>CM042201.1:9348106-9362012 GCA_023539305.1 Ilex asprella
ACTCCTCTACGCCATGGGCATCGGGCAATCTATAGACCTCCCCCTTTGATTTTTCCTAAGATGCATCAAGCAATTGTAGACCCAATAAAGGGTCACTCCTTGTTGCTGGATTAGCTACGGCCTTGTGTGAGCAGGCTAGAGTGGTGATTGATGTCATTATGGACCGGGATAAGAAGGTGTTGGTTCTCAAATCTAGCTCTCTTTTGAAGAATCAAACTGTGACTAGGCTAGGAGGAGAGGGGGCAGGTCGTTGAGCAGCAAGGTGAGGTTGTAGCTGAGGAGACAGTGTCCATGGAGTAGTGGGATCAATTCTTCAACTTTGACTAGGATTTTGATTTACTGGTGGATGATGACACTGATCCCAAGACGGACAGACTGTTGTTGTTTGAGATTTTCAGGGAGCAGAGGGAGATGAGGTAGGAAATGAGAGAGTTGAGAACTCAGATGAGGGGGCTAGGGCAGAGTTCTTGGAGTCATGTAGGCCCCTCATCGTAGTTTGATATATTTCTTCTAGGTCCTAGGGGTTGATAGTTTTTTTTTATTGAAAAAAATGTCTGTTTGTTGAAATCAAAGCCTATTATATCGGGTAGATTTTTGTCTAGGCTTGATTTCTTTATGTTTCAAAATATGCAATGTATGAAATTTTAATATAATAGAAGATGCATTTTTGATCTACTGTGTTGTTAAATATCTAAATAACATTTTTTATGCATAAGTTGATACTATAATGTGAAAATAACTCACTTAGTCTTAAATTTGTAGTTGTTTAAGCATCATATAGAACTTCATTCTATATTTTTGTATTGCATATCATGTTCTTATATAAAATCACAATTTGTGCACTTTAGACTTTATTAAGTTGAAAATTTGTTAGGTATTTTACCTTCAGAACTTGAAACATATAGTGGAGATGCCTAAAACGCTAGTGAGCTTTGATCCAATCTTTCTTGGAGGGTTATTTACATTTACTCAATAAAGAATATTTTTATTCAGCAAATCTCCTTCAATAGTCTCATTATTTTTGTTTTGGTCAACACCAATATTGTGAATAATTGCTTGACTTTAAATTATTTGCATGGGCAGTGTGTTATCAAAAGTTCTTTGACATATGATTTTAGGCCATCTTTGTTATTATTTGAATCTAAGCTTTATTTTTTGAATATTATTATCCCTAGAAGTTGTGATTGATGATTTTAGGCCATCTTTGTTATTATTTGAACATAAGCTTTATTTTTTGAATATTATTATCCCTAGAAGTCGTGATTGACCCTTTGAAGCAAATTTTATTTCTTATACCCAACATATAACAACCAAGCCAATGAAAAAAATAATATCATTTACCCTTGGTCATTCTGAGATTGAGTTTTTATTGTTTATGTAATTTGGGAGATGTTGGTTGAAAAAAGATGACCAAAAAAAAAATTGCATACTAGTGAATACCTGTATTAGATGTTTTGCTGAAAAAAAAAGAAGTATATACATTCAGTTGTTTTGGTAAAAAAGAGAGAAAAAAAAAAAGACAATATTTCTAGCTGTGAAAAAGAGAATTGGAAAAAATATGAGCAAGTGTTGTAAATTGTGCTTCTAAAGAATGGAAAGTGAAATATTATAGAAAGAAGTTTAGTTGTGTAAAGTACATGTTCTCTCGAGATAATATTTTAAACTCCTGAATATCCTTTGTTTCAAAACCCTAATCCCAAGGCCCCATTACAACCTTAAATAAACACATATCTAATCTCAATAGTGTATTGATTAATGCATGACTTGTGTGAATAAGGAAAAGAATCGTAATTATTTATTTATTGTGTATTTATTTCCTTTCATTAGACTATGTCAAATTCTTTTCTTTGGATTACGATTATTTTAATAGACGTGTGAGTATTATTTAGTTTTGATTTAAATATCTTCTTCTCACATATGATATTTGAGGAAATAGTCACTATAATCTGAGAGAATCTTTTATGAGTGAATTATCTAAAATTTGACATTGAGACGAATAATTGATAGTCGTAGAGTTGATTATCAAATAAGTTATTGACTTTGTATAGTTAATTCACACTACACACAATTTTATATGGGAACATGATAAGTACATACATTTATATAGGTTGGAGTTCTGTACTTTGTTTTTCATGTGCTTATTAAAAGGGTTGCAGCTTAGGGTGATGTTTGTGGGTATTATATCGGAAAACCCTCACGAGACTATACTCGTCCACTAGGGGGAACCTGTAATGCTTCAAAAACCAGGGGTCCTGAATTTAACAAAATTCGAGCACAGTCTCTTTTGTACGAGGAGCTCTGCCCAAAACACAACCTATGCAATTATACTAAAATGACCACACCAGATCTATTTATAAGTAAACGTATAACTACATGTAATTTTTCTTTTACATTAAAACAGTCCATATCCACTTTGGACGACATTACTATCTAAAACCATTCACAATCAAGAAAGCGACTAAATAACTTCCTAATCAAAAGAATTTAATCCATCATTTACCATACATACAATGTCTTCCAAAAGAATGTGTCCAACTATGACACTTTCATCCCCAAAAGAATCAGACTAATTATGTGCAGTGGAATAACAAAGTATTGTGTTTTACAAAGTCTCAATCTAGAACAAAAGAAAGTAATGCTCTAAGCATCCACTTCGGGATCTACACCTCCTTCTACTGGAGCTTCCCACTGTGTTGGCTCACCAATGTCAAGCTCTTCCTCTAGGCTATTATAATCCAAAAAAGACATCGTTTGTAGGGGTAATCACGAAGCTCTGTAGAAAAATCCTTCCAAACCCGAACAAAGTTTATAAAAGAATATAAAATGGTCGGTCTCATTTTACAAAAAAACATATATAATCTTTGAAGTTAAAACAAGGACATTTTAAAACAGATCTCCAGTTTAAGTAGCCACAGTAAATTAAAAAAACAGTAAAAACCAAGTTACAATAAATAACAATTTCCAAAATATAAACCATTTTTTCACAAGACCTTGTAGAATCTCATACTTCCACAAGTCCTAGTAGGAAACCATTTTTCACAACAATAACAGTAATCTATAACTTGAATATTCCACAACAATATGTATATGTATCTCAAACATGATGCGAGGCAAACCCATGAATCAACACATTGAGTAATATCTAGCACACACACACAAATCTTCTCCAAGATATCCATCATTTAGGAAGGGCGTATGTCATACCAATGCAAGTGACGCATCCAACCCAGGAATTAGTATACTAACCCTCCACCTCGATACCCGTGAGCAATAGCGGTTTAGTCTTACCAACGCATTAACTCCACTACAAGTGGTAGAAAAAGTTCAAACCCACACGGAGTAGGAAGAACGTTTACCCACTCTACGATATCTCGTCAAAGGCCAACCATGGTCATCCCACACTCATAAGAGATACAATACTAAACTCAATTTCTCAATTTACAAGCATATCTCAAAAATCTCTAAATTTATCATATGACAATTCTAATAACCAATTACGAAAAATATAAAAGATCACAACAATATCATTTTATTACTCAATACAACACACTATAGTTTAGAAATCAATAATAAAGGAAGAATTGAAGAAAAAAATTCATAACTCTCCAAAATCTAGGGTTTTAAAACAAGAAAAGAGATTCCATGGGTATTCAACCCTAACTTTGTTCAAAATATGTAATCTTTGTAAAAAGACTAAGAGATGATGATTTTATATCATATATATAAAATTTAGAGGTAAAACATACATATATAACTACCCTAACCTCAATGAACAAGAATGGAAGAAAACCCCTACCTTGAATCAAAATTCCAAGTAAGAGCCCAAGCACTACTAACCTCCTTCTTCTCTTTTCTTCCTCCCTTAATCTTTCAAGAGGTGTGGGGGGAGAGTGGAGTGAAAGAAATGAGGAAAAATGGAATGAAATGGTGTTATAAGGTCATCCAAATCCCAATTTTTACTGTTCACAGGTTATTTGGATTTTCTCCAAAATTATAGTTTTGCCACTAAGAATCTCCAATTTGATCCATATGACTATCCTAAGGTTTTTTGACGTTCCAGATTCATTTTTAATGTTATTTTAACCTTAAAATATTTATTTTTATGATTTATCTCAAACTAAAATACATTTACACTAAAATTATTATTTTATTCCTCTGAATCGCTATATGTGCTAAATGGCTATTCCAATTTTTTTTTCGGATCTACCAGGTTCAATGATAATATTATTTTGACCTAAAAAAATTAATATTTTTTTCTTAGTTATCCTTATCAACCTTAAACACCTCCAAAAATTAAATTTCACAATCAATTTGTTTCCCTAGTATTTATTCCTACTATTACAATTTATAGAGTTCATACATACCTCATCACCTATGTTAGCATTTCAAAAATAACTACTTACTATACAAAGATACGAGTATGGGGGTTTACAATCCACCCCCCTTAAATAAAGTTTCGTTCTCGAAACTTACCTTAATTAGCGAACAAGTTAGGGTACTTCTCTCGCATCTCCAGCTCGGGTTCCCATGTAGCTTCCTCCTCCCCATGATGTTGCCACAAGACTTTCACTAGTTGAATGACTTTATTGTGAAGAACCTTTTCATTGGTATCAAGAATCTTCACCGGTTGTTCCTCATAGGTTGCTTCATCTTGAACTTCAATATTCTCCAAATCCACGACAGGCGTTGTATCCGATTGACACTTTCTTAACATTAAAACATGGAACACGTCATGTACCCCTGATAACTGAGCTGGTAACCGAAGTTGATATGCCACTTTACCCACCACTTTGATCACTTAAAATGGTCAAATGTACCTTAGAGCTAAGTTTCCCTTCTTGCTAAATCTAAACACTCCCTTGGGTGACACTTTGAGGAACACATAGTCCCCCTCTTGGAATTCCAAGGGTCTTCATCTTCTATCCGCAGAGCTTTTCTATCTACTTTGTGCCGTGTGTAGTCTCTCCCGGATGAGTTAAAATTTTTCCGTAGTCCCTCGAACAATTTTCAGCTCAAATAAGATACTCTCTTCAACTTCTAACCAACAAGTCGAGGATCTACATGGTCTTCCATACAAGGCTTCGTAAGGAGTCATTCCAATGCTTGTCTGATAGCTATTGTTATATGCAAATTCCACCAATCACAAATGCTCACTCCAACTTCCCTTAAAATCCAACACGCAACCGTAACATGTCTTCCAAAAAATTTGTATCACCTTCTCGGATTGAAAATCTGTTTGGGGATGTAATGCGGTGCTAAAGTGTAATTTTATCCCCATAGCTCGTTGTAGACTTTGCCAGAATTACGCCACAAAGCGAGAATCACGATCCGACACAATGGAGAACGGAACCCCATGCAATCTAACAATCTTGCAGATATAAAGCTTGCTCAAGTTCTCTAACGTATCAGTGATCTTCATACTCAAGAAGTGAGTGGATTTGGTGAGCCTATCAACAATGATCCATACTGCATTTTGCCATCGTGACGTCTGTGAAAATCCAGACACGAAGTCCATAGTGATGTGATCCCACTTCCACTCTGGGATAGGTAAGGACTGTAGTAGTCCTCCGGGTTTTCGATGCTCCACCTTAATTTGCTGACACACTGCACATCGTGCTATGAACCTTGCAACATCCTTCTTCATTCCCTACCACCAATATTGATGCTTCATGTCTCTATACATTGTTGTGTCACCGGGGTGGATAGCAAACTTATAGCGATGACAATCTCCAAGTATCTCCTCCTTTGAGGACGAATCATCTGGTATACAACTTTTTCACATATCTCAATTCTTCATTCCTCAAAGACCAAACTTCAACTACTTTCCTCTTTTCAATTTAGCTCGAATCGACTCTAAGTAAGGATCTAAGCATTGCAACTCCACAACCCTACGTTGGAGGGTAGGTTGAGCGACAAGGTTAAACAAGCATGGCCGGGATCCATATTCTGTAACCCATAGATCGTAGTCTCCAAGGGCATCCATTATCTTCCATTTACTTGTAAGAGCATTGAGTTCACCCCGAGACTTTCTGCTAAGTGCATCTGCGACCATATTAGCCTTCCCCATATGGTAGTTGAGTGCGAAATCGTAATCTTATAAATACTCAATCCACCTTCTTTGTCGAAGATTCAAGTCTTTCTGTGAGAATATATACTTGAGGCTCTTATAATCAGAAAACACTTAAAATTTTTCTCTATACAAGTAACACCTCCACAACTTAAGCTCAAAAACCACTGTGGCTAACTCCAAGTCGTGAGTGGGATAGTTTTGCTCATGAATCTTGAATTACCTAGAGTCATATGCAACTACCTTGCCTCCTTGTATTAACATGCATCCCAAGGTTCATAGTGAAGCATCGGTGTAAACATGTATCCTTCCCCACTATTCAAAATAATGAGGACATGAGTCATCGTCAACTTCTCCTTCAAGGTGCGAAAGGCTATTTCACACGCTTGAGTCCACAATAATTTCTCTCCCTTCTTCGTAAGATGAGTCATCGGCATCGCAAGCTTTGAGAACCCTTCTACAAACCTCAAGTAGTAAATAAATCTGATTTTTATTTTTTGATATTATTTTGTGTATTTACTCTACGTCTATGATTTTGTGTATATACCAGGAATATTGTTCCTTTTCTCTAGATGAGTATTTGTAGAAAATAGTTCCTTGGATTGTAATTTTTTTTATGATATACAATGCCTTTAGGTACGGACATTAACTAGTAAAACTAAGAAAAAAAATATAAACACATAAATTTATAGTGTAACACCCTAAAAACTGGGGGTCATTAATTTAACAAAATTCGGACAGAGTTTTCTTTGTACGGGGAGCTTTATCCAAAACACAACTTGTGTAATTATACTAAATTGACCACACCCGGTCCATTTATGAATAAATATTGACCACACCCGGTCTATTTATAAGTAAACATTGACTACACCGGGTCCATTTATCCATACTCATATAACCACATGCAATTTTTCTTTTACATTATAGCAGTTCATATGAGTTCAATTTGTAACGCCCCAAAATCTCCATTGGACGACATTACTATATAAAATCATTAACATCAGGAGAGCAATTAAATGGATTTCATAACAAAAGAGAATTTCATTCATCATCCACAATATATACAACATCATCCAAAATGATATGCCCAACTATGGTAATTACATAAATTATTATCTTGCAATAGAATAACGAAAATATTAGACTTCACATTGTCTCAAAATGAATTTTTTAGTATAGAACATAAGGGAATATAGCTCTAAACGTCTACCTCGGGATTCACGTTCTAATCTATTGGAGATTTTCAATGTACCAGCTCATCAACTTCAAGCTCCTCATCTAGACCCTAATCTGAAAAAGATATTGTTTATAGGGGCTGAGCACTTAGCTCTATAAGAAAATCCTCACAAACTCTAACAAGGTTTCAAAAATATATAAAACAGTAGGTCTCATTTTATATATAGCTTTTGAAGGAAAACAAGGACATTTCAATGGATCTCAAGTTTACACAATAATAATGATTAAATGAAAAGTAAAACCAATTCTCAAAAATAACAATTCCAACAAGTTATCATTTCCACAATAAACTATTTTCCACAATAAACCATAACCAACCATTTGCACAATAAACAATAGCCCACAATGTATCATTTTCCAAAACTATATATCAAACCACAACTTGTATCGCAGGTATGATGTATGACATCGCATGAATAAACACATCGAGAATATCCTTGTCCACACACACACACCCAATCCTCACAAGGATATCTAACTTTAGGAAAGGCGTATACCAACACATTGACAACGAAGAATTCAACCTAGGAATAGTATACTAACCCTCACTCTCGATACCCGTGAGCGAATAGTAGTTTGGTCTTTGCAAGGCACCAACCCTACTACGAGTGGTAGAAAAAATTCAAACTCGCTCGGAGTAAAAACCACATATATACACTCTATAATACCCCATCAACGGCCGCCCATAGTCTTCCAAACATCCACACAACAGATACAATACCAACCAATTTATCAAATCACTAGTAAAATTCAAAATTCTAAATTTCACATGTATTATTTTAACATAACAAATTAAGAAAATATGCAAGAGATCCTAAAAAAATTATCATTTTATTGTTCAATACCAAACACTAGAGTTTTGAAATTAAGAACAAAGAAAAAATCAAGAGAAAAATTCATTTCTCTTGAAAACTAAGGTTTTAAGACAAGAAAAGAGATATCATTTTAAAACATGATAATATTTATACTAACATCAAGAATCAAGAATTTTCTAACATATATTTTCTAAGAGCTATCTTTTTTAGGGATCAAAAAATCAGGGACAACACATGGACTAAGACTATATGTGAGATCCTGGTATCCCACATTGGTTAGGGAGGAAAAATTTGTTGGGCTTATAAATATGCCCCTCGTCTTACATGGCATAAGACATTTTTTCAAGAATACTAGGAGGAACAAACCGCGAGGGCTAGTGAGCCCAAAGCGGACAACATTATACCATGTAGAGGGGGTGTCACGAGTTCGTATCAGAGCCGACTCTCTCCTAAATCGAGTGTGGGGCTCCGCCGTGCTCGCATGTAATGGACGACTAGGTAGCTGGCGAGCTGTTGTACGTGAACGTGCAACCTTGAGAGGGGTGGATTGTGAGATTTTAGTATCCCACATCGGTTAAAGAGTGAAAAGTCAATGGGCTTATGAGTACATATTTCGCCTTACATGAGATAAGACCTTTTCTCAAGGGTATTGAGAGGAACAAAACCGTGAGGGCCAGTGGGCCCAAAGCGAATAATATTATGTCATGTGGAGGGTAGAGTGTTATAAATTGGTATCAGAACTGACTCTCACCTAAATCGAATGTGAAGCCCTACCATGCTCGCGCGCAGGTAGCTGGCGAGCTGTTGCACAGGGACGTGTAGTCCTAAGGGGGGATTGTGAGATTCTAGTATCCCACATCGGTTAGGGAGAAAAAATTTGTTGGCTTTATGCGTAAGCCCTTCGTCATACATGGCATAAGACCTTTTTTCAGGGGTACTAGGAGAAACAAAACCATGAGGGTCAATGGACACGAAACAGACAATATTATGCCATGTGGAAGGAGTGTTACAAGTGTACTGAGAGGAACAAAACTTTGAGGGCCAATGGGCCTAAAATGAATAATATTATGTCATGCAAAGGGTAGGGTGTTACAA
Source organism: Ilex asprella (assembly GCA_023539305.1). Classification (NCBI taxonomy): domain Eukaryota; kingdom Viridiplantae; phylum Streptophyta; class Magnoliopsida; order Aquifoliales; family Aquifoliaceae; genus Ilex; species Ilex asprella. The sequence goes on from CM042201.1 coordinate 9,357,320, forward strand.
ATTAGTATCAGAGCCGACTCTCGCTTGGATAAAGTGTGGGGCTCTATTGTGCTCACGTGTAGTGGACGGACAGGTAGTTGGCGAGCTACTGCACGGGGACGTGCAGCTCTAACGGGGTGGATTGTGAGATCTTGATATCTCACATCGGTTAGGAAGAAAAAAGTTGTTGGGCTTATAAGTAAGCCCCTTGTCTTACATGACATAAGACCTTTTCTAGCGGGGTACGCTGAGAGAAACAAAACCTTGAGGAGGGGTACTCCAAAGAGGAAAATATTATGGGCAGATGGGCCACGCGTTGTGCTACTCTGATGGGTAGACGGTGGTGTCGCCACTCTGACATAAGGTCTTTTTTCAGGGGTACTGAAAGGAACAAAACTGTGAGGGCCAGTGAGCCTAAAATGGATAATATTATGTCATGTGGAGGGTGGAGTGTTACAAATAAATTGTGAGATTCTAGTATCCCACATCGGCTAGGAAGGAAAAAAGTTATTGGGTTTATGAGTAAGTCTATCGCCTTACATGGTATAAGATCTTTTCCTAGGGGTACTGGGAGGAACAAAATCGTGAGGGCCAGTGGGCCCAAAAGCGGACAATATTATGCCATGTGGAGGGAGTGTTACAAGTTGGTATCAAAGCCGACTCTCGCCTGGATCAAGTGTGGAGACCTACCGTGTTCGCCTGTAGTGAGCAGGCAGGTAACTAGCGAGCCACTACACAGGGACGTGCAACCCTAAAGGGGTGGATTATGAGATCCTGGTATCCCACATCCGTTAGGGAGGGGAATGGGTTTATAAGTAAGCCCCTTGTCGTACATGGCATAAGACATTTTCCCAAAAGTACTAGGAGGAACAAAACCGTGAGAGCTAGTGGCCCAAAGCGGACAATATTATACCTTATGAAGGTGGTGTTACACTATAACAAACAAACTCCTTTTGAAAAATTTCATCTACTTACTTTTGTAATTCAACATGCTTAGTGGGATTCAAGTGATAATGGGGAAGATTAGGCAACTAAGATCTTGGAACTAAGTCAATGGAATGATGAACATCTCTCATAGGTGGAAACTTATCAAGTAGTTCCTCAGGGATCATATCGTGGAACTGTCTCAATAGACATTTGATTAGCATACAACTTTGCATATTCTAAGATGCTAATCAACTCATTTTGCTTACTTTTAAGCTTTAAATGATATAAAGTATGATAATTGAAGTCTTAACGTCAAGTTGTTGTTTTTGCAGTTGAATGGAGACAATCATTGCTTTTAAAGACCCTCTCACACCTCTTGGGTTGAAAGGAATTGAAAAGATAGTTTGAGGGTAACTCGGGAGCAAAGAAATCAAGAAATTCAGATAAGGAAGCAGAACGGTACCGGTACCCGGTACCGGTACCCAAAACCTACTGGAGTCGGGGTACTGGTACTCGGTACTGGTACCACGTTCCTGACGTGCCCAAATTCTACAGATTTGCTCAGCTGTCTTGAGGGCCCCACCATTGCGACTCCACCACCTTTCTGACACACCCAGAATACTGATCAGCGTGCCCTCTCCTTCCTTTGAACCCTGGAGCTACAACATTTAATGAGCAGTGAGAAATAAGGGTGAAAAACAGCCCCTGACATGGCCCCCCTGACCTCTTTTGTTGACGATCACCTCTAGAGGGTCAGCCATACTCCCTTGCACATTTTTGGAAGGGGGTAGCTTACTTCTCTAGGAAGGGGGGTTGGAAATCATCATGACTTTTTTGATTGTAATAAATATAGAGAGAGAAGCTCTCAAGGTAGAAGAGGATGAATAGTGGGTTCTAGAGAGAGAAAGTGGTGTTTTTCATGTATTCTCCATTGTTTTAGCTTTGAATGTTTTGTAAGCATCTTGAGAACTTCTTTGAATGTTATTAATGCTAGTTTCTTCATGGTGGTTCTTTGTTTTGATGCTCTCTTTTCACTTCTACCATTAATGCTCATGGGTTGTTCATGTTCTTTGATATAAAATGCATTTTTACTCATTTCACTTCTAATCTACGATTCTTGTACTTAGTTGTTCTGAATCTTCATAGTGTAATAATGCATTGTCTCTTTATTGTTATTTTGATTTCAAATATGAGTAGCTAATTTATTAGTTGGCATAACCAAGGGGAAGCTCTCCTTGGTATATGATTTCAACTCTTGTCCTCATTTTTCTCTTCAAGACCAATGGTTCGGTTTTACCGGGTTGAAGGTGGATGATTTGGTGAGTCTTTGATAAACCATAGGCATAGTCACGGTTTATGCTTAGATTCTCACCGGACTCATTCTCGGCTTCCCGCTAATCAATCGTTCATTTATACTTGATCGGAGGAGTAGCTTGAGTTGAGATTACATACCTAGTGGAGTGACCTCTTGGAAATGCCAACACTTGTTTTCTCTTTGCATTCTCATTACCTCACACTTTACCAACCAAATCTCAAGACAAAATATTTTACATTTCTATTTTTCACCAAATCACTCCAACCTTGACTCACTTCCTTCCCAGTGGATACGACCTTGGAATACTCTTCCAAGTAACACACGATACACGAAAGTCTCCTTGCGATTGGGGAGCATTTTTGTGCATACACATCCCATTTTACATCATTCTATTTCTCTTGCCTCATTGCCCTTTCTTTTGACACTATCCCTAGGGGAAGAAATTTTTCTCCCCCGGCCATACATTGCATCATTTGAGGGAGAGTAATTAGGGGTTAGTTGAGGTTAGGTTTATCAATCAATTATTTTTGGCGCCGTTGCCGGGGAAAGCAAGTGCCAGTTCAAGGAAGTGATTTCCGAATAACGGAGGTAAGTCCCGTGATCTTCATCATGGGCTGAGGTACGTTGTCTCTTGTACATATTCTTGTTTGTTTATAATTTCAATTGTGTATATTTTGTTGTATGTGGGAGAGGGATACCCATCACCGACTAGTTGGACAAAACCTAGCTCCCAACATGAACGTCGACCAAAATCCACCCGAGGATGCGGGTGACAATTTTGACAATGTGGGTGTTAACCCAAACATCCAAGGTGGTAAAAATTTTGACTATGATGGTGCAAACCAAAATGACCAAAAGGGTGGGGGGTTGCTCGAACCTAGGATGCCTAACCAAAGAATGCAATATCCCCTCTCCCGATCAATTCGATCATGTGAATGTCAACCCTAACATGCAAAGGGGTGGGGGATTGCAACCACCAAGGATGCCCAACCCACATGTTCATTTTTCCCCACCTAGGAATGAAGGGAACGTCCTACTTGATCCTCCGGCTAGGACAATGCGGGAGTTTCTTCAACCAACCCGTAACACCACACCATCATGTATACTCCTTCCCGTCCAAGCTCACCTCTTTGTTGTTAAACCATGGATGTTGCAACTAATCACCAAATTTCGTGGGACTTTAGATGAGAACACATATAATCATATAAGGACTTATGAGGAGTTGGTTGTAACATTTATCTCAAATTACAACATGGAGGAAATAGCTAGGATGAAATTGTTTCCTTTCTCATTGGGTGATAAGGCAAAGGATTGGCTTGATTCCATGCCATCCCGGATGATGCTGTCTTGGGACCAAATTGTTTCAGCTTTTTTGAAAAAATTCTTTCTGGATCATAGAACCACGACCTTAAAGAAGAAAATCTAAAATTTTTCTAAAAACCCCAATGAGCAATTCTACCAGTGTTGGGATCGTTACAAAGATTTGCTCCAATCCATTCCACATCATGGATTTAAATCATGGCAATTGGTGACTTTCTTCTACGAAGGAATTACACCAAGCCATAGGCAATTCATAGACATGATGTGTAATGGTGAGTTTTTGAACAAAGATCCCGACGGGCCCTTGACTACTTTGTCACCCTGGCCGAAAATGCACAATCTTGGGACATTAAGGACCCAAATGATGTTCCTAGGACATTGTCGGGAAGTAGTCAAACACAAAGAGAGGGAATTTATGACCTGAAAGACCGGGTGGAGCTACTTTCACAAATTGCCAAATTGTCTAAGAAGGTAGATACCCTTGAGGTGGATAGGAGACGGGTGGTTTCTCAGGTGTCAAGAGCCGAGGAGGCTTGTTCTATTTGTAGCGGTGTTGACCACTCCACGTCAGAGTGCCCAAGCATCCCGACACTTAAGGAAGCCTATCACGAACAAGTCAATGCCTTTAACCAACTAAGGCAATCATTTCCTTCAAATTTCAATCATTATAATACGGGATTTCATGATCATCCCAATTTTATTTGGAGGAATGAGAACCCTATCCCGTATGGCTCAAACACATACACACCTCCCGCACCTCCTAGGCAACCCCAATTTCAGTCCCAATGTCAAGGGCAAGCTTCTACCTCCCAGCACCACCGGCCCAACCCTCCGCCCCAAGGTTCTTCCCAGCAAGCACCAACTCATCCTCCCTCCTACCAACCTCCCCATAAGAGAAATTTAGAGGATGTGGTTTACAACTTCATCCAAAGCCAAACCACCATCAATAATCAAACAGCCGCAACTCTCAAAGAAATGGCAACCCAACTCACAAAGATTACAAGTCACATTGGGTTATCTCAACAAGAGAGGGGTAAATTCCCCGCTCAATCTCAAGAAAACCCCAAAGGCCAACATATGGTTGAGTTAGCCGAGACTTCCCAGGAGAGTTGTGAGCAACTCAAAGCTGTCACCACACTTAGGAGTGGTAAA
>CM042201.1:9367348-9413997 GCA_023539305.1 Ilex asprella
TACAGAGCTTCGTGCTCACCCCCTACTGCTAACCTTTTTCAGACTATGTACTTGAGGAGGAGGTAGGAGCCGAGGAGGCCGCACAGTGGGAGACTCCGATTGATGGGAGTGTAGATCCCGAGGTGGACGCATAGAGCTACCCCTTTTCTTTTGTACTAGACTAGGAGGTTATTTTGGAAATTGTGAAGTCTAGTTATTTTGTATTCCGCTGCAAGCTTACTTTAATATTCTTTTGGAGATGTAAATGCCAAAGATGGCATATTCTTTTGGGATATTCATGTAAATGTTATGAATCATTGTTTGAAGTTTTCTTTATTGATGATTTACCTTAGTACTCTCATGCTTAGATGGTTATTAGAATGTAATGCCGTCCAGGGTGTATTTTGGGGTGTTACATATTTATGCACCATTGGAGGAAGGTTTCGAATTGACTTGGTATTCCCATTAGAGTGAACCTTTCGGATTGGTCAACACTTGTTTTCTTGCATTTTCTTTAAGAACAAAACTCACCAAAACTAACTACAAGATTTTACACTTTTTCTCTTTTGACAAAATTATCTTCACACAACTCACATTCCTTACCTGAGGAGAAGACCTTGGAATACTCATTCCAAGTAAAACACAACATTCAAAAGACTCATTGTAATTGGGGAACACTTTTGTTCATACGCACATCTTCACTTCATTGTACATTCCATTTTTTCCATCTCCTTGCCCTTTCTTTTGACCTCATTTCCAAGGGAGTGTGACACTCCCTTTCATTTATCCATACACTATACATTTTAAAGGATGATGTTTACAGGTTAGGAAACAACAAGATTTTTGATCAATCACGTGCCCACACCATGCTTTTAAGAATTGAAATTTGGTAAGATTTTTCTATGACTCCTTGCCCACTAGACTATGTCAGTTTGTCAAAAAGATGGCTCAAGGAGAGTTTATGGGAAAAAGTCCGGTGGAGGCATTCAATTTTTTTGACACCATATCTGATAGTTCTCAGATGTAGGACTCGGCCTCTCCTACCACTGTTGAACCCAAACCATTCACTTCCTAAGGGGGTAAGTATGTCTTGAGAGATGATGATGATCTGAGAGCAAAAATGTCTTCCTTGTCTCGAAAGCTGAAAGCTTTAGAGCTGAAAAAGATACATCAAGTTGATGTTAGCCCTCCCACAGAACAAGTGTGTGAGATCTGTGCACTAACAAGACACTCTACTGGGGAATGTCCTATCATCCCAACGTTCAAGGAGATCTTGTTGGAACAAACAAATGCGGTTTTCAACTTCAACAAGCCTTACTCCAACCCATACTCTGAAACATACAATCTAGGGTGGCGGAACCACCCCAACTTCAGTTGGAGGAACACACAACCAACTCCCATGAACCAACAAGGTTCACACCCACCACCTCAAGGACCTCCCACATATTAACCATACCAACCACAACAAAAGAGGAGCCTTGAGGATACCCTGAATCAGTTCATACAAAACCAAATGAACTACAACAATAGTTCCACTCAAGCTTTAACTGATTTCAAAACCCATACCACTCAATCTTTCGAGGATCTTAAAAGTCACATCCAAAAGTTAACCCAATCCATGACCACACATGAGAAAGGCAAGTCACCTGCCCAACCAAAACCACCATAAGGCCAATTTCAGGTGAAAAATCCTTCAATCATGGAAAAACCACATGACCAAGCCCAACTTGTCACTACACTAAGAAGTGACAAGACGATTGACAAGACTATTAGAGACATGTTAATTCCAAAACTAATCAATGCATCAGTTGAGCCTGAACTTGTGATGGAAGAGGAAATTGAGCCTATGATTAAACAAGAGTTAGAACCTTCAGAGGAAAGAGAACCTTCTTATCCTATCCCTGCTCTTTTTCCTCATAAACTCAAAACTGTACAGAAAGTGAATAATCAGCCTGAAATATACGAGATTTTTAAGCAAGTAAAAATCAACATCCCACTTTTGGATGCAATCAAACAGGTTCCATCTTATGTCAAGTTTTTGAAAGACTTGTGCACAGTCAAAAGAAGCCAGAATGTCCAAAAAAGAGCATTCCTGACAGAACAAGTCAGTGCTCTACTTCAACACAAAACCCTTCCAAAATACAAGGATCTAGGGTGTCCTACTATGTCATGTATCATTAGAAAATTCATAATAGAACAAGCACTATTATACCTCAGGGACAGTGTTAATTTGCTGCCATACTCTATCCACCAGCAGTTGGGTCTGGGTGAACTCAAACTCACTTGTGTCACATTTCAGTTGGCAGACATATCTGTTAAAATCCCTAGGGGCATTGATGAAGATGTACTTGTCCAAGTGGACAACTTTGTCTTCTCTGTTGACTTCATTATTTTGGATACTCAGCCAGTAATACATTCAGAAAATTAAATTCCCGTAATTCTTGATCGACCATTCCTAGCAACTTTCAATGCACTAATCAATTACAAGAATGGAGTCATGAAATTGACTTTTGAGAATATGACTCTCGAGCTGAACATTTTCAATCTTGCTAAGCACCCGGGGGAGGACAAAGAAGAACGGAAAATAAACTTCATTGAAACTTTGATACAGGAACATCTAAATGACACCTTCTGTGAGAACCCTACTGAATCTTCATTGCTGGAGTCTAGCTCATCTGAGTCAACTGATAATGATCCAAACTCAAAGACGTGCCCTACTCATGTTGTTGGGACATTGACCCCTAAATTTGAAGAGATCTCACCTTGTGGCACAAAGTTACTCTCGTCAAATGTTAGACCACCAAAGCCTATTTTGAAATCTCTCCCATCTGACCTCAAATATTTATTCTTAGGAGAGGACGAGTCATACCTAGTGGTAATTTTATCTAAGCTCACAAACTTGCTAGAGTCTAAATTGATTGAAGTTCTTCAAATCCGTAAAAGCACCATTGGGTGGACCATCACTGACTTGAAAGGTATAAGTCCATTAATCTGCAATCATGCGATATACCTTGAAGAGGATTCAAAACCCTCTCGTCAAATGCAGCGACGACTGAACCCACATGAAGGAAGTTGTGAGAACTGAGGTACTCAAGGTTTTAGATGCAGGGATAATCTTTCTCATCTCTGATAGCAAATGGGTTAGTCCAACCCAAGTTATGCCCAAGAAGTCTAGGGTCACAGTGGTCAAGAACAATGCTAATGAACTAGTACCAACTCGAGTCATCACAGGATGACAGATGTGTATAGACTACCAAAAACTCAATTTGGTAACTAGAAAATACTATTTCTCTCTTTCCTTTTTTGACCAGGTTCTAAAGAGAATTATTGGACATGAATTTTACTATTTTTGGATGGGTATTCTGGGTACAATCAAATTGAGATAACATTAAATGATCAGGAGAAAACCACATTCGCATGCCCCTTTGGAACATTTGCATTCAAAAGGATGTCATTTGGACTTTGTAACACTCCTGCAATATTCCAAAGGTGCATGCTGAGCCTGTTCAACGACATGGTCGAGAAATTTTTGAAATTGTTCATGGATGACTTCTCTGTCTATGGTGACTCATTTGATTTATGTCTAACCAACATAGAAAAGTTGTTGATAAAGTGTAAAGAAGCTAATCTAGTGCTTAATTGAGAAAAATGTCATTTGATGGTAACATAAGGCATTGTCTTAGGTCACATTGTTTCGTCTGAGGGCATGAAAGTTGACAAGGCAGAAATAGACCTGATTAGAAATTTACCTGCTCCCAAGACTGTAAAGGATGTCCGATCATTCCTAGGACACGTAGACTTTTACAGGAGGTTCATAAAAGACTTCAGTACCATAACTAAACTCATGTGTCATCTCCTGAGTTAGTACGTAATTTTTGTGTGGAGTGAAGCATGCCAGAAAGCTTTTGACAATCTTAAAGGCATGTTAATTTCTGCTCCAATAATGCAACCCCCTGACTGGAATCTACCCTTCGAACTAATGTGTGATGCAAGTGATTATGTTGTAGGTGCTGTGTTGGGACAAAGAAAAGATAAGAAACCACATGTGATTTACTATACAAGCAACACTTTGAATGATGCTCAAGTGAATTATTCAATGACTAAAAAAGAATTGTTTGTTGTAGTCATTGCTTTGGAGAATTTCGCTCTTATCTTGTTGGTTCTTCTGTTATTGTATTCACTGACCATGTAGCACTGAAATTTTTGCTCACAAAGAAGGATGTCAAACCAAGGCTCTTAAGATGGATATTCTTACTCCAAGAGTTTGATCTAATCATTAAGGACAAGAAGAGTGTTGAGAATATAGTAGCAGATCATCTGTCCAGATTAACGTATGAATTTCATGAGGATGGATTGCCAATCAATGAGAAATTTTTTGATGAACAACTATACACGATTGATGAGACACCATCGTACGCTGATATTACTAATTTCCTTGCAACTTGTACTCTCCCTCTGTCCTTTACAACCATGGACAAAAACAAACTTCTGAGGGAGGTTTGTAACTTTTTTTGGGAGGATCAGTACGTATTTAAAATATTGAAAGAATCAAATTATAAGACATTGCATTCCCGCTCAAGAAAGCAGATATGTAATAACATTTTGTCATTCTGAAACATGCGGTGGTCATTTATCATCAAGGAAAACTGCTGTAAAAATCTTGCAGCGTAGATTTTTTGACCCACACTTTTCAAAGAAGTTCATGCCTTTTGTTTAACATGTGATAGATGCGAAAAATTGAGAAGCATTTCTAAAAGAAGCATGATGCCCTTAAACCCCAATTCTCCTGATTGAAATTTTTGACTGTTGGGGCACCGATTTTATGGGATCATTTCCCACTTCCTTTGGCTATCTATACATTTTAGTGGCCGTAGACTATGTATCCAAATATGTTGAAACAATTCCATGCCGGAATAATGATCACCATACGGTGATCAAATTTTTAAAAGAAAATATTTTGTCTTGGTTTAGAATTTCGAAATCAATCATAAGTTATGGGGGTGCTCATTTTTGCAATAGTCCTTTCCAAAATTTAATGAAAAAATACTTAATTTTTCACATAATTACAACCCCTTATCATCCACATAGTGGACAAGCTGAGTTAGCTAATCATGAGATCAAAATAATTTTAGAAAAAATGGTAAATTTAGACCGCAAAGATTGATCGTCAACCCAAACTGATGCACTCTGCGCATATCACAATGCTTTTAAAATAATTTTGCACATGCCTCCTTATCGATTAGTCTATGAAAAATCATGTCACCTACCGGTGAAATTGAAACATAGGGCATACTAGGCCATCATGCTATTCCATTACTTTGCTTAACCGATTTGTGAGATAAGAAATTGGGAGAGTCACTGGTTTGTTGGGATGAAAGCCAAGGATCCGAATTTTTGTAAAAAATGTAATTTTTTTTTTGTTTTGTACAAACTCTTTTGACTGAAATGAAAATATGGGCCGAGTAAGGAATATCCTAGAATTCCAACCTAAAGCGTGGGTAGGGACTTATCCTGAAACGCCATGAATATATTGTTCAAACTTGTGTACAGAGCCCTCTCTTATTGGGTATATTGATGTATAGAAAAACTTTGTTGTTTGATCTAACGTTCGAACGCCAAGTGACGTTCTAACGCTAGTTGCTTGTAGTACTTAGCCTCTAATGAAGCCTCTAATGGAAACAAAAGTACTAGGAGCTCAGCACATTTGGATGCCAATATCACGTTCGAACGAGAGTAACGTTTGAACGCCAATAGAACGTTCGAACGTCATGAGCTTACAGTACTTTGGTCTTTGACAGAACTCAAAAGTACTGGGAGCTCACCACGTTCGAACGTCATCCATGTTTGAACGATCTTTTTAAAATTCTTCTACACACGTTCGAACGATGTTAACGTTCAAACGTCACTTCTCAAGCTATAAAAACCGAGTTCGTCTTCTCCATTCCAAAAACCCCAAAACCTTTCAAAAACCTCCAAACCCTAGAGTGACTTCTCATTACCTAGCCCTCAAAACACCATCCATTCTCCATTTCTACCAAAAATCAACCACCCCAAATCCATTCCCACATAAAAAATCCTCATTCTCACAAGAGAATCAAGACTTTCAAGCCGTAACACCCCCAAACCTGAAAAATCATGCCTCCAAGGGTCAACCTCCCTGCTAGGCACAACCCAGTCAATCAAGAGCCCAATTTCATGGAGGATCTGATCGAAGAGTGACAAGGGAGGCCTCCCATTTTCTGTAGATATGACAAGACTTGCTTTCCCATAGCTTTCAAAGTACACAGGTATGAGAATTTTTACCAAAACCATGATGTAGTTTATGAGCGTGATGTGGTATTGGAGGATTTTGCTAAGTTGGGAATTTTGGAGAGAAGGGGTGGATGTTATACATGAGAAACGGAGGAGCGACCGTGGTTGACTTGGTGTGGGAGTTTTACTCCAACGCCGAAATAGTAAATAGAGCGCTAAAAAGCTATGTAAGGGTGGCTCACATCAATGTAGATGAAGGCTACATAAGAGAAATTAGGAAAGAAGTGCCTCGGGTAACCAAGTCCACCTACCCCCCCAGGAAGAACATGGCCATGAATGTGGTTGGAGCGGAGCTGACGGGGGTGTCTAACTTTTCTTGGGCTGGGTGAAGATTTTTTCGACAAGATGAACTGACTGATAAATGTAAGATTTTAAATTTGATTGCGGTTTCGAACTTCGCCCCAATTGGGCGCAAGAACGAGATCCTCCCTGAGATGGCCTGCCTACTCTATGCACTTGGGAAAGACCACGTAATCAACCTCCCCTCACTGGTCTTAAATGAAATGAAGAAGGGATGCGATGCAAAGAGGAATGCGCTACCCTTTGGCACCTTGGTCACGGAGATCAGGGTGAGACCGGAGATGGCCATATAGAGGCCAATGGGCCCACAAAACAAGGCATCCTTCCGGAGGAGCCAAGGCCATAGTGGAGGCTCGGCGGTTGCTTGAAAAATAACCTTGTATTTTCCTAACCTCTAAACATCACCCTTTAGCATGTGTAGTTTATGGATAACGGGGAATGTCACTCTCTCTTAGGGATGATGTCAAAAGAAAAGGCAAGGAAATAAGAAAATGAAATGTACAAATTTTATGAAATATGTGTATGAAATGAATAAAAGTGCTTCCCAAGCGCAAGGAGTCTTTTGCTTGTTATGTTTTACTTAGAAGAGTATTCCAAGGTCGTCTCCTCAGGGAAGGAAAGTTCAAGTGTGTGAAGGTGATTTTGTCAAAAAGAGAAAATGTAAAATCTTTTGTTTTTGTGTTTTGGTGTTTGAAGTTTGGGAATGAAAATACAATAAAAATAAGTGTTGGCTAATCCAAAAGGTTCGCTCCAATGGGAATGCCCAATCAACTCGAAACCTTCCTCTGAGGATTTATAAATGAACGATTGATTCATGGGAAGCTAGGGACGAGATGGTGAGGATCCAAGCATAAACTGTGACTAGGCCTACGGAATATCAAAGACTCACCACCACATCCACTCTCAACTCAGTCAAACCAAACCATCGTACATCGAGAGAGGAAAGAAAATGAGTTGAAGTGAAAAAACCAAGAGGAGGTCTCCCTTGAATTAGCCAAATAAAAATCTAGCTACTCATGAAAGCAATAAAAAAAGGCATAATGTAAAGAGACAAAATAAAGACATGAAGCATGGAACTTAACTTAAAGAAAGAAAATTTATTCTAAGAAGAAAAATATTTAATACCCATTTTAAAGCTTAAAATGAAGAAAACTTAAGACAACAATGGTAAAAGCTAAGATACCAAACTAAACTTGCAATAGACTTGAAGTAAATGACATTAAATACATCAAATGAAGATTACAAGATCCTTACAATAAACTACAAGTGAAATGATGGAAGAAAAATACAAAAACATAAATCTATATCTACTATTCATCATTTTCTTCCTTGGGAACTTTCTAAGCTTAGGTAGCCACCCTTTGAAAGCTTGTGTAATTCTGAATATAATGGAGTGTGAGCCTTGAAATTTTGTGTATGGTGGTCCCCCCAAAGTGTGTGCAGGCCTCCAAGCATGGGGAATGTGAGTTGATGGACTTGTACAGGCTAGGAAGAGCTTATCCTGCAACCCACATGGCAGCCCACTTCTCCTCATCCTCCATAAATGTCAAGCCTCAAAAGTCTTCAAATTATGTAAGGGAGGCATGTATATGTGTAAGGAAATGTTGGGTTCAAGTAGGAGAAGTGTAGGTGGGACCCCCAAGCAAGTGGAGCTGAGTTGAAGGAGATTCGGAGCTGTTCAGGGGAGCGTACCAGTACACTAAACCTTTCAGAGTCGGGCGTATCGGTATGCAGTACCAGCACTATTTTCTGCTCTGGACTATTCTTCGTAGAATCATCATAACTTTTGATTCAACTATTGGATTACACTGACATTTTGACACAATACAGAAGACATCCAGATCTACAACTTTCATGTTTTGCAACTTTTCAGATTAGAAGCAAATCATGGTCAAAATGGAGAAAAACTGAGGCTTTGCAACCTAGTGGTGCAGGTGCTGGCGCATTTGTTCCCAAGCAGCAATACCTCCTTGATTTCTTCACTTTTAAGCCTACAAATCTTCATGTAATGTGTCCATGTCTTCGCCACACATCCATACTAGTTGCAAGGTCCTAAAATCAAAGATTTAAGCTATAAAAACATGCAACATCGAAAATTCAACATTATTCATAATTTTGGATAACTTTAAGTACTTATATGCAAAAGTTGAGTTAAAATGTATGTAATGAGGTCTTCAAATATACAATATTTAGTGGTGAGACAGAAGGAGCCCCCTACCCGAGGCGTTGATGAGGTGCAAGATGAGCTCGATGAGGAAGAGGAAAGAGAGCTAGGGACTGAGAGAGCCTAGGAGCACCAATAGGAGGCAGGACCCAGCTCCAACACCCAAATATCACTGGGAGATATCATGCTTGGCATTGAGACCAAGCAAGCTGAGCTCCGACAGTAGGAGGAGATTCTCGGCTACCTGAGGGGTAGAGCTGGAGGAGAGTGAGAGAGGGATTTCTGTTCTTGATGGTTATGTGTTTGTTTCTTCTTTGGACGAGCTTCTTCTTTGGTGGTTTATTGTGGATATTTAAAGTTTTTTTTTTGTTTTGTCACTTCTTTTGTGGATGAATTGAATCGTTGGTGTTTGTGTTAAACGATCATATTTTGTGAAATGAGTGATTCAGTTTATCACTTTTTAAATGCATATGTAGAATTAGCAGTATTCTGTTTATGTGTTAACTAAATGATGGAACAAATGTGGATGCTAAGATTGTTTGTTAAAGTAACTAATCACATGATTGGTTTGATCCATAGCTTAGTAATCTAGACTTAAAACCACGACTCCTTGAACAATGGTATTTTCTCTATGCTCAAAATATCAAATGTACATCGGTATTTTTTATTCTTAAGGTACAAGATGATTAGACTCGAAAATGGAATCGATATATAACCGACATTCCATAAAAAATCCGACATAATCAGTGGCAATAACAAAAAAAAATACCATGGTGATTAGCACAAAACTTTGTATAGTTTGTTTGTGCTAATCATATTTCTTTAGGTGCTTTTTGGAGATTAAATGTTAGGAGTTATGCTAATTGAAATCTTAACGTTGATATTTTGTGTTTACAGTTTTTTTATAAGAGTTTGCAGTTGAAAAGGGTTAAATATGGCATTTGAAGGCCTTCCCATGCCACTTGAGATGAATGGGGATGAAAAGATAACAAGGGGATAGCTCAGGAGAGGAGAAAATCAGAAAAAGCAGCCAAATCATACCGGTACGCGTACCGATACTCTTAGGCTACTGGAGTTCACCGTACCGGTACGCTAAACCTATTGGAGTTTGCTATACTGGTACACTTTGACTGATGGAGTGCATCAGGTGATCTTCTGCTGCTTTGAGGGGCCCAACAACTGATCTCCCATGCTTCTCTGACACACTTAACACACAAAACATCCCCTCATGTACTTGTCTTGGACTTTTGGAGAGTAAATCATAAATATGGAGAGAGGAGAGAGAAACAGCTGGGTGAAGAGGTAAGGCTTGCACCAGCCCACCTTAATTCATGGTCTTATATTGGAAATCACATCATGGGGGCTGGGGGCATCTCTTATGCAAGTTTTTTGGGGGAAAAAGTCTCCATTATTCAAAAATTAGGAGGATAAGCAGAGATATAGTGAGAGAAGCTCTAGGTGGAAGATGATGAATAGTGTTCTAGTGTGAGAAATTGAGATTTTTACGTTTTCTTCATGGCATTGTCGTGTAACCTCCTGTAAGACTTTGTAGAACTACATTTAATGTGATTAATATTATTCTCCTTCATGCTCATTGATAGTTTAATGTTCTCTTTAAGTTTCTACCATTAATTCATCAAAGTCCTTCATTTTCTTAGCTATAAAATGGTTTTTAAATGCAATTGCTTTTAGCTTATGATTTCTTGCATTTAGTTATTCTAAAACTTCATACCTTTGCAATGTACTCTCATTACATAGTCATTTTCATTTCAAGCATGAGTAGCTAAATCTTTTAGTTGGCAAAACCAAAGGAAACCCCCACTTGGAAATATAATTTAAACTCATTCTCCTCCCTCCCTCCCTTTTGAGTTCAATGGTTCGATTTGACGGGGTTGAGGGTGGATAAGTTGGTGAGCCTTTGATATTATGTAGGCCTAGTCACGGTTTATGCTTAGATACTCACTAACATTGTCCCTAACTTCCCCTGAATCAATCTTTCATTCATGCTCTAGCGGAGGAGGGATTGGAGTTGAAAAGGTATTCCTATTGGAGTGACCTCTTGGGTTTGCAAACATTTGGTTCTCATTCCATTTTCACCAAAACACACTGTACCAAACAACTTTTAACCACAAAGATTTTTACACTTTATTTTATTTAAAATCACTTTCACTTTGGTTTACTTTCTTCCCCGTAGAAACGACCTTGAAATACCACCAAGTAAAATACGACCCACGAAAATCTCCTTGCGATTGGGGAGTATTTTTGTGCATTCACATGTCACATTTCAACCATCTTATTTTCCTTTAACCTTGCCGTTTTTTTTGACACATTCCCAAGGGAGAGTGACACTCCCTTCATCCATACATATTCTAAGGGATAGTATTTAGGGGTTAAGGGAAAACAAGGTTTTCACACAATCACATGGTAAGTTTCGATTCGAGCTTTGTGATACTTTTGAGAGATGATCAACATTTACTCAAGTAAGATCTTTCATTCTCAATATTTTGAATAATCTCATTAAACTTGCTTTGATTAATGTGACTAAAGCGATCTATTGACATATCTATTCATACGACACATACATGTGCACATATTTGAAAAAGGATCTTAGGCCATCTTTTGATTTAATTTTGAGACCTGACCATTCCTTTTACAAAATTATATCCCTAGTTAGCCATGCTTGAGTCTTCAATGAATCATTTATTTTTCAAGAAACCCATATGATAACCAAGCCACAGGAAAATATACTTAACATACCTTGCTATCTAATTTTTTTGCACCCTCTTATCTATCAGCATGTTACAGAAAAGCAAGAGAAAGATAGAAAAGACGACGATGGCTACTGTTTAGTAAAAGAAACACTGGTGGAAACAATTGGAAAAGAAAAGAAATAAAAAGACAGGGAATTTTCAAGAAAGTAAAAAATGAGAAAAATGAAAGAAAGAAATACCATTTCTAGGTAAAAGATCGAAAAGCTAGAAAGAAGTGTGTTATACTAAACAATGAAAAGATAGTTTTTGAATACCATTGACGTCATTTCATTAGCCACTGACCTCTAGCCACATTACGACCTATACAAAGCCCTAATTGATCTCAAGTCTGATGCATGTGTGTGTTATCAAACAAAAGTTGAGGTACGTTAAACAGTATTGCTTGAATTGCATCAATATTCTTCCATGAAATTATGCCAAGAACATGCTTAATCTAATTTCTAAAAAGTTTCACTCCCATAATAATTGTGCATGTGATTTTTCAATTGGTCATCCTCTGATCACATGCCCTTTGAGAGACAAATCACTATAATCAGAGGGAATTTTTGCTGAGGGCATTTCTAATAGAGGTTTGTGAAATCAAAGTTATCTATGAATGTTGGTAAAGTGAAATTTTTGTTATATAACAATTCTTGTTTCTAGAATGACCATTCCTACTACACAGGGAATTCCAAATGCAAATGTGACTGATGCTAATTTTTGCATAGAATAAATACCTATGAAAGAGGAGCATGCGGGATAGAAG
Organism: Ilex asprella; assembly: GCA_023539305.1. Taxonomy (NCBI): domain Eukaryota; kingdom Viridiplantae; phylum Streptophyta; class Magnoliopsida; order Aquifoliales; family Aquifoliaceae; genus Ilex; species Ilex asprella. Next base: position 9,379,620 of record CM042201.1, read on the forward strand.
TCAAAATTGAGGGTTGAGTGTCTCAATGACCAAGATGTTAATTTACTTTAACCAGCAATCCCACATATACATCTGTTCGACTGAAGTTTGTGAGTAGCTTCACTAAAAACCCTCACGAGACAACACTCGTCCATTGAGGGTAAACCTAGTTGTTTAATGGCTTGTTGGATACGCTAAATGCAACCGGGATGACTTATGAAAAAGGCATTAGAAATAGATTTACATTCTATTGTTGTTGTATTACTAGAGACTTGCAATGTTTAGGTTGGTGTGTGATTAGTAGTTAAAATTAGCATATTACTATGTCTTTTTAAGATTAATTATGCTTTGATGGAGTTTAAATGATGAAATTTCAGATCCTAAAGTGAACAAGGGCTCAAGGGCAACAAATATCAAACTTGAATGTAACACCAGAATATTGAGAAACAAAATTGGAGAAGCTTAGAACAAAGCAAGAACGTTCAACTACCAACTCACGTTTGAACGTCCACTTGAGTTATTTGAGGATCAGGATGCTGAGACATGGCATGTTGCAGTCAAGAAGAAAAATGTTTAGGTACTTAAGTACCACGTTTGAACGCTAACTCACGTTCAAACATCCACTTGAATTATTTGAGGACCATGATGCTAAGTGCAAAGCGCCAACTTATGCATGGAGGGTGGAAATGGGTTTTCACGTAAGACCACAGACCACTTGAGTGGAAAGGTTAGACCCCATCTGGTGTTCAAATTCCTACTAAGCAAAGATAGAAGCTACGTTTGAACGCCAGACAACGTTCAAACGTTCTCCACAGACAGGCTGCAGAGTGGTTGATCTTATCTCCGAACATTAGGACTTTCACTTGGACTTTGAAGGCCTTGTACTATTCCTCCACACTACCTTGCCCCTTCCTCATTGTCTATAAATAACCCCATTTTAGGGAGCTTTAAAGAGGACTTGCAAGGAGATTGATGGAGGCTTAGACTCTCACTCATATAGCTAGTTTTAGACTTAGGCTTATATTTACTTGTATCAAGGGAGATAGCTCATCTTTTTGTTGCGGTGAAAACCCTCTAAAAGTGACTAGCTTTCTTCTACTTTTATTGTTCATTTCCATTGCTTAAGCTTCCTTTTTTCTTAGAGGAATGAAACTTTTCCATTTTTCTAGAGTTTTACCAAAGTCGTGGAGGGTGGAACGTGATTCACTCATTCTTCGTTGAAGGTCGGCTCCTTGTTTAGTGTGTTTCACTTTGTAACTACTCTACTTGGAGAGATGAGCATCCCTCACTGTTATACCTTTGCCAAAGCCATGAAGAGTGAGTAGTTCCTCATTCTCTCTTTAGTAAGAGGTGATGGACATGTATAGATCATCCGGAAGTTATATTTGTACATTTCATTTATGCTTTAATGCTTTATATGTCATTTGTTTATTGAATGATTGAATGCATCTAGAAAAGCTAAGGTACTTTGTATAACCATGAGTTCTTTCTATGACATGGATGACTCTTGTATAGAAAGACCCATTGGTTCAAGGCAAGTCCCCCGACTAGATTTTCATGACTACCCTTCAATTTTCACCCTTATTGTGCTTCATTCACAGAATGGAATATTAATCCATGGTTGGATGCCTTGTAGAGACATTTGCTTGTTTGTAGACGGGTTGAGTCTCGACACAGACAATTATTGTACACCTCTACCAAGACATTGGAATCATGCTCTTAATGCTCTCAGTCCATCTTTATCTTTAGATTGACTTGTTATTGACACGAGAGTTAATTGAGTTATCAAGCACAAGTATAACAAACTGGATGATTAATTACATGTTCTGATCCTCGAACTAAAGGGTGGTTGTTACATTTGAAAATTTATCTTATATTTTTTATAGAAAAACCCATTGGAGAGAATCTTATATTCTGTCCAGAAAATCCCATAATTTCAAACTCTCAAGGTTTCCAATTACTTGGTCTCTGTCACTACTTACTTCAAAACATTAATCATAGTTCCCTGTGGATTCGACTCCGGACTCAAACCGAATTATTATTACAACTTGACTGCTTAGACTTGGGTGTATACATTTTGGATCAAGCTGTAGTAATAATCCAGTTTGAGTTTGGATTATTAAAAAAAGTTTTTCCTTGATCAGGTGGAGACATATTAATATGATTATACCCAGATTAATAATCCATAAAGCTTAGCAACTCATGCCCAGCAGTTGCATCAATAAAAACGTCGACGCGTGGCAAGGGATAACTATCTTTGGGATAGGCCTTGTTCAGCTTAGTGAAATCTACGCAAAGATGCCACTTCCCGATGACTTTTGTTACCATCACAACATTTGATAGCCAAATCGGATAGGTTATCTCCCTTATCGACCCGTTTGTTAACAACTTTTCCACCTCTTTTTTCGTGACCTGGGCTCTCTCGACACTTATATTTCTCAACTTTTGGCAAATAGGCCGGTACCTAGGATCCACGTTGAGCCATTGGGTGCCCACCTTAGGATCAATGCCCTCTAAATCTTCATGGGACCAGGCAAAAATGTCCACGTTTTGCCTAAGGAAGTCAACGAGGTGGGAGGCTCATTCTTGTGAAAGCGAGGAGCCAATATAGATTCTTTTTCCCAGAAGATTCTCGTCCAGCTCTACCAGTTCTCCCCTTTCCAGTGTGTTGTCATTCCTAGGGTCAAGCACTTCCACTTGAAGGGTATCTTGAGGCTTCCTGACCCTCATAGAGGCCACATAACAATCTTTGGCGGTGACTTGGTCTTCTCTTATTTCTCCAATCCTATTGGGGGTTGGGAAGCAGAGGAGAAGATGGTAGGTGGACACTACCTTTAAGGTATTGAGTGCAGTGGGTCCAAGGATGATATTGTAGGTAGAAGGGTAATCCAATAATATGAAGTTCACCATGATGGTGGAGCTTCTAGGTGATGTCCTCGCTGTGACTAGTAGGGTGATGGAACCTAAGGGATACCCCTTCTGTCCTAAAACTCCAATGAGGGGTTTCCTAATAGGTTGTAATCTCTCCCTGCTAAGGTGAAGGCTATCATAGGCTGGTACAAACAGGATGTCAGCAGAGCTGCCATTGTCCACCAGAATTCTCTTAACTTAGTAGTTGACTACCATCATGGTTAACACTAAAGGGTCATCATGGGGGTGTTAGATCCCCTTAAGGTCCCTCTCTGAGAATGAGATGACCTTTCTTTCCCCGTGTTGATGCATCTTCGCCAGGTGAGGGTTATCTAACTCCGCCTTCTATGATGCACCTTCCTAGCAGAGTTAAAGTCACCTCATCCTCCTCCTAACTCTCCAGAGATTATCTAGATTTCTCCAAGGGGCTATTGGCACTTGCTGTCATCCGGGTTCTGACCGGGAGGTGGGGCTTGTCTTCTGCCAGTAATGTACTATCGCTACTAGCCACGTTGTATGAGCTTTTCGATCTACATTTTGAGTTCAAAGCAGTCGTCAATGTCGTGGCCATGATCACGGTGGAAACAATAGTACATGTTTGGCTTCCTATGGTTTGAGGCAAACTTCATCTAGCATTAAGCAGCATAAAGACTTGTCGCTCTCTCAAAGATATAGGACCAAGACGGACCTTGACGGAGACTCTCTCCATCCTCTTTCTCTTGTTCTCTGCTTCTCTTTTGTCTTCACGAGTGTCCTTTCATTTCTCACCCCCGCAAGAGGAGTCACCTTGCCTGGCTTTGGTAACATCCTCAACATTCATATACTTTTGTGCCCTAGATAACAACTCGGGCATGCTTGATTGTGACTTTTTCAAGACGGAGAATGTTAAACTCGATGAGCGTAGACATGTAATAAAGACGACTACCGTAATCTTGTTGTTTGGCTCCTTAATCTGTAGAGCCTCCTCATTAAAACAAGTGAGGTAGCTTCTTAGACTTTCATCCCAGTCCTGCTTGATGGTGAGTAGATGGGTGACTAGTTTATGATGTCAACAAAAGAGTTGATGGAAGATGGCTTGAGCTTAGTGAACCACTGTCGTGTGGACCCCTTTAGGGTATTAGAGAAAGCTTTGCACATGATCTCGTCAGGTACGTTATAGAGTTGCATGAGGGACTTGTACTATCAAGGTGATCTAAGGGGTCTTTAGTACCATCAAAGATCTCTGCGATAGATGATTAATCTTAATTAATGCATAATTTAATTAAGTTAATAGGTCAATTGTGTTAGTTAAACAAAGTTAAACTAATTAAAATTGACCTGTTAAGGTTAGTGTGTGAATTAAGGATAATGCATCAATTGTTGTTCTTTTCAGGGTTTTTAAGCGTCAAAACTACAAACTACCGGGGAGCCAATTGTGACAAAGCTACAAATTAGTGGAGAGCTATTTATCAAAGCTACAAGCTATAGGATGCCAATTATTAAAGCTCAAAACAAAGAGAAATTAAAGTAATCCAAATGGCATCTTTGGGGCTTGTGAATGACATCTTTGGGAATTATGAATGTCATATTTTGGAAGCTTGTGAATGACAACTTCTGGAAGCTTATGAATGACAACTTTTGGAAGCTTGTGAATGACATCTTTGGGGTCGTGAATGTCATCCCTTGGGGTTTGTAAAAGGCATCTTTTGGTTGCCTATAAATATCACCCCTTTGTGGATTGTAAGGGGGAGAAGTTTTTTGCTAGAGCTTTTGGTAGTGGAATACCCTCCAAGTTGTTACTTTCTTTGTATGCTTGCTGGAATACCCTCCAAGTAGTTATAGCTTTCTTTGTTATTATTTTTGTTATTATTTCTTTCTTTTATGATATTATTATCTCTTGGTTGTGGAATACCTCTAAGTAGTTATTGTTTTCTTTTATTGTATTAATGCTTTCTTTTAATTGAAGTGTTGTTTTCTTCCATTGTTGGAGCTTTCCTCTTCCCTTAAAGGAGTGAAACTCTTCCACTTTTCTAGAGCTTTACCAAAGCCATGAAGGGTGGAACGTGATTCACTCATTATTTGTCGAAGATCGTTTATATTGATTCATTTCGTTTATGCTTAGTTCTCACCTTTATTTTTTCAATGTCTTCCCAGTTTATTGTTGTCTTTACTTTAACCATGAGTAGATAAGCTTTTGGTTAGCTAATCCCAGAGAGACCTCTTCTTGGGTATGTCATTTCAACTTATTGTCTTTCTTCCTCTCGGTGTACGATGGTTCGGTTTGACTGAGTTGAGAGTGGATATGGTTGTGAGTCTTTGATATGCCGTAGGTCTGGTCATGGGTTATGCTTAGATCCTCATCATCTCGTCCCTAGCTTCCCATGAGTCAATCATTCATCTATACACCATTAGAGGAAGGTTTCGAGTTGAGTTGGAATTCCCATTGGAATGACCTCTTTGGATTAGTCAACACTTATTTTCATTTCCTTATCACAACACAAACCACTACCAAATTCCAAAACAAAATAATTTTACACTTTTCTTTAATAAAAATCACCTTCATGGTTCACTTTCTTCCTTGAGGAGACGACATTGGAATACTTTTCAAGTAAAACACTACACTCAAAGGACTCCTTGCGCTTGAGGAGCACTTTTGTTCACACACACACACACACATTTCATTCATCTAATTCTATTTTTTCCTTGCCCTTTCTTTTGACATTGTCCCAAGGGAGAGTGACACTCCCCCTCACACATACATTATACATACATTGAGGGAGATGTTCGGAGGTTAGGAACCACAGGGAAATAAATCAAGCGTTTTTGGTGCCGTTGCCGAGGAAGGCAAATGTCAAACCAATGAGGTGATTTTCGGATGACCGAGGTAAGTCCTGTGATCTTCATCATGGGCTGAGGTACGTTGTCCTTGTATTTATTCTTGTTTGTGTATAATTTAAATTTTTTATCATTTCTTGCATGTGGGGGCAAGACAAGCAAAATTGATTGATTAGACAACTCATAACCCTACCATGAATATTAATCAAGACCCACCCGAAGATGCGGGTGACAATTTCAATAATGTTATTTCTAATCTTAATGTTCAAGCGGGTGGGGGATTGCAACCACCTAGAGTGCCAAACCCACGAGTGCATTTTTTCCCAGATAGGAATGAAGGGAACAACATCCACATTGATCCTCCAGCAAGGTCAATGTGGGATTTCCTTGAACCAACACGTAGCACCACTCCTTCTTACATCTTCCTTTCAGTCCAAGCCCATCTCTTCATAGTCAAACCAGGGATGTTGCAACTACTTCCCGTATTCCATGGAATTGAGAATGATAACCCATATTCGCATATAAGGGATTTTGAAGACATAGTTGCAACTTTTACCCCCAGTCATAATATGGAAGAGATAGCAAGGATATAATTGTTTCCTTTCTCCCTGAGTGATAAGGCAAAAACGTGCCTTCAATCCTTGAGATCCCGGACCATAACATCTTGGAAATAAATGATCTCCATATTTTTTAAACAAAAAAAATCGGTGCATAAAACCACCACTTTAAAGAAGCAAATTCAGATTTTTTTGGAGAATCCCAAAGAAAAATTCTACCAATGTTGGGAAAAGTAAAAGGAGTTGCTACAATCCATTCCACACCATGGCTTTGAATCATGGCAATTGGTGAGTTTCTTCTATGAAGGAATTACACCGGGCTATTGACAGTTCATCGACATGATGTGCAACGGAAATTTTTTGAGCAAAGACCCTGATGAGGCCTTAGACTATTTTGATACATTGGCCCAAAATGCAGAGTTATGGCACATCACTGACCCTACCGATGCACCAATGTCTTTGCCTTAAGGAAGTGACCAACCAAAAGGGGAAGGGATGTACGATTTAAGAGACCGGGAAGACCTACTTTCACAAATTTTTAAATTGTCTAGGATAGTAGAGAGTCTTGAGGTGAATAGGAGACGAGAGGTGTCCCATGTGTCACGAACCGAGGAGATTTGTTCCATTTGTGAGAGTGTCGAGCATTCCATATAGGAGTGCCCGAGCATTCCGATGCTTAAGGAAGCATACCATGAACAAGTCCATGCCTTCAATCAACCAAGGCAATCATTTTCTCCAAATTCCAACCCATACAATTCGGGGTGGAGTAATCACCCCAATTTTAGTTGGAGGAATGAGAACCTCATCCCTCATGGTTCTAATGCATATTCACCTCTTTTACTTCCTAAGCAAGGTCAATACTTATGAGCACATATTATTTCATATGAAACGGCCTCATTACATACATTTTAACTCAACTTTTGCATCTAAGTACTTAGTGTTAGCCGATATTATGAATAATGTTGAATTTTAGATTTTGCATATTTTTATAGCTTAAATCATTGATTTTAGGACCTAACAACTAGTATGGATGTTTGGTGAAGGCATGGACATAATATATGAAGATTTGGAGGCTTAAAAGTGAAGAAATCAAGGAGGTATTGGTGCTTGGGAACAAAGGCAACAACTGCCACATCATTTGAAAGTAGAGCCTCGGTTTTCCTCCATTTTTGACTATGATATTCTTCGAATCTCAAAAAGTGAAAAACATGAAAGTTGTAGATCTGGATGTCTTCTATATTGTTTCAAAATTTTAGCTCAATTAGACTGTTGGATCTAAAGTTATGACAATTCTACGAAGACTAGTCCGGAGCAAAAGAGTACTTGTATACCATACCGGTAGTTGTTGGCTACTGGAGTCATAACTACTGGCAGTTATTCCACGAGCTACCGATAGTTGATGCCCAGAACGCCTGTATTCAAGCTCCACTTGTTTGGGGGTCCCACCAACACTTCTCTCATTTGTTCCCTGACATTCCTTACACAAGAATATCCCCTCCACACCCAATTTGAAGACTTTTGGAGGCTTGGCTTTAATAAAGGAAGGGAAAGAAGGGGGCTGCTTGGGAGTTGCAGACTAGGCTCTTCCTAGCCTGTCTATGGCATTAAACTCAGCCCCTCTTGATGGGAGCCCTTTCACAGACCTAGGGGGGACCACCATGCACGAATTTGGAAGGCAAACACTCCATATATTCAACATTACAAACTTTGAAGAGGGTGGCTACCTAAGTTAGAAGTAGTTCCAAGGTTGAAGATGATGAATAGTGCTAGAAGTTTATATTTTTGCATTTTCTTCATTCCATTGTCTTGTAATCTCTTGTAAGGATCTTCTAAACTTCATTATTTACTTTCAATGTCATTCCTTTCAAGTGTATTGCAAGTTAGTTACATGTTTTAGATTTCACCATTGTTGCTCATATTTTCTTCATTTCAAGTTTAAAATGGTTATTGTGTTTCTCTCTTCATAGTTTATTTTTCTTGCATTAACTTAGTTTAAATCTTCATTTCTCTACAATGTCCATTTACATTATGCTTGTCTTTCCTTTATTTATGAGTAGCTAGATTTTAGTTGGATAATCCAAGAGAGATTTCTCTTGGGTGTGCTACTTTAACTCATTTTCTTTCCTCCCCAGTGTACAATGGTTCGGTTTGACTGGGTTGAGGGTGGATGAGATTGTGAGCCTTTGATATTTCATAAGCCTAGTCACGGTTTATGCTTGGATCCTTACCATCTCGTCCCTAGCTTTCCAGGAATCAATCGTTCATCTATAAACCATTAGAGGAAGGGTTGAGTTTACTTGGTATTCCCATTGGAATGACCTATTCGGATTAGCCAACACTTGTTTTCTTGCTTTTTTATTACAAACACAAATCATCAAAACACAAACAAAAGATTTTACACTTTTTTTTTTTTTGACAAAATCACATTCACATAACTTGAACTTTCCTTCCCTGAGGAGACGACCTTGGAATACTTTCCAAGTAAAACATGACATTCAAAATACTCCTTGCGATTGCAGAGCACTTTTGTTCATACGCATTTCATTTTGTTCATTCCATTTTATTCCACCATTATTCCGTTTTCCCATTCCTTGCATTGAACCCAAGTGAGAGTGACACTCACTCATACACATAAGTCATATACACATTGAGGGTTCTTGTGGAGTGAATTGGGAATACAACATTTTTCAACAATCAAATACCACAACCAACACCAAGGTCATGGGCAAGCATCTAGCTCTCAATACCTAAGGCCCAATTAGCAAGGGTATCAGTCAAACCTACCACCACAAAATTTCTCTCAAAATCCACCTCCACAAGGCTTAAACCAACAAGGACCATCAAATCCATCCACCTGCCAACCTGCCCATAAGAGGAACTTGGAAGATGTGCTCTATAACTTCATTCAAAGCCAAACCACTTTCAATAAAGATATTTCGGCCCAACTCACCAAGATCATCAATGTCATCGGGTTGTCTCAACAAGAGAAGGAAAAGTTACACGGTCAACCTCAAGAAAATCTCAAAGGCCAACATAAGGTTAAGTTGGCTGAGCCCACCAACCAGAGTTGTGAGCAACTCAAGGCAGTCATCACCCTTCGAAGTGGCAAACTAATTAAAAAAATTGTGGTACCAAAGGTTTTACCCAAGGCCGCATTGCCAATAGAAGAGAAAAATGAGGGTGAGACCAAAGAAAGTGAGGCCAAAAAAGGTAAGGTGAGTGAAAAGAGAGAAGAAGAAGTGGTTGAAAAAGAAAATGTGATTTATGACAACATGCTTATTCTTCCTATGCCTGCCCCTTTCCCGAGTCGTTTGAAGCCACATGTCAAGGTGGCTAATTGTACTGATATTTTAGAAATGTTTAAGCAGGTGAAAATCAACATCCCACTCCTCGATGCCATCAAGCAAATACCATCATGTGCCAAAATTTTGAAGGATCTATGCACAGTGAAGAGGAGATTGAATGTTAAGAAGAAAACATTCTTAACCGAACAAGTGAGCTCGATATTGAGGACTAACACTTCTCCAAAATTCAAAGACCCTGGATGTCCAATAATTGCCATTACCATAGGGAATTGCCAGATATAATAAGCATTGCTTGACTTGGGGGTGGGCGTCAATCTTCTTCCCTACTCAGTGTATCAACAACTTCAGCTTGAGGAGTTGAAGCCCACCTTAATTATGCTTCAATTGGCAGATCGTAGCATCCACACTCCAAGGGGAGTAATGGAAGATGTCTTGGTTCAAATTGATAAAAAAAAATTTTGTTTATTTTATTGTGCTAGATACACATCCTATTTATAACCTTAGTTCCCAGATCCCTGATATACTTGGACGTCATTTCCTTGCTACATCTAATACAGTGATAAATTGTAGGAATGGTCTAATGAAATTGGCGTTTGGGAACATGACCATGGAGCTTAATGTGTTCAATTTGGTAAAGCAACCGGGGGATGACGAGGAGGTAAATGAGATCAATAGAATTGACACCTAGGTCGAGGAGCATTTGGAGTTGGAAAAGATGTTAAAATTCAAGGAGAATGAACTTGTTGATCTTGAGGAGTTGAATGAACAGGAGAAGGTAGAAGAGTTGAAAGGGATGGGAGGTTGGATTCCCACATTTGAGGAGTTATCCAAACAAGAAAAGAAAATATTTCTGTCAGATGAGCAAAAACCAAACTTGGAGTTGAGGCCTTTTCCCACATATTGAAACATGCCTACCTTGGCGAGGGAGAAACATTTCTGGTGGTCATTAGCTCTACCTTGAATGGGGAACTAGAAGAACGACTCTTAGAGGTATTGAGGAGTCACAAATGAGTAATTGGGCGGACAATTACCAACATCAAGGGAATTAGCCCTATCATTTGCACCCACCGCATTTACCTTGAGGAGGATGTCAAGCCTTCCCTACAACCTCAAAGGAGATTGAATTTGAATATAAAAGAGGTGGTGAGGGATGAAATTTTAAAACTACTTAATATGGACATCATTTTTCCAATTGCTGATAGCAAGTATGTAAGTCCCACTCAAGTAGTGCCAAAGAAATCTAGAGTCACAGTGGTGGAAAATGATGAGAATGAGCTTATACCCACAAGAGTGATCACCGGATGGAGGGTATGCATCAACTACCGGAAGCTGAATGCTTGCACAAGGAAAGATCATTTCCCGATGCCATTTCTTGATCAAGTTTTGGAAAGGGTAGCAGGGTACTTATTCTATTGCTTCCTAGATGGGTACTCTGGCTGCAATGAAATTGAGATTGCATTGGAGGACCAAGAGAAGACAACTTTCACTTGCCCATATGGTACCTTCGTTTATCGCCGTATGTCGTTCGGATTATGCAATGCCCCTGGACTTTTCAATGGTGCATGATGGAAATTTTTAGCGATATGGTGGAGAAGATAGTGGAGGTCATCATGGATGATTTTTCCGTATTTGGAGACTCATTTGACGCATGTTTGGAAAATTTGGAGAGAGTGTTGGAGAGATGTGAAGAAAAACATCTCGTGTTGAATTGAAAAAAGTGTCACTTCATGGTGATGGATGGAATCGTGTTGGGCCATATAGTATCGGCAAGGGGCATTGAAGTTGACAAATCCAAGGTGGAGGGCATCTCCACCCTCCCTACACCGACAGCCATCAAGGGAATCTGGTCATTTTTGGGCCATGCAGGTTTTTATCATCGATTCATTAAGAATTTCAGTGCATTGGCCCGACCCCTTACCCAATTACTGTCTAAGAAGGTCCCCTTTGAATGGTCGGATGAGTGTGAGGTATCATTTAAAAAACTAAAAAGCATGTTTTTCACGCCTCCTATCATGCAACAACCAAATTGGAATCTACCCTTCGAGCTCATGTGCGACACGAGTGATTACGCGGTTGGCACAGTGCTTGGTCAGAGGGAGGACAATAGACCATATGTGATACACTATGCTAGAAAAACACTTAATGAGGCTCAAATGAATTACACTACCATTGAGAAAGAATTTCTAGCTATAGTGTTTGTTTTAAATAAATTCCCTTCATACATCATTGGTTCGCCTATTATTTTCTTCACTGACCATTCTGCTTTGAAGTACTTGTTATCTAAGCAAGATGCGAAATCAAGACTCATTAGGTAGATCCTTCTCCTACAAAAATTTGACTTGACGATTAAAGACAAGAAAGGAGTTGAGAATGTGGTGGCATATCCCTTATCCCGGCTGGTGGTGCAGGAGACTAATGAGCATATTCCTATTCCCGACTCTTTCCCTAATGAATATTTACTTTCAATTCATTCGGTATGTCCTTGGTATGCTGATATATGTAATTTTCTTGCAACAGGACAAATACCGCCGCAATGTAGCCAAGAGGATAGAAGACGATTCATGGCGGATGTGAAGTATTTTTACTTCGAAAACCTGTATTTGTTCAAGTATTATCCCGATCAGGTCATGAGAAGATGTGTACCTAAGAACGAACAACGGGATGTCCTAGCATTTTTCCATTGACAGGCTTGCGGTGGACATATTTAGCAAAGAAGACTTTCGCTAAAATTTTTCAATCAGGTTTCTATTAGTCCTCCCTTATTAAAGATTGTGTTTCGTTCTGTAAGGCATGTGACAGATGCCAACGATTGGGTAGTGTGACCTGTAGAAATATGATGCCCCTTTCCCTCGTGCTTGTCATAGAAATATTTGACTGTTGGAGCATTAACTTCATGGGTCTATTCCCTATGTCTTTTGGTTATCTGTACATCCCCCTAGAAGTAGACTATGTCTCAAAGTGGGTGGAGACTATTTCGACCAAGACTAATGACCACCGGGTCGTAGTCAAGTTTCTCAAGGAGAATATCTTTTCGAGGTTTGGGATGCCTCGCACAATAATAAGTGATGGTGGATCGTATTTCTGTAATAGGTCATTTGCATCTTTAATGTTCAAATATGGCATCACTTACAAAGTATCCACTGCCTATCACCCACAAACAAATGGCTAAGCCGAGTTAACAATTAGGGAGATCAAGAACATTATAGAAAAATGGTTAACCCAAATAGGAAGGATTGGTCCGATAGATTGACTAATGCCTTATGGGCATACCGCACTGCCTTTAAAACTATTTTGGGCATGTCTCCCTACCGACTTGTCTATGGAAAGGCTTGTCACCTGCCAGTCGAAATGGAACACAAGGCCTACTGGGCCATTAAGACTTTAAATTTTAATTTAAAAATGGTCGGTGATCATAGGAAGTTAGAGCTGAATGATTTGGAAGATATTCGCCAAGATACGTATGAGAGTTCCAAAATTTCAAAGGAACGAGCTAAAATCTTTCACGATAACTCCATCATACGGAAATCATTTGAGCCCAGATAAAAAGTACTCTTATACAACTCTTGCCTCTCAATATTTCAAGGAAAACTCCGATTCTATTGGGATGACCCCTATCTTGTCAAGGTGGCCTACCCCAACGGAGCTGTTGAGGTGACAAACCCCGAGGATGGCCAAACATTCAAGGTCAATGACCAAAGACTTAAGTCATTCTTTGAGGATTTTGAAAGATAGATGGTGGAAGAGGATTTGATGGATCCGGTGTATCCGAATTTGGTGAAGGAGTAGCTAGTGTTTTTATATATATTTGTAATGTATAGTGGCCTTTATTTATATGTTATCTTTTATTTCATGTGACTCATTTTTTTTGTTGTATAGTTCTATTTTTCCTAACTTCAGATATTGGCATTTTGTCAAAAGCTCCAATACGAGGTGTTCTCTATCCGTTCTCATCTTTTTACAGTCCTTCATTGCATTTCATATATATATATATATATATATATATATATATATATTAGGACAATGCGTGAATCAAGTTGGGGGGTGAGAAACACCATTTGCATGTTATACCAATTTTAAGATCAAGAATATTCCCCAGCGAATATTCCCTCCTGCCGACACTAAAAAAAAAAACTGAGACGCCTTTATAAAACCTCCAACTTTTTTCTTTTTTTCCCATCCACCAGTGTTGGGCCCCCTTCTTCCTTCTTTCTTTTTTCTTTTTTCTTTTTTTTCTTCTTTCTTCTTCTTCTTTTTCTTCTTCTTCGTTTACCTCTGTTTTCTGTAAAAATAACCCATCCCTTGCAAATCCAAGACCATACTCCCCGAAGACCCAGTCATTTGCCTATTGATTTTCATTATATGTTTGTATTTGTACATGGTTGTTCTTCTACTGTTTGCACTTATGTTGAAGGGTTTTCAGCCTAGCTGAAACCCTTATTTCAAAGAATGATTATCAAATTGGGTATTTTCTTTGTAGGTTTTGGTAAATGAATGTATCTCTACTTCTCAAATTATAACTCTATTTGCAGTTTTGATAAATTCAAAACATTTGGGAAATAGTTTTAGTTTGTTGAGGGGTGTTGTGATCTATAGTTTCAATTTATTCCAGTTTCATATTTGCTTATGATTACAATAATTTTGCTTATATTTTATGATAGTGTCAAATGCAGTTTTAATTGTCTTTGTGACTGGAAGACATTAAAGAACCAGATAGGGTGTCCTTAGTTCAGCAAGCATGGATAGTAAAATTTTTTGGTTTAGTTTAAACGTTTTGCGCACTTTTCCATCTGATGTACATGCTGTGATAATGAGAAAGACAAGAGATGGGAGAAAAATTGAAATTCGAGAGCAACAAGTAAAACCATTGTGTGGCAGAAGCACTTTTGCTAAACTTCGTCTTTCCAAATGACTGGGTGCTTGTTACCAATGTGATAGAATATTTCACATGAAATAAACATAATTAGTGTTTAGAATTAATTTCGGGTTGTGCAAACGATCGATTAAACTGGATAGTGTATGAGCAGAGTAAGATTTTCCTGACACGCTATCTTATACCAGTTCTAGACGTACACGTTATGTGCGACAGAAAATTGGAAAGGTCATTGATAATGACCTAGACACAAACGATGACTCGGATTAAATTTTTTTTTACTCTCTCCTACTTTGACAAAGCTGTGGAAAAGCGTATTTGGGGATTAAGGTTAATGGTCTGAATGTTTGTAGAAAATGTAAATATCTTGTTATTAGATGTGCAAAAATAAAGATGTGGGCCGAGTAAGAAATGTTTATAAAAATGTAAATTGAGCTAAAGTTTTGACAAAATATAGAAGACATCCAGATCTACAACTTTCATATTTGGCACTTTTTCAGATTCGAAGTGGATCATGATCAAAATGGAGGAAAACCGAGGCTCTACTACCAAATGATGTGGCAGCTGGTGCCTTTGTTCTCTAGCACCAATACCTCCTTGATTTCTTACCTTTTAAGCCTCCAAATCTTCATGTATTGTGTTCATGCCTTCACCACACATCCATCATAATTGCAAGGTCCTAAAATCAATGATTTAAGCTATAAAAATATGTAACATCGAAATTTCAACATTATTCATAAAATCGGCTAACTCTAAGTACTTAGATACAAAAGTTGAGTTAAAATGTATGTAATGAGACCTTCAAATATGAAATATTATGTGCTCATCACCCCCTCCCCCAACTTAAGCTTTTCTAGTCCCTAGCAAACAAAATGTAAAAATTAAGAAAACAAAGATAAACCTATACTAATTCCACAATTGCATTTAGCACATGCAACAAAGCCTTTAAACCCCCAGGTGATCCCTAGTGGACAAGTTTTATCTCGTGAAGATTGCCAGTGAAGGTACCTACAAACTTCCTTTCCTAGTATCCAATATTTAAAATATATTCCCTTACCCTAACTAGCAATGAAATTTCAACAACAACTTGATCCAAACACCCGAACTAATCACACATGAGACATATCATAGCCATAAATGTTATTCTAGAGTATCCACATACACATTCATTTTCAAACTCATGTGTGTGTGAAATGAACATGTAATTTAAACATTTATACAACGGAGTTTACATTCACTTTGTCTATCCAAATTAAGCTTTGATGCAAAACTCACCAAGGGTGTCTCTCACAATGAATAACACTATGATTATCTTGACATGCTCTCCATGTATATATGTGAGATAGAATATTGTGCTTAAAATGAAATATGCTCACATATAATCCAAAAATGTAGTACATGTATACAAATAAAACAACCTTGGCATAATCTCATGAAAGGAATGCTAGGGCATTAGATAGCAAAATCAACTTCTCTTGTTCTTTAAAAGTGTGTCATTTCTCATGCTTTTCTAGATCATTTAGGACTTTCACGGGTTCTAATGAGACCTTGGGGTGATATCTAGGAAAATGAAATGAAGGGTATTGGATAACAAAGAGGTTTGTTCCGAGTGCATGACCTTTATTTCAAAAAGATCTCCATTTTTATGGGAGTTCTAGTTTTCACCATCACTTCACTCTTTGTTTCTTTTCTTTCTTTTCCTTAACATTTTCCTTTTCCTTTTCCTTTTCTCTTTCTTTTCTTCTTTCACCCTTTTTTCTTCTTTTCTTGGATTTTTTCTTTCTTTTTCAATTCAACTCTTTGAGTTTCAACATTATTCATCCATTTTGTTTGAGTTTCCACACCATACTTCGTTCTATTTTATGATCTATCATACTCAGCACTAGGAACAACCAAGGTGAGATAGATTTCATCATTTTGCACTGGCTTGGTCAAATGTGTGGCATGGAAAAAAAAATTTCAATAAGGCTCAAACATGGCACCAGAGATAGAATTTCACAAGAAAAAGGCTAAGGCTCAAAGAAAAACAAAGATGGCCTAAGATCATTTTTAAATAAGCATGAGGGAGCATTATGCCTTTCAAGACAAACTCAATCAACTACCCAAATGCACCTAACCAAAACAAGTATAATGAAATTATTGAACAAATTTGGAATTTAAAATTTTGTTTCTTGAGTAAATGTAAGTTCCCTCCAAACAAGGATTGACATTAAAGCTCACATGTGTTTTTACTCATCTCTACTATTCATGTCAAGCACTCAAATGTGAACTCAATCCGTAAATTGTAAAAATTACAAGTTCATTGTGCACTTATAGTTGAGTTCAAAAGCAAACAAGTATGTGATACTCAAGCATAGGATAAACTTCTATAAAATGCTCATGTATTCAAAGTTCAAAATGAAGATCAAGTAATCACAAATCCCGTGGCCATTAGGATAGGAGAATATAGTTCAATATTAAATATTTTTGGTGTTAGGGTACAAATGAGAGGATCAATGGTGGGATCCTCAAAGTTGTAGGGCTTGAGTTGCAGAATCTGGCATTTTTTAGCACAACTTACCGATAGGTCGATGGAAACCTACCGGTAGCTGAAAACCAGTAGCCAATTTCTACTGGTAGGCTTGCTGTAGGTGCAGGACCAGTAGCCAAAACCTACCTCTAGTTTTTTCCTTGTTTTGCAAAATTCTTGGTTCCTCCACCTTATCTCCAAACAACTCAAGCATCATGATAAACACCATTTGAAACCTATTTCACCAAAAATTGTTGAAAAAATTCAAAATTTTTACATTTCCCATTATTCTATACAAAAAGTGGTGGAAAATGTAAGTGGTGCACCTCACCACCCAACTTAAAACCATTCATTGTCCTCAATGCACCAAGAATCATGCAATGAGAAAAATGAAAGTAACATGGAAGATACCCCTTCTTTTTTTTTGCACATTAAAAGGAAAACAAGAAAGCAATTTTTTTTTCATATATACATTAATAAAACACAAAAAACATGTTTACACCCCCTAACTTAGACTAGAACATGATACCCAATAAGATTTTCTATAATGAAGCTCAAAATGAAATGAGTCCAAATTAGGGAGTGGTAAACAACTTCCTTGCTAAAATCTATACTACAACATTATGTACATGAAAAAAAAACATAACAAAACAATAAGAATCTAACTACTCTGTACATGAAAACAAAAAAAAAAGAGCTCATGTCAATCTGGCTTCAATTCGGATATGAGCTTGCGCCCATTGATTTTTTTGGTTTATGAATGCCCTTCTTAAGCCATCGATCCAAACGTAGAAATGATGCTGATTCAAAATTCTCAACCAAATAGATTTGTAGGCAAGTTTATGCAATTCAAACAATGGAGTATCAATTTTTCTTTAGAAGTTTCTTCACTTAACTCCATTGCAATGCCCTCCCCAAGTTGAGAAATGTGAATCTCAACACCACTCATGGATGACAAGATGAACTTGGGCTCATTAGCCTATTGTGAGATAATAATTTCATCAAATTTTTTACAATCAAGAGTGGTGGGAGATTCAACATCACTATGAATTCGATTGGGGTGATCATCCTCAATACATTGACTATGCTCAAGATGTTGTCCTTCACACATAGTACTTATAGCACGAGTCAATATAATAAGCTCTTTGGTTATTTGGGCATTGAATTCCATTTGTTATTGCATAAAATTGCACAAAATATTTTCCAATTCTTCTTCGATTGAGTTTCCATATGTAGGATATTGACAAAATTCATTTGGTGGTGTGAGATTCAATGAAAAATTATGGGGTTCATTCTCCCAACCATAACTCGGATAACTCGATGTAACATAATGATCGGGGTAAAAATTTTCAGAGGCCAAAAATAAATTTGAACCTTCACATTCAAAATTTTGAACCGGATAATTTATTGGGCACTCACTAGTGATGTGTCCATACTCATCACAAATCTCACACACATTTTCTTTTTTTTTTTAGGCATTTGATACATTATCATAATAATGAGGAAACATAATACAAAACACAAATTAAAACAAATTATTTACAAAAGAGACGACATACCTTGACCAATGATGAAAATCACGAGACTTACCTATGCTCGCCCAAAATTACCCTCGAACTCGACGCTTAGCCTTCCCCGGCAGCGGCGCAAAAAATAATTGTTGAAAAACGTTGTTGTTCCTAAGCTCTAAACATCACCTTTTAGCATGTGTATGATGTGTGTGAAAAGGGAGTGTCACTGTCCCTCGGGATAATGCAAGAGATGGAACAACGAAATGGTGGTATGAAATGAAATGAACAAAATGTGTGAAAAGTGAAATGTGATGAATAAAAGTGCTCCCCAATCATAAGGAGTCTTTTGTGTGTCGTTGTTTTACTTGAAAAAGTATTCCAAGGTGGTCTCCTCAGGGAAGGAAAGTTCAAGTTGTTTGAAGGTGATTTTGCAAAAGGTAAAGAGAGTGTAAAATCTTTTGGTTTGAGGTTTGTGATTGTGTTTGTGAATGAAAATGAAAGAAAACAAGTATTGACTAATCCAAAGCACTCCAATGGGGATGCCAACTCAACTCAAAGCCTTCCTCCAACGATGCATAGATGAACGATTGATTCGTGGGAAGCTCGGGAGGAGATGGAAGTGAGGATCCAAGCATAACCCGTGACAAGTCTACGGGATATCAAAGACTCACAACCAAATGGGGGTGAGGATCCAAGCATACCCCGTGACAAAAGCCTACGGGATATCAAGGACTCACCACTACGTCCACATTCAACCCAGTCAAAACAAACCACCGTACACCGAGTGGAGGAAAGAAGAAAATTTCAAATAAAATCTACAAGGGTTGGTCTCCCTTGGATTAGCCAACTTAAAAGCTAGCTAGTCATAAATCAAGACAAGACATACATAATGTAAAGAGACATGTAAAGGAAATGGAGCTTAAAACTTAACTTAAAGCAAGAAAACTTGAACTACAAAGAGAAATATTCAATACCCAATTGAAAAACTTGAAATGTAAAACTTGAAACAACAATGGTAGAAACTAGAACATATAATTAAACTTGAAATAAATGACTTTTAAAGTAATAAAGGAAGCTTACAAAACTCTTACTGAAGATTACAAGAGAAATGGGTGAAGACAAGGAAAAAATATTAACTTCTAGCACTATTCATCATCTTACTCACTAAAACTACTCCTAAGCTTAGGTAGCCACCCCCAAAATGCTGAAGAATGCTGAATATAATGGAGTGTGAGCCTTCAATTTTCATCCATGAGGGTCCCTAGCATTTGTGTGAAGGTCTCCTATCCATAGGGGGCTAAATTGAATGCATTGGACAGGCTAGGAAGAGCTAGCCTTATGCTTCTTGGTAGCCCACTTCCTCTTCCAACCTCCTTGAATGCCTAGCCTCAAAAATCTTTCAAATGTGTAAGGTAGGCATGGAAATGTGTAAGGAAATGTTGGGGGGCAAGTGAGAGAATAGTAGGTGGGACTCCCAAGCAAGTGGAGATGAGTTGCAAGCGTTTTTGACTATTCTAGGTGGAACTACCAGTAGATCATGGAATAACTACCGGTAGTTATTAGCTGCTGGAGTTCGAACTACAGGTAGGCCATACGGGTAGGTTACCTACTCTGGACCTATTTTTATAAAATTGTCATAATTTTTTATGCAATCGTCTGATTGAGTTAAAATTTTGATAAAATATAGAAGACATCCAGATCTACAACTTTCATGTTTGACACTTTTTCAGATTCGAAGTGGATCATGTTCAAAATGGAGGAAAACCGAGGCTCTGCTTCCAAATGATGTGGCAGCTGGTGCCTTTGTTCCCAAGCACCAATAACTCCTTGATTTTTTACCTTTTAAGCCTCCAAATCTTCATGTATTGTGTCCATGTCTTCACCACACATCCATCATAGTTGCAAGGTCCTAAAATCAATGATTTAAGCTATAAAAACATGCAACATCGAAATTTTAATATTATTCATAAAATCGGCTAACTCTAAGTACTTAGATGCAAAAGTTGAGTTAAAATACATGTAATGAGGCCTTCAAATATGAAATATTATATGCTCATCAGTTGTGCGACAAGCACGATTTTTTCCGCGGGTTGACGGGTGGTCAACGGACTTACAAATGACCCCCAGTTTTAAGGGCGTCACAGTTGCAGGGAACAAGAAACCTTTATCCAAATGAAGGGACTAACTCATATCCTAAACCCATTTTTGTCACAACTGAGGCTTGGGGCATGAGGGCAAATGATGAGCCTAGATCTAGCTGGGTCTAGGCCCAATTTGTGAGTTTGACCCAAATGGTTAAAAAGGCAAGTTAGACTCAACTCATGGCCTCAATCCAGTCCAAGATTCAAGAGACCTAGGGAGGTCAACGCACATGAGGAAGTAATCATCGGGATAACCATTACTTGAAGATAGCATCGATCCTTAATTGTAGTTATCCTCCCCGAAAGATTAGTTACGTAACCCTCACGTCACTGCCTCAACTAGAGCTCTGTACCTATAAATTGTAAGCCTTTTTACACAAGGGAGACATTTCTGATACACACCACGCCTTGAGCTTACCTTGGCGCTCTCTTTCTCTCTCTCTCTCTCTCACCTATTACTTTATTCTCTCGCAAATAAAGTTCTTCCGCTACCGTCGCCGCCTTCAGTGGTTAAGTCACATGCCCAACCACCAAATCATTATCTTTTACTAGTAATTGCCTAATTAATTACCTCATATCATACACTCGACTGATTTGATTATGTATAGCCTATTTTGTGCATCATCTAGTTATATTGTTTAACTAGCGATATCCTGTGATTGAAGTCACTGTATACTAAGGTATGACACTATGTGTGTATTACAGTGTGTGTACAACTGGAGTGTGTATAAAATGAGTATGTGTGTATATATATAATGAGTGTGTGTTGGAGTGTGTTGTGGAGTGTTTGTGTTGAGTTTGTGAAATTTAGGGGAAAAATGCGTGATGAGTGTATAAAATTTGGGGAAAAATATACCCTCATAAGTTAAAAAACCTAACTACCTTATTATATAGATGTGTCTATCAAGTATGTATTTTTATCTCTATAGATCATGTATGGATTTTTATCGCATCTCATATATCTATCCCTACTCATTGATCTTGAGATTTTTCACTTCATAAGTATTCTTAATCTGATGGATGTATTT
The DNA here is from genome assembly GCA_023539305.1 of Ilex asprella. Lineage (NCBI taxonomy): Eukaryota > Viridiplantae > Streptophyta > Magnoliopsida > Aquifoliales > Aquifoliaceae > Ilex > Ilex asprella. The sequence continues at coordinate 9,401,244 of CM042201.1, forward strand.
GAATTGTTTTTTTTTTTTTTGGATTCACTATCAAAAATTAGAAATGGGTCCATTGCCAAGAAAGAGTTGTGCTTTATAATGATTGGAGAGATTGTGACAACGAAAGGGATATATTCACCAAATTAAAATTTCAAGGCAATTTTAAGTTTTTTGTGTCAGCATTTATTTATTAGGATATAAAAGGAGAGTTTGCTGTTGCGCCCAAAAAATTAGTTGGTTTGTAAAAGCATGATGGTGGTTTTTTTATGGATTCAGATTTTACGAGTGAGGTATTTTGATCAAATTAAAGTTAGACAATCTTTTTTAAATGATCTAAAGTGGTACAGAGAATTTGGCGTTGATTCAATTTGGAGAAAGGTGTCACTTGACACTTGGGTAAGTTCTGTAAATTTTAGTTTTTTAGCTTTTTGAATTTGATTTCATCTGGTTTTTGTTAACTAGGTATTAGTTAATGGGTTTCTTAGTTCTTCCATCAACGGGAGCCTATTCACAACTCTTAAATTGAAGCGTCAACGCTATATCAATTTATATAATTTTCAAGCCTAAGTTTAACTTGAATCACGACTCTCAAATTTAAAATTTTGAATCGTGATTTGACACTGTTGTACACCATTGCACTCTCTCTCTGCCAGTTGCCAATGACGTCAGCCCCCACCGATCGACAGTGACTACCAGGCCAGCGACACCCGAATTTATTATCAATGTACATCTGTTTTAGAACATATATACCAAAATACAGCACTTTTAAACTTATTTATCAAACTACAGCACTTTTTAAAAGCGAATGTACTAATCCCGCTTTTATTAAAAAGCGGATTTACCAATCCCGTTTTTATTAAAAACGGATTTACTAATCCCGCTTTTTTATTAAAAAAAAAGTGGGTAGTGGAAAAAGCGTGGTTACTAACCATGCTTTTATACTTTTTCGCACAAAAATGTATTTCGTTCAGGGAGATCTCTCTGAGAGCATCTTCAAGAGAAGCAAATCTACCACTACCCCTCTCTATATTTCATTCCTACTTCAATCCCATCTTCAATTCATTTACAACATTGTTTTCAAGAGAAGCAAATCTACCACTACCCCTAGACGTGGTGTTCATTTCATGGAAGCTAATGAATCTGAAGACTCTAGTCCTCACCGGCGACAATTTTGGTCATTCTTTACCTGTCAAAGCATTCCACAAACAGAAAGACCGAAGCATCACCGGCAACAATGAGCGCCATGGGAACGAGAGTCCTAATGGGGCTTCGTTTGATCGGAAGGTTTCCAGATCTAGATTTGTTGGGTGTGGAAGCCGGAGCTTCTCCGGGAACTTCTTCGAGCGAATCTCAACTGGGTTTGGGGACTGCACTCTCTGACGAGTCGAATCACAAAGGGGAGGCAAACCGAAGGCGTCCTCTGTGAACCATGGTCGAACAGGTGGTGGGCAAGGCTGTATCAAAGAGAGAGTCAAATGTGGTGGCATTTTCAGTGGCTTTATGATCCCCTCATCTTCGTCTTACTGGCTGTCATCTTCCACTGAGGAGAATGTGTGTGGGAAAACACCTACAGTGTTTATGTCTTCAAGGTTAGGACATCTTGCTCATGGAATGAGTAAGAGTTGGGGATGGGCTTTTTCAAGTCTCATTAGAGCTTTCAATAAGCGTTCTTCTTCTGGGAAGAGAGAAGCTACAAATAAGAACACCACACCTCTCTCTCAATATCGATCTCTCAGCTCGCGAAAAAGTATAAAAAGCGTGGTTAGTAACCACGTTTTTTACACTTCCCACTTTTTTTTTATAAAAAAAGGGGATTGGAAAATCCGCTTTTTAAAAAAAGGGGATTAGAAAATCCGTTTTTTAATAAAAGCGGGATTGTTACATCCGTTTTTAAAAACTGTAATATTTTAGTAAATAAGTTTAAAAGTTCTGTATTGGTATATATGTTTTAAAATAATTGTACATTCGTCATATATTCATAGATTCAGCGACACCCCAAATTCTCTCTCTCTCTCTCTCTCTTTTCTCTAATTCACCTCCATCCACAACCCCTCATCTCCTTTCCAACCACCACCCCCTATCCCACCATCGCCTTGCCACCGCCTGTTCTGCCACTTCCTCATCCTCTCCGAATCCGAAAAAATCCAAAAACCCTAGGAAATCTACACAAAGAAATTGATGGTTTGTTGCAATGGTTTACTAAAATTTATACCCTTGCCGATTATTTTCGTTTAGAACTTCTGATTTTGGTGTTTTTTTTAATTATTCGTAAAATTTTCAAATAGAATTTTTGTTTGAAACCCATTAAATAGATTCTTTTCTCTGTGAATCCTGCCATTGACCAGGAGAGATTGGTTGATTCGAAATTACAGAAAATTGGTCAGGCAACTCTCTTTATTAATAGTAATGACATGGTATTGAAATTTTTTTTTGGTTTAGATTAGGGACAAAGAACTACCTTCTATTTATTTAGGGATCCTAGCCAATGCTACATATTTTTTATTCGGGGTGTAAGTTTCTTAATGTTTATTTACTTAGCATGTTGCTTTGATGATTGTGTTTGTTTCGATACAGGATACTGGTGGAAAAATTGATATTGTTTTGGAGGAGATTCGAGTTTAAGAGGTATGTCACTTTTGTAGTAATTGCAGATGCATCTTTTCTGGTATTTAATTGTTGGAGGTGGTGTTTTAGGTGCAGCATATGAGAATTTGTTATGCATTCTAGATGATCAGGAAAATGTCGTAGAGAAGAAAAATAAATGCCGGCAAGCCCTTGGCTGACTATTTAGCAATGCTTTTTGATCGGTCACATCATCACGGTGTTGATGCTTCACGAACCTTCCACACGGTTATGGAGATTTTATTGAGATCAACATCATTGATTTGATTTCTGGCAAACTGCAAGTCTTGCAGGTTGGGGTGTTAATCGAGCTTTTGTCGAGCCTAATTTACACATAAACGAGCTAGCTCGTTTAACAATTTACTCATAAACGAGCTGAAAATAGTGTTCAAACTCAACTTAATTAACAATCCTACTTGCAGGTGCTCAATCTTTATTGTTCCTCAAAATTTTTAATTTGTGTTGGTATTAAACTTTAATCGTTAAAACTAAGAGGAAGTTATTTAATTTTCATTCCAAGATTACAACAAATGACGTACTAATGGTGGGTTTGGTGCTAATGTCGTTGTTTTGTTGCATCACTAGACAAGGCATTATCACTAAACATGACACTTATCGACGCCATTGCACAAGCTGCATCATTAAGTTTGGGATATGAAAAACAATTTAGAACATCCATAATTCAAGGGACCTACATCACCTTGAGCTAAACATCACCAATTTGTGGGTGAAGTAGGATACCAGAATTATGATCATCACTTCATTTCATGTCATTTCCAATTTTAGACAATTTGATCATTATTTTTTTTTATACAACTTAGTCCCCTGTGAATTTGATCATCACCACACACAAACACACTCAAATCCACCCCCCCCCCCAACAACACTCGATATACACACACTCGGACTCTATTTGATTCTTGGATATTGGTTCTCTTCATGTTTAGGGCTTTTTTTATTTAATTTTTTGTTGTATTTTTTTTTTTGGTTGGATTCCTACGGGTCTCACTTATTCAATAAAATTCCTCTTCATCTGCTTTTTCATTGAATGGGTAAATTCCTTTCTCGTTACCATTAATTGGATCATTTACACACATACGTATACTAATTTTCATTAACTTTAAAGATTTGATGATGTTTTGCAAGAACAAATCAATATGTATAAAGAAACAGTGATACTTATGTGACAAAATTATTTTGTTGTGTTTGGCTTTTTGTCTTCAATTGGACAATTGATTTCGTACTAATGTGGAGATTATCTATGTGGTACTTTATTCATTTTTGTTAAGTTCTCATAAGCTTTGTCCATGGTTTGGTGTATACTCACTAAAGGAATATGACGTGCTACTTTTAAGTTATGGGTTTTTATTATTTCAACTGGTTGAACATTGAAGCTGATGCTTATTTTAGTTTTGTTTTTTGGAATAACTGTGCACCACAGTGAACACTAGACACCGGGCATTTGAATGTGGAGCTAGAGATGGAGTGAAAGTGTGGTTGTATTGAGCTGAATTTTTTGGATGGGCTGTCACGAAAATCCTGCTTCATTCATTGGGTGAAAGATGCAAATTGAGACGGCCTTCGAAATACCTGCTTCGTGTCACCAAGACTAGGTGAATTTGAGTCTTCAAGTTATTTGCCTTGTTTGAATTTGAATTTGAGTTCTCATTCCAAGGCGTAATGTTTTTGTAGTTGGTGATATATTGCAACTAAGCTTTAAATCTAGCTTTTGTTTTTTTGTTACTCTTAGTTATTCTAGAAGAGTTTACAGTTAAAAAAAATTAAATTTCACTTGGGCTAAGAAAATATCAAAACACTACTGACTAGGAGACAGGTAACTGGTCTTTGTTATAGCTTTACTTCCTCGAGGTTAATGGATTCATTGCAGGTGAAAGTAAAGGGTAGGGTAAGTTTTTATTTTACCTTTCCGTTGATAATTTACTTTCTTTTTTTCCATAGTAATTTTTTAGTCGTGGTTATTAGCATATTTTTATGAATCGTTTAGTGTTGCTGATCATCTGAGCAATGGTTATTAGTGTATCTGTTAGTTTGGATTATATATAACACTCAAGTCATGTTTTTCTTTGTGGAAAGTTGATGATGTTGGTTCTACTTAAATGTTGGATAGTAAATCATCAGGATAAATTTTGAAAGTTTAATTGCTAATTTTAGCATGGGTGCAAACCTTTTCAACTTAAATGCAATCTTGAATTATCTTTTTGTTTTATCTTGGTTTTGGTGATCCATGATTTCTTGGTCAGCTATACATGTAGATATTCATGCACTCATAAATTATCTAAGGTTGTGAAAAGTGAGCTTAGAACTTTGTGAATTTTTTGTAGTTGTTGAAGTAAACAGTTGGAAATGGGTCGTTGTGTAGGAAGAAGAGTTTTGAAGCTACGACATAAAAATCATCATTGAGTGGTAAGAAGAGTTTACAGCGTGTGTAATATTTCTTCCTTGATAGATTGGATTTGTAGTGTTAGTCTTTTTTTAGTTTGTTAGACTTTCAATTGTGAATTGACTTTTTTGTATTTCTATATTTGCATAAAATTTAGCTTTCACGGACTAATGAGTAGAGCGGTAAATGCCTTTGCTAGTGTAGACATATGAGTTGGGTTTAGTATGATTTCAAAAATTAGATTATGGATCATAGATAACGATGAAGACATATTTTTCTAGTTTATTGTTGAGTTGAATTTAGTTTGATTGGACTGAGATGGAAAATTAGAGAAAAGGAAAGGAGGGAACTTAATTTATTTATAATTGTGTAATTTGAGAAAACAAAGAAAAAATAAATTGCCGATTTGAAATATTTATATTGCATAACCATTCTAAGTTTTTTTTTTTATGTGTTACACTAGTGCCTTCAAACTCAAAAAAATAGTAACATTAAATATTGTCCATTTAAGAAAAAATAGTAACATTCAATATTAATAGCAATATGCTTAAACAAAGTAGTAACATGAAAACAAAATAGTAATATGCACAATAAAAAATAGTAATATGAAGATTCTTTTATTTTTTTTTGTATAAGTACAACATTGTCTTCTCCACAAAAATATACCGACGGAGACATTGTTCAACGTCGTCGTCGCCGACAATAAATCAGGATACCCACACACGGAAAAAATGACTTCCAACACTGAATCATCAACAAAATGCCACAACCAACTAAATCAAGACCCAAATCAAAACCTTGATGGGTCAGCAATTATGCCAAACGCGTGAAACAAGCCTCCCTGACGACACCTGGGGCGACAAACAATGACATAAAGTTGTAAAAATGACATAAAAGTTGTAACGAAGCCATCCAGAACGAGTTGGGTATTCATGAATTCCGACAAAATAAACTACCTTTTGAGTGTTGTGGATTCAACACGTTCAGTTTCAGTTGTTTGGTGTCATTCTTGAAGCTACAAAAATCTTGCCTTCTGCTTCACAGTAGCTGCTATTTGGTTTCAACCAACTTAACTGAAGCTTACTTTCTCCGTTTAAATATAACTGAACGAAACTGATTCAAAATAATGAATGTTGCTGCAAGATGTTACAAAGATAACCTTCGATGTTCGAGCTAATAGAAGAATAATGTGGATCATGAATTTGAATTTTAAAATTTATTGGCAAATCTTACTAGCAGAAGATTTGAGCCTAAATGGGTAGAATTAAGGGGTACACGATTTAAGCGTTTCCTAATTAGAAAATAGAATTAAGGTGTAATACTATTAAAACGTTATACGAAGGGCATTTTAAAGTTTTAAAAAAATTGTGAACTTAATTAGGGGACTAAAAGATTAAAATAAGACTTATTCCTAAATAAATTTAAGTGGTACACTTAACTCATTAAAAGTCCCATAAAAAGGACCCTAATTTTCACTTTTCTGAAAATTTGAGAGGGTGTTTTAGAGATTTTTGAAAATGTGACGGGTCTTGGCCCCCTAGGCCAATGATTATTTCCGTCCATGCTGAGACATTGTCTGGCCATTTCTGCCATCTGCAAAGAGAAATTTGGGCAATGCAAAAAAAAAAAAACATAACTAATTCTGCAATTTTAACCCATTGTATAATGCCTTTATGCCACTAAACTTAAAATCACGTTTTTAATGGAATGTCGTAAGAGTATAGCTATTGATGAGTCCAAATACAGCTGGTTTAGACTCTATTCATGGAGTAAGTTCAAATTAGCTACAAAGCAAATTAAGTCCAGCTTATGGGTTCGGCTTAGTCCAAAGTTCAAGGAGTTTATGAAGATTAACACATGTATGGAATAATTACTGAGATAGTCACTCTCAAAGATCAAGACTATCTCTAATTGTACCTATCCTTAGTTGTAACTATCTACTCCAAAGGACTAGTCACCTATCCCTTCACGCCACCGTCTCAATTAAGGCTCTATTCCTATATAATGTAAGACTTCTATACATGAGGGAGACACCTTATTATAATAACTACGTCTCCATAGTTAGAGCTTACTTTTGTTCTCTCTCTCTCTCCTACATGCTATTTTATTATCAAAGCTCTCCAGCCACTATCACCACCTTCACAATCGCTCTATCAACGGTGGTACCTGTGAAACCGGGATAAGAAAAAGAATCTACAGTATCACAATTATCAAAGCTTATGGAAAAGATCAAATGTCTTTCCTCTTCTACCTAGGGGAGGTTCTTGGACGACCCGCCACAACACGACAGGGTCTTGCCACCATCGGCAAGCCTGTCCCTAATCTCAACAACTGTTGGAGACCATGCCACAACTGGTTAACCAGAACCAATAGATCCTCATGCTGAGGATGTCGTCAAAGCAATGTGAGTTGAGTTCTCATTGCCCAAATCACCTTCGACTGTTTGACTGTCATAGATCTCAAAAAAATACCCAAATTAAAACAAATAATAATTGCCTCAAACGGACAACCGAGGACAAAGTTATAGCCATTCAAAGTTTCATCATTTTTTCATGGTTTTCTGATACTTCGGTTGGCGCCCTAGCACACGCTGCTCATATCTCCAGACTATGCCTAGGCCTTCCTGAAGTCGCCCAAACATGCCCCTGGCGTCCCCCTGCGTTAACCCGCCTCAGGGTGCCACCCAATAGGCCTTGGTGTCGCTTCTTGCTCCAAGGTGTTGCTCACATCCTTGGTTTTCGCACCCAGCACCAGCCAGTGCCTGCAAGGCGTTGCCCAACTTTTGCCTGCGCCTGTAAGGAGTCGCTCAGCCCAGGCTCGTGCAGTCGTCTGCATCGCCCAGTTGCCCTCCGTCTGCACTCTTTGCTCTTGGATTGTCGCTCTCTTCCCCATTGACACCCAAGGCGTCACGTACTTCCTGCCTGGTGTCGTCGTCTAACTCCATCCCGTCGTCGCCTCTAGCCCCTTGTGCAACAGTTCGAATCCTAGCCTCGCCCACGGTACCGGGTGTCGCCTTTGGCCTTACCATGGCACTAGTGGCTCTGCTAGGTCTCGCCAGGGCATCGTCGGTGCCTTGGATCACCTCTATGGCACTACCCTTGTCCTCTTTCGACCTCCCTCTGGTCTCTATAATTTACCATGCTTTGAAAAGGAAAGGCGGAAGGGAGTATTTAAGCCCACTTTAGGAAACAATGGAAGGTGGATAGTTGATGGGTCTATGTATACTTACCTTTATAAAGCCCTAGAAGGAGCTTGATTGAAGACAGAGTAAAGGGAGATGTTGGCAAATACAATGAGTGTCCAACAATGGTATTGCCAAATAAGGAAAGAGATTTCATAGAGCAAGAAGCTAGGGAACTACCACCGTGCATAACAAGTCACAACCGGGACTTAGGGGGGCATGAGAGGAAAATGATGAGCCCAGATCCAACTGGGTCCAGACCCAATTCATGGAGTAAGCCCAAATTAGCTACAAAGTAGATCAAGTCTAGCTTATGGGTTCGACCTAGTCCAAAGTTCAAAGAGTCTAGGAAGATTAGCGCATGTGGGAAGTAATTATATGATAACTACTCTCAAAGATTAAGACTATCTCTAATTGTATCTATCTTTAGCTGTATCTATTTACTCTAAAAGACAAGTCACCTATCCTTTCATGCCACCGCCTCTACTAAGGTTCTGTGCCTATATATTGTGAGCCTTCTATACATAAGGGAGACACCTCTTACACGATTATCTCTCTTATAGCTACGTCTTCATACCTAGAGTTTACTTTTGCTCCCTCTCTCTCCCACCTGCTACTTTATCAACAAAGTTTTCTAGCAACCGTTGCCTCCTTCAAAGTGGAGTAGGTCACCCTGACCGAACCACTCTATGTGTGGTACTTGTGCTGATCTCTCCTTTATATTTACTGTATTTACCACTTATGTTAATTACTAGACAGATGGTACATAAAATCAATTTGTGCATCTTCAACCATCATAGAACTTTCCCTTTTTTTAAAGTTGTGATTTTTTTTTTATTATTGTTAGGTGATTGCTAAAGGATTTGAAATCGGGCACACTTCTGAATAGCTAAAAGTCTCGTCTTTGCCACGAGACTTGGACACCAGGGTGGAGCCACATGGGGACCAGAGTGGGGACTTGCCTCTTTCAGTTTGGGATCACTTTTGATGAGGACCATAAAATTATTTAATACACGATATTTGCCCCCATAAATTTTTGAAAATTTCTATAATAGTTCTAATTCCTTTCTCTTTTCTTTTTCCAGTAAATTAATGGTTCACTAAATCTCTAAAATAAATATTTTATTTTTAGATTGAGCAAATCAGATGTAACCGTCCCGATCTATTTGTATATTGACCAAAAGACAATACTTCTCTTTATCTTGAACAATGTTCGCTACGTTCTAAGAATAATTTTTAGTTTACATTTACTTTTTTTTTTTGTAATAATAGTCTATAACATAATAAAACACGATTGGATACAAAAGACAAAATGTTGTAACCCAAAAATATTTCAAACAATTTCGAATATATAATTTTTCTAGAAGATCGATAATAATTTCAACTAGCTTTCACAATTAAATGAATAATAATTTTACCACGAACTTATAATTCTGCACATTGATAAGAAATTATTGAGAAATTAATTTACACTTAATTAATATTCAAGATTTTAAAGAACGTTGTATTTTATTGAAATATATAATTGGGTTAAAATTTACTAAAAAAAATATTTTGGGTATTTTTGTTTAGATATTATTTCAGTTAAATAAAAATTAAATTTACTATTTCATAATAATATTTTTTTGAGTCTTAATTTTTTGTCATCCTTGACTTAATTTTTTTTTTTTTTTGTGTCAACTAGTGAATTAGTTTCGATTATATTTTATCTCCCCTTCCCTTCATAAATATTCCTGACTCCGCCCCACCAGTTCATTAATCAAGTTTTATCTTTAAGATACATTACATTGATATCTAGCATGGTTGCTAACAATTGCAAGGGGTACCCTCGAACTCAGTTCTATGCAATGCCCACGGAAAACAAATCTAAGCCATTATTTTTTAAACATTACTAATAAATCACTCTCAATCACAAAATTCATTTGACTAGAAAATCCCTTATAATTTATTAAATAAAATAAAAATAGTTATTAATATACTAATTAATTAAGAATTAGTTAAATCAATTGAGATAAGATTTAATATCTACTCTATAATCTATATAATAAGAGACCTAGTATATATTATAAAGCATATTAAAATTCTAAAATTTCAAGTTCTACTTAAAAATACACTAAAATCTATTTTCACATAAAATCTTAATTCAACTTGAAAATTTTACTGTGACTGGAAGGGTTATGCTAATGTAACATAAATTGTTTAAAAAATTATATATACTGTTATTTTTATCTTAAAAATGTAATGGTTAAACTTTTCGATGAAAAAAATAAATAAACATGTGTCTAATATTATTTTTGTATATGACATGAGTAATGTTAGATTGAAATTTTTTTTTGAATACTTTATTAAAAATTACAATGATGCATCTATTTTTAAGGGTAATATAGACAATTAAAAAGTTTCATAGAAATAGATATTTATACATAGAGAATAAATAGTTAAAAGATGTTTAAAGGTAATTTTGAGATTTAAATATATAAGGATACTTTTAAATATTTAAGTGTGGAAGGATATTGTGGCCTTTGCAATTATTTGTAAGGGTAAAATAATGAATTAATTTTTTTTTTATATTAAGATACTTTTATAGATAGTATAGATTAGCAGACACAAAATAACTTCACCCACCAAAGTCAGGTACCATTTAATTTAGATTTGAAAAAAGATATATTTCTTTCATCGGTTAGACGATACCATTTGAAAAAGCAATCGAGGTTATGTAACCAATCAGGACATACCTCAGAATTATTATCCCCATGAAAATCACTAACATCTACTTGAACTCCACTATCAACGTCAATCAATATGTGACCTTCTCGAACCAAAGTCTAAACACCAACTTGTTAATGATGGATAGTTGAAGAAGATGAATTTGTATTTTTCTCAACTCCTTTGTCATTCTTATCAAATTCCATGAATTCTTTTAGTGATGTTATGGATGCCTCAATTAAATTCATCCTATCATTCATCGCCTTTTGTGACTCTGGTAACGCCTCCATTTTAACATTTAACTTGGCATTAGAGGCAATCTTGATGGCAGAGGTGACTTGAAAAGTTAAAGCAATTATGGGAAAAATTTATAATTTCAAAAATTTTTTGGGGCCAAATTATTATTTCAACAACTTAGGGCTAAAATGTAATTTCTGAATTTTTTTGGTCCAAAGTATAATTTTTGGAAGTAGGCCAAAATATAATATCCTAAATTTTTGGGATGGTTGTGTAATTACTAAAGTATTTGGGATGGATCTGAAGTTTCCGAAAAGTAGAAGGCTTGGGCTGATTATTGGGTCGGGTGGGTTTTAAACTTCGGCTAATTATTTTTTTCGTTCTTGGCTGGATACAGATTTGCGTGGGTAATGGTTTGGGCTAGTAGTTCTGGAGTTGGGCAGCTTTTGGGATTCTTTGGATCAAATTCTTTTGGGTCTGATGATACCTCGAAAAGATTTTAAGTATGAGCTCATGTCTGAAGGTTAGACCAGGGAGTCAGGAAAGACATCCAGAGCTTAGAGGTCCTTATCCCAAGCTCTCCTCAAACCAAATAGGAAGGAACAACTAGATAACAAAAGGCACCCTCAAAACAATAGTTAGCTAATTTTAAGGTATAAAACTCTCAACCAACCAAGATCCTCTCCTAAAATCAAGAAAAATTCCACGAGTAAAAGGTAAAGATCTTGGTGCAGATCCTTTAGAAATAGGTGTTAGGCTATATAAACTGTACAATGTCTCCATTAAGAGGAGGGATCCGTTTGAATCAAAAGAGCGCAAGGTAAACCACCTTCACTATTGATATAGACTTCAGGAGCAAGAAACTTCATTAAAGAGTGAATTAACTGAGCTCCCGAGCCGGTGAACCACTATTTTTTTACTATGTAAACCCCCTAATCCCTCTTATTCTTCACAACAAACCTCACGAGCCTTGTAGCTCAGACCCGCGCTGTCTAACACTATCCACACCTTTTGCTCATCCACGATAATTCACACCATCAGTTTGACGCCGTCTGTGGGAACGATTGTTCCTGTTAAAAATACGCTGACCTTTCAGTGACTGATGGTCTACACTCGCAACATGAGTAGAAGCCACACAAATCCACCATGAGTGCAGGTTCGACAAGAAGCTACCAACGGCAGAAACCCCAGAATAATCCAGACTTTTGCCTCGTCATTGAGGCTAATCCCCTCGCAAACAACGAATTGAAGGCCCTTCGCCTAGTTAATCAACGCTTGATGCATCAGAACGAGGAGCTCTTGAAGCTTTTGCAACACCCACAAGAGGCTCGACCAACCCATAAAGTCTAGAATAACCCCCATCACATAGAGCAATAGCAGCTTGACCCCCTTAGAGAGGTTAATGAAGGGAGGGAAAATAGCAGGTTAATGAAGGGTGGTAAGCGCTTATACTTCGAAACCACTGAGCTAAAACCTTAAGGTGTTAATGTAACACCCCAAACTACACCCTGGACGGCATTACATTTCATAACCATTCATACCATGAGAGCACTAAGACAAACCATCAATAAAGAAGACTTCATAACAATAATGCATAACATTTACATCAATATCCCCAAAAGAATATG
>CM042201.1:9414097-9430362 GCA_023539305.1 Ilex asprella
ACGAGCCGGGACATTGGGAGGCTCCACTCGAAGGGAACCTAGATCCCGAGGTGGATATGTAGAGCTGTAGCTTCTTTTGTACTAGACTAGGGCATTCTTTTGGAACATTGTGTAGTCTAGTTTATTTAGTATTTCCGCTGCAAGATTTACTTTGATATTCTTTTGGGAATGTAAATGCCATTGTTGGGCATATCCTTTTGGATATTATTGTATATGCCTGAATAATAAAGTAAATTCTTTTTGAGATGAAGTTATGTAGTTGCTCTCATGATTGTAAATGGTCTTTAAATAGTAATACTTCCAGGATATATTTTGGGGTGTTACACCTTTAGAAGAACCATCAATGTTCAATTTAAACGATCACTCAGGAGGCAAATACCAACTTATCCATTTAACTTGAATATAAATCTGACATTCACGTTAGTTTTTTGGACTTTTATCACCTAAAAAAGAAGTTAGAGATTGGAGGGGAGCTTTACGGATCGATTCTCCGATGCCTAAGTCAGTATGTGACTCAAAGGTATGAACTGCTAGAAGCTAGGAGTGGCATACCTGGATCATTTTGGACTAAATGAACTTTTTACCTTAGGTCAAATTTTCCATTATTAAGTATGAGCATATGAAATAAGTTTAATGAACATATTTGCATGTTCCATTATATCATCCATTAACATAAAACCTAAAAAAATTCTAATTTTTTGAGAAAAAATAGTAATCAATATAAATATATCATAAAACTCAATTCAACATTCATTTGCATATAATTATTCTGTCTATTGGATTAAAAGTAAAAAATTAAACAAGAGGTCAGACTGTCAAACACAATATATTCTATTTTTAATTGGGGTAATTTATTTTTTTAATAGATTTTGTTAGTTCTGTAACTAATAATGAGTCAAAATTTAATATTTTAAACTTAAGAGGTCTAAGTGTTACACACTTACAAATTTCAGGGGGTCTGAATATAACTTACTAATGGATGTACTAACAGACTTTGACGACATGGATTTAAGTGTTACGCGCGCACAAACCTCAGGAGATCTGTATGTAATATTTTAAATGTTAGGAGATCTAAGTGATTAAGTGATAAAGCTCAAAGGGTTTGGGTGAATTTTTCCTAAAATAAAAATAATTGTCAATGTAGTAATTATATTAGAACCTTTGTGTAATTAGGAATTGGTTTGGTGAATTTAGTTAAGATTAATATACTAATCTAAAAAATCTAAAATTTTCAAATTCTACAATATTAAAATTCTAAGAAATTAAAATTTTACTGAAAAATCCACTACAATATCTATTTTCACATAAAATCTTAATACAACTTAGAAACTTTATTGTGACTGAATCATATTAATGTAACATAAATTCATTTTAAAAAACTATATATACTATTATTTTTATCTTCGAAATGAAATGATTAAATTTTTCAATAAAATATAAAATACACGTATGTAAACAAAGTGTTATCTTTGCATATGAGATGAGTAATATTAAATTGATGAAATTTTTGAAAGTTTTTTGAATAATTTATTGAAAATATAATTATGCATATTTTTTAAGGGTAATATAATCAATCAAAATTCTATTGTGAAAAGATATAATGGTCTTTGTAATTCTTTATAAGAGTAAAATAGAGATTCAAATGTTTTTCTTGTTAAGGTATTTTTATTAGTAATATAGATATAGATATAATAATTTTTTAACCATTACCAGTTTATCAGTTACCACATTAAAAAAATATAAAAATTAAAAATACAACTTGTTTAACGGTTCCTATTAATTGGCAGACTGATCAACGGCCCACATTGGTTGTTTAGTATGGTATCGAAAAATCCAATGTCAGTATCATAGTCAGATCCTACAATTACGGATTTGTCTGCAATAGATCCACCCAACTTTTCGGTACCATACCGAAAGCTTTTGCCTACAAAAGGCCGCATTTTGGATGTAGAAGGCACCAACAATGGCCACGTGTAAAAGCAAAAGAGAGGCAACCAGAGTCATCAATTGCTTTTAAATTTTATAAATGCTAAATGAGGACAAAATTACTACAGTAGTGGAAAAAATTATAATATCAATAGAAAATTTATAACAATAGTGGGTAAAATTACCATAGTAGTTGACAAACTTACAACTTCAATGTAAAAATTGCAATATTAGGTGGAAATTTACATAATAATGGACAAAATTATAACAATAGTGAAAAATTTTACAATGGTAGTGGACAAAATTACCACAATAGTGGGCGAAATTATTACATTAGTGGAATATTTGCGACTGTAGTAAACAAAATTATTAAAGTCGGGAATAAAGTTTAACCACTATGATGATAAAAGTATGATTTACATCTTTAACCATATTTGCTGTAAAGAAGGTTAGTAGTGAACCCTAAGGCCAATCGTATAGATGTCATTTTGGGATTGTACTAGCAACATTCATTACATAATTCAATAAAAGGGTAAGTTTATTTATCATGTTACAGATTTATTTAAGTTTAACATATATGATAAAGTCCATAGAGTATAAGTTAAGAAGATAGTTTCTCAAAACGTTGAGAAATTGAGGCTTATACTTTTTAGTACTTAACTCTTATATATTCATAGTCATACAATTATTATGTGGGCACTATGTAATTCGGATAGACTAGCAAACATTATGTTTGCTCATATTTAATATGAGGTGACTCGTCCAAGTCACTAATATAGAGACATTGAAACAAATGTTGGTGCTTGGTAGAGAACAAGTACACTGAAAGTGACCATGACTAACATAGATTTTTCTTATGGAGTTTTACATACGTGTCAATGTTAAATTATAAGTTATAGTTATGCAACTAATCCTCAGACTTGAAACACCATGGTTGTCTTGTGCATGGACTATTATGTTGTTGCCATTCAACATATTCATGTACTAATCATGTGATTTGAATTTGTATTGGTGGACATAGTTCGACATGCATGGAGACTTATGAGTGTACAACATGCAATCTATTACCCTTACGCTCCATTTGGTACGATGAAAATATGGAAGGATGAAAAGTTAGAGGGACAGATAAAACATCATATTTGGTAGGGAAGGAAAATAGGAAGGAAGGAAAAGTAAATGAATTAAATTTCATTCCAACTCTCTAAAATCAATTCCTCCAAAATTGGGCAAAAAAGGAAGAAAAATGATACTCATGTTAGGTTAAAATATGTTATTTACTTTTTTAACCTTCAACTAATTACTTATTTACATTAAACACCTAAACCTAACATCTTATCATTTAAAAAACCTAAACTAAAATCCTATCAGTCACGCGTAAAAGCCCAAGAGGAGCGAAAATCAAGAAATCGGTGGGATCCGTAGAGGAGCGAAAATCTGATCATTTTTTTGCCGGTTTCTTCTCGTCAACGATCGCCATAGGTAAGCTTCGGAATCTTCCTCATTTTATCGCGTGATTCTCTATCTACACAAATATATCTTGCCATAGATTGAATTTTTTGAGTTCTAAAATTTGTGTATATATGTTTGAATTTCGATTCGATGATTGTCGAGGGTGATCCACTTGAACGATCAAGTTAGGTAAGCTTTGTATTTGTGTGCTTGAATCAATTTTTTCATTGTTGAAATCGTATATTTATGGCTAAATCAAAAATAATTTTTTTAAAATTTTTAATTTACCATATCCTGTGTAATCTACCGATGTTCATTTTTCAATTTATATGTAAAGCATGATAAATTTCGTGGACAAGAAAGACGTATTGCTGCAAGAGTTGAGAGTTTGGCATAAGAAGTAAACTAAAGTGAGAGGTATATTACTTCAATTTATGCTATATTTAGGTATTTGGGTTCATAATTTTTTTTTTACAATGGGGTTGAATTTCTCCCATCTTCTTTTATATTTAGGTATTTGGTTAAGATTTTTTTTTTAATGGGGTTGGATTTCTTCCATGTTTTGTTATTATTTAAATTGTAAAAAAAAAATTAAAATGAATACCCTAATTTATTTTACCTTTCTCGTATGTACTGTTTTTCCTCTTGCTCTTGCCATCCCTTTTAGTTTCTTTTCATTTTGTTTCTCTTTTGCTTGGGATATTTTGTTGTGTGATCTTCTTGATGTATATCTTTCGGTTAATGGTATATATTCTTACTTATCCAAAAACAAATTAGTAGATTTAATTTTCTAGATGGAGTGGGAAAATAGCTTGGAAGAAATTCGAGAAGGTACTGAGGAAGATAATTTGGAGGATATTGGGGAAGATAATTGGGTAGAGCGACTGCAAGGAACATGGGAACGAAGACGGCATATGGAAGTCATTCAACTTGTTTGTTATGTGGTTCATGCTCTTGCCTTGATCAAGATTATTGGCCATTTACAATACATTGATAGACCAATTGCCTCAAATAATAGAGAAAGAGACTGTGTAAGGCAAGAACTCATGACACGACTCAGTAGTAGTGAAGAATGTCGTAACATTACACGCATGGGGATTGACGCTTTTGTTAGGTTATGCGAGTTACTCTGAAGGACCAGATAACTCAATGATAATAGGAATGATCTTGTTGAGGAACAAGTGGCTAAATTTTTATATGTACTAGAGCATAATGTAAAAAACCGTGAAATGTAATTTATCTTCCGTCGATTTGGCGAGACTATAAGTCGCCACTTTCATGAAGTTTTAAGAGTTATGATCAGTTTAGAAGATATATTTCTAAAGTAACCCACCGGTTCAAAGGTCCCTCTTCAGATACTCAAAAATAATAGATTGTATCCATACTTTATGGTAAACATGACCTTTTTACCTCTTCCTTGGGAAGACCTCTCCATAGAATTGATGTTTAAAAATGTTTAAACATTTCAGGATTGTGTGGGTGCAATTGACGGGGCACATATTCGTGTCAAGGTACCTGAAGTTGATGCACCAAGATATCGAGGGAGGAAAAATTATCCAACACAAAATGTCTTGGTAGCATGTTCCTTTGACATGAAATTTACTTATGAATTACCAGGATGGGAAGGGTCTGACTCAAGAATATTAAAAAATGCTTTAACTAGGGAAGATAAACTCATGATTCCCAGAGGTAATTTTGTGTTCCTAAAATATAATATTGAAAAATGTAATCTATGTATGAAAATCCTTAATAAATGCTTTCTTATTTTCTAGGTAAATATTATCTCGTAGATGGAGTTTACATGTTAAGAAGCGGCCTTATTGCTACATATAGAGGGGGTGTGCTATCACTTGAAAGAATACCCCGCAGGTGGTCCAGAAAATCCCCAAGAATTATTTAACCATCGACATTCTTCACTTCGTAATGTAATTGAAAGAACATTTGGAGTGCTTAAAAAAGTTTTTCCAATTATTGGAACTGGTGAAGAAACCCATTATCCTATTGATGTGGTAACTGAAATTGTTCTAGCATGTTGTATCCTTCATAATAATCTCATGAGAGTTGATCCTGATGAAAGATTGATTGCTGAAGTTGATAATGAACCCTCATATAGTGAGGTGCAAATGGAGGAGTCTTCCGATGCACGTAATGATGATGATGATAATGCTAGGCACGGTGCAATTATAAGGTATTTTATAGGAGCTAGCACGTGGCAAGATTATATCTTTCATAGATTATGATATTTTCCTATCATATGAGGTGAATTCACTAGTTTATCTCGTAGATTACGATGTTATGGAGTATAGTTACTGCATTGTACATCTTCCAGATAATTGGAATACTTTTACTTCTTTATTTTTTTGGGTTGTCTCTGTAAGAATTAATTGATATATCAACGCCTTAACAGGAAATGTTGGGGATTATATATGCTAATCATGCAGGCAAAATTAATGAATCCTAAAAAGGATGAAGTGTACAACTAATCATTTGGTGTACCAAGTTCATGTGAAGTTTGTCGTGTTTAGTGTCTCTTGCAAGGCATGCCATTATTGTTAGTTTTAATGGTTAAACAAAAGCATTCACGGTTGGGGATCGGATAGTTATATTGTCTAGGGTGTTGGTTGCTTTGGAAAAGCTCATATGGTAGGAAAATGGTTGGTATTCTTGAGTTGGGAGTAAGGCTTGTTATTCTAAACCAGCAACATTTGAGACTTATTGAGAAGTAGCAGTACTGCAGTGTACATTCTCCTTCCATACACTAAAAGCTTGGATTCCTTTCAAGTGGTGGCTCATTTTGTTGTCTATCGGGCTTGTTTTTGAGTTTCCTTCTCATTTTGACGCAACGTGTTTATGAAAAGACCATTCTCACAAGAAGAAATCATAGATAATTTTTTTATTTCTTTTTTTCCAAGTAAGAACAAACAGAGAGATCAATCTCACAAAAAGGTAACTATTCTCCTATTCATTATCTGTTATTTTCTAGTGAGAAAAGGTTAACTTGATAGCTTTTTGTTTTTTTCACTGATCTTCCTGAATTAAACACAGTAAAATTGAATATTTAAAGGATGAAAGAGAAGGAGGGAGTCCTTGACTCCTTGAAGACTTGGTTAACATTTCGAAACCATTTTTAGTACCTGGATGGTTTATAGTGGCAAGAGTTTTATTGATAAAAAAACGAGGAAGTTTCTAGAATGTAGTGAGGATTATTTGGATTCTTGTGAATAATGATGGCAAAAAATTTGTTTTCTTTCTAAGTTGCTCATTTTCATACTCATGATAACAAGTGACAACACATGTTCTGTTATTCTTGCTGATGTGCTTGAATCACATTTTGGCTCTCCTTTTGTCTTTGACAATATATATTATTGTTGGTTTTCCTTCTTTCTAGCCAACGGTGGCAATATTTGACGTACTTAATGATTCTTGAATTTGTCTCTCTTCTTGAGATTGGCATATCTGGTGCTTTAACTTTGTTATACTGCCTTTTATTTAACGTTTTTTTTCTTGTGTAACTGTGCCTTTTAGAAAGTAAAGAGCCTTTGATAGATTGATTC
This sequence comes from Ilex asprella, assembly GCA_023539305.1. Classification (NCBI taxonomy): domain Eukaryota; kingdom Viridiplantae; phylum Streptophyta; class Magnoliopsida; order Aquifoliales; family Aquifoliaceae; genus Ilex; species Ilex asprella. The sequence goes on from CM042201.1 coordinate 9,421,027, forward strand.
AACATATTCGTTGATCTAGTTTAGAGATATTTTATAAACTTTCTTTTATTTCATTTTTTTTAGCAATGTTGTGGATAAAAAATCTAAAATTATAGGATGTGTTTTGGTTCTCCTTTGTCTTCATCATTCTGAAGGGTTTTCAAGTTTGTTTGCTTGCAAATCAGCTTGGAGGTCCCTCAACCTCTGTTCTGTCTAATTGATTTTCAATTCTTTCCAGTTTCGTCTAAATAAGAATCCTCTATTCAGTCTAATTGATTTTCAATTCTTTCCAGTTTCATCTAAATAAGAATGTGTGGCCCAGCCGTTGCTATGAGGCTGTCCATATCCAGCCAAAATCCAAAGTTGAGTTGTTGTTTCTTTACATCCTCTTATTCCGGTGTTTCCTTTTTGAATTGGTGTTATAGAAATATAGGCCTATCGTACTTCTCTAATTTAGGTGTAGATTAGTGCATTTATCTGTACTGATGTTCTCAACTATCTCTCCATGCTTGCAACCAAGTATCTAAGACGTGAATATCATTTGATATCCATTGCTTATTGATCTATAAGATGACTGGTTTTGTAGTTGAATTTTACAGCTTAATTTGAAGACTTCCACATTCTCCTTTTTAGTAATATTTGGGATGGGCTTGTTAGCACCAAGATATATTAATTATATTGAAGAGCAATAAACTGTCAGTGTTGATAAATTTGTGTGGCTGATTGATGTTTCGCTTCTACATCCATGTCCACATCATCTTCAATTTGTGGCAATTGTGTGCATTTTATAGTTTTTGTGTGATATCCTTTGTCCTTTTGGTCTCTCCCTGCAAATCCCAAATTCATCATCATAAAATTTAATAAGGTGAAAAACTACTTAATATGGCTGCTTGTTGTAAAGTACCTATTACCATGTCTTCCTTATTTGTGTGTGTGTGTAACATGAACTTTGTTGCTGCGTTCCAGATTTCTTTATGACATTCTTGGATTTTATCGTCATATGGGATGACTTTACTGGTTCGTTGACAAGCAATTTGAGCAATGAGAAAGAAATCAAAGAAAAATGAAAATAGTGATGACATCAAGAAGGATAATGTGACATGGACAAAATGTTGGGATGAAGTTTTACTTGATGCTTGTTGGATGAACAATTGAAAGGAAATAGACCAAATGGGACTTGGCCAACCACTGTATTCAATAATGTTTTAAAAACACTCAATGAAAAATTTGATTCCCCATTTGTGAAGGATCATGTTCGGATGAAAGCTCTAAAAAGCAATTTTTTTGCATGTCATGAAATTTTTAATGTCTAAACCATGAGTGGATTTGCATGGAATCTAGAGACACAACTGGGAGAGGCAGAGAATGAAGTATGGAAGGGGCTTACTGAGGTATTATTTTTAACCATTCGATTTAACTTGTTACTTGAATTTTTTCCTTGAAAATCTCGTGACATGCCCTTTGTTCATAATAATTATTGAATATGTCTTTTATTCATGTTAAAGGGAAAATCGACTGCGGCAAAAGGGAAGCATACTAAAATGTGTCATTATGACAAGTTATATGATCTTTTTGCCAAAGATAGAGCAATAGGTACAGGTGCAACTAGCGCAAAAGCAAAAGTCCATCAATGGGAAAAGGAAAGAAGTGCTAACACATTTGATCTTAACAATGAAATTGATGAAGGTAGTTTTACATGTGAGCCATCTTCTCTTCATTCCGCACCAGTTCAAGTGAACTCTGAAGCAGCTATCTCGTTAAAAAGTTCCAAAGGAAAACATGAAATGATGGATGTGCTTGAGGGGCATATTTAAAACATCAATAGTGGCATTAACAGGGTTGCAGAGGCAATCAAGGAGTGATATCAGATAAGGAAAATATTATAGCAGAGAAGGGAATTGAAATTGCTGAGAAAACAAAGGCACGTTGTTGTACTGAGAACTGTAAAAACCCAGGTAAATTTCAGCTTTTAAGAATAAAAGTCAAAACGGTAAATTGTCAGAATGGTTCGGGTTGTAAATCTGAAATTTTATAGAGCTCGAATGACAAAATGGATTTCACCGTTGGATTTGTTTCGCGAAATCTAGTGACCATGTCAAGTTTCAGTGAATTCTGAGATAGTCGGGTTTTTCACGTTTTATGAGGCGGTCGAGGCCCAAGAGACCCAAATACGAAATTTTTGGAAAATTGTGAGATTTTTAAAATAAATGACGTTAAGATAAATTATAAATTTTTTGAACTTGAACCGGAGCGAAATTTAATCGTTTCGGGATGAAAACGGACCCGGAATAAAAATGGACGTGTGGCGTGTTGTGGACCAAGTATTCTAAAATTATAAATAGGGGACAAAATCAGATTTTCTCCCATTATTTCAGCCATGTTCAGCCGATAGAAAGAGGGAGAGAGAAGAGAGGGAAAAGAGAGAAAAACATAACTTCTTTCTACGATCTACGAAGCTAGAGAGCTCAAATCCGTTCGGGCCAAGAGGAAAAGTTGATTTCCTCGACAAGGGCTACGCGTACACACCAAAAAGGAGGGCTTTCACCGAAGGTGAGAAAACTGAAATTTTGGGAAAGAGTTGGGTTGATTTCTTGGAGCTCTCCAAGGGCTTTTCTCACGCTACAAGAGGTAGGGAATTTTCCTACTTGAGTTTTATTCACAACTCTAAATGTTGTATGGAATGGGTAGGTTAATATAGATATATATATGACTTACCTATGGTAATGAATTAATGAAATGAGTTTGAATATGAGAATAGAAATAGATCACTACAAATTCCTAGCTTGGAATTGAAATGTGATAATTTATTTTGGAAAATTCCATGGGAATTGGTATTATATGGGCATATTGTGTGCATAAATTATGCCTTGGTGAAATGGGTATTGAATATTGGTAGAATATATTCTATCTTGAAATGGGGAAGTAGATATTGCTCAAAGTAATTTCTTGAATTGTGTGAAATTATGGGCATGTTATGTGTTTACATAATGTCTTGATTTTTGGAAGTGTGTTATTGCTTGACATGAAATAGCATGCTTGGGCTTGGGTTTGGAATATAATGATGATAAATGCATATTGATTTATTTACATTGAGAATTATGAAAATTATATACTTTGGATATAATTGTCATGTATTATGTGAATTGTGTATGAAATGGTTTATATGACACACATGACATATTGAACATTGATGTAGAGTTGCAATGAGACATTATATTGCATATGCACGGGAACATTGCATAAAATGGGTGGTTGTACATGGAAGTAGTCATACACCACATGGGTGGATGACGAGTGGGCTCGAGTAAGCTAAGTCGATAATTTGGCCGAGTCGCACGGTTTGTATGGTGTGAGGGTCGGGGTTAACAAGAAGGGCTAGAAGATCCCTCGGCTGTAAGACCCGGTGATTGGATATGCACTGTCGTTGGTATTAATCCATAAAGTGTGTCGGTGTACGCGGGACCGTTGGTAAAAGTCCATAAATCCCGTGCCGGTTGGGTACCGTTGGTGTAAGTCCATGAACACTCACCCCATACAAGACCCCAGTTTGAAAATGTCATTTGATGTGTAACATAAATAACGGATTAATACACATGGAAAATTGCATGTGTTGGAGAGCCGAGAAGGGCTCAGGATCAAGGATGACGGGCATTTGCATGATTGCAACTTGCATGTGTCGAAGGGTCGGGGAGGGCCTGAGTTGGTTATTGGGAGTGAGTCTCATCTCCTTCTATAACATTGCATTGCAAATTTTTAACATTAATGGTTTATATATGTTTGGAATATGTGAATGGTGGATTGATTGAATATGAACATTTCATGTGCATTTGGGTTGGGGAGTAGCCTATTTAGGAAGTTCTCTATTGAGCGTAGCTCATCCTTTATGGAAAAATATTTCAGGTGCGGGGTATGTGTCGATGTATGACTCTGACTTTGAGCCTCAAGGATGAAGAGGACAAAATATGGCTCATTTTGACAAAAATTATAAAATTGAAATGAACATTTATTTTTGGCTTGTAATTAAATGAGATTACATTTAAACGTTGTAATAGATTTTGTATAATCTATGTGGAATGCCCAAATCCATGTTATGTAAGTGTTGGGTTGGTTTGAGAAAGTTTTTGAATGAATTGGAAATGAAAAACGGAAGAAAAGATAAAAATCTGGGTAGACTGTACGGGTATGGTTGCGTACCGGTACACTTTGGTCCAGAGAGTTCGACATACCGGTACTGCGTACCGGTACAGTTGAGTACTGGTACTATGTACTGGTATTGTCGAAAGATTTCTAAAATTTTAATATTTGTTTCCTATGCTTTTGCACTTGGTTTTCCTTGGTTCAAAGGATACAAATGAATTTTTAATGAACTATTTTGAGGCACATAACACCTCTGATGAATAAAATGACCAAAAAGAACACGGGGTTTACACGTGTGTTAAAGTCCCGATTAAAGGGATGTCCGGGATTGAGACAAGAAATGTTATTTCCACGGGTTGACGGGTGGTCAACGGTTGATAAAGGACCCCCGGATCGTGGGGCGTCACAAAAACGAAGTATTTGCTGAGGTCATGAATATTGGTGTTCCAGAACAGCTCTAGATTGATGCATTTTTATTCTTGATTAAGAGACAAACAAATATGAGATTATTTTTTGGTGTACCTACAGACCGTCGTTTGGAGCTTTTGAGCAAATTGATGCTAGGCTTAAGAAATGTTTGAGTTATGGCAGATTAGTTTGGGGAGATAATATTTGGTTTGCTACATTTTTTAATTTCAGTTTGTATAGTCATAGTTTTGGCAAAACTTTTGGGTGGAATCATAGTCGATAGATGGTTTCTATTTTATTCTAGAAGAAAATGCTTGCTTGAAAGAAGTTGCTGATGTTATTAGGATGAAGTTTCATCGTGTGATAGTACATTTTTCCTTTTCTGCTTTAATGGGATTGATATTGGGATGGAATTTTATTTGTTCAAGTATATTATGCTTTTACTACTTGAATTGATTTTGTTGAAGATTTATTTGTTGGTTGTAGTTAGTTTATATTTTTTTGGTGTATTAGCGGGTGTGTATATTTTTTTAATGTATTAGGATGTATGTTTATTGGTGCATTATGAGTGTGTGGGTGTGTGTTTGTGCATTTTTTATTTTTTAAATAAAAAAAATTGATATATTTTTTGTTTATTTGTGTTTGTTTTAACACATGACGTGTATACTATAGTGATATGGTGCATAATATGGACACTAATCTCATATAAGGATAAAATAGTAAATTATGTATGTATATTGTTGACTTCCTTCCATTTTTTGGTCTATACCATGCACAAAAAAATAATTATTTCTATTTTCCATCCATCCAACCAAATATAAATGAAGGAAAGTGTATCATTTTTACTTTCCTTCCTTGAAAGATAGAAGGTGTATTCTTCCTACTTTTCATCCCTCCTACTTTCCATCATTTCTACCAAACGGAGCATTAGTAAATAAAGAGAGAATGTCCTGCATCATCTTTTAGGATATGACTCAAGAAGTCCTTGGTCAAGACAGAATGACAATTAGAAACGAGTTTCTAATTGATCATTGGGAGTCATAGTCCTAAGATAAAACACATAAAATTGAGGCAGGGGTTTGATAATAATTCCATACGCTAATAATTCAGTTGGGGCTTTGTGTGATAGAACGATTGAATTTTATGACAACTGTAAACTTAATGGGTTCTTCACCTATAAAACCAGGCTAAATTTGAATTTTTATGAAAAGGGAAAAACAATAATTTATCACCATGGCACTGGTTGAAAACCCAAATTTTTCTAGAGCTCAAATGATGAAATAGACCTCACCGTTGGATTTGTCTCGCAAAATCTAGTTACCCAATCTATTTTCGTCAAATTTTGAGACAGTCAGATTTTCACGTTTTACGAAGTGATTGGGTGTCGCGTGGCCTAAAAACGAGACATGAAATTAAATTTTAAAAATTAGAAAATAATTTAAAGAAAGTTCATATAAAAATATCTTGAACTTGAATCAAACCGAAATTTAATCGTTTCGGGACAAAATCGGACCTAGGAATGGAGAATGTGTGACGTGATGAGGACCAAACATTTAAAGGGTATAAATAGGGGAGAAAAATCAGATTTCTCCCTAAACCCATCAGATTATCCAAAAAAACAAAAGAAGAAAAGAAAGCTCCACCTTCTCTCTACGATCTACATCTCTCTACGTTGCTCAAATCGACTCAAGTTAAAAATAACAGTTGTTCTCATTGTCGAGGGCTACAAAACCATACCAAGAAGGTTGGATTTAGGTAAAATTACAAGGACGAAATTTTGGAGAAAGCTTGAATTAGAGCTTGTTTCATGTTCTTGGAGCTTCCTACTGTTGTTTTACGCTTCAAGAGAGAGGATTTTTTCCCTAATTAGGTTTATTTCTAGCCTAGGGTGATTATATGAAATGGGTTGGGTGTTAGAGGTGTATAACACTTGCTTATTGTTGCTAATTGATGAAATGAGCATTGAAATCGGGTAAAATCAATTCTAGCATGAATTGGTATATAAAAATTGCTAGCTTATAATTTCTTGAAAAATTGTGATATGTGAGCAGACTATGTGTTTATATTATGCCTTGGAGAATTAAGTGTGTTATTTGAATAAGATTATGTGATAACATGCTTGATAATTGTTGTTGGGTATAATGTTGATATATATTTGGTGATGTATTGACATTAAGATGATTTAGGGTAATTATATGCTTATGATATAATTGATCATGGTATATGTTAAAATGTGGTGGATATGGTTCATATGGCATTCATAACATATTGAACATGATTATAGTGTTACAATTGTACACTACATTGCATATGCACAAAGGCATCACATTCATGGACATTTGGCATGAGTGTGGGTGTGTGTACATGATTTTATCAAACACCATTCTTGGTGGATGATTCGTGAGCTCGGGATAGTTGGACCGAGATTCAACTAAATCGCACGGTTTGCATTAAAAATTGGGTCGGGGTTAGTAAGAAGGGCTAGATTGTCAATCGGGTGCAAGACTCGATAATTCAGATACGCACTTCGTTGGTATTAAGTCCATAAAGTGTGTCGGCGTGCGCGGAGCCATTGGTGGAAGTCCATTAATGCCGTGTCGGTTGGGTGCCCGTTGGTGTGAGTTCATAAATACCCAGACCAAGAAAGACTCGAGAATTTAATGGTCATTTGATGTGTAACATCAATGGCAGGGGCTTAGAATGCCTGGAGATACATGCATGGCATTCGCATGTGTTGAGGGAGCCGGTAAAGGCTTGGGTTGTAGTATATGAGTGAGTCTCATCTCATGTCATGACATGACATAATAAAATCCATCATTGAATTGCATATTCTTAATTAGAATATTTTGTGGTTTGTTTAATTTGCATGTGACATTTTATATGTATCTAGATTGGAGAGTAGTCTCTTTAGAAAATACCCTATTGAGTGTAACTCACCCTTTATAGGGACAACATTTTAGGTGCGGGACATGCGCCAGTAGACAGCTCACAATCGGGCCCTCATTGTTGAAGAAAAGTCGAGATGTGACTTTTAGATTCATGTTATGTAAAACTAACAATTTATTTAGTTTTTGAGCATGTAATGTAAGCACAATATTCTAATCAAACTCATAAGGACTATTCTTTTATGTAAAATTGCCAATTATATGATTTTGGGTTGACGTTGTAATAGGTTGGAATGCATTGGAATTAAAAAATGATGGAGATGGGTGAAAACTGGTAAGACCTACCGGTAGAACGACGAGCTCTTTTACCAGTAGAACTTTTCCAGTGGGCTAAACCTAGCAGTAGAACTTCAAGTTTTGCGGTAGAACTTTTCCAGAAGGTTTTTCTACCGGTAGAACATGATCATCTTCTACTGGTAGGTTTTCCTAAAATCTCAAATTTTAAAAATGTTTTGCTATGCTTCTGGGTTTTGAGTCCTTTTATTCAATGATGTAAATGGACAACAATTGAGTATGAATTGTTGCATATTGGACCTTGGATGGGTCATATGATTGAAGTGTACACAAGTTATGAGTTTCGGAGAGTCCGGTACAAGGAAGGCTTTGTCCAAACTTTGAGTTGTGGTGATCCCAGTAAAGGGGAAGTTGTGACGTGGTGATGGGTTATGCGGCATTCACAGGTATTTCTGCGAGTTGATGGGTAATCAACGGGTTGACAAATGACTTCTAGTTTTATGTGCGTCACAGCTTGATATTAGAGCTTAGGTTCTTGATTTACCTAGGGTTTGCGGGGCATGAGTTTAGACCATTGGGATACTTGATCTCTATCTTGGGATACTTAGTTAGTGCTCTATTGTTATTTAACATGTATGTAGATGGCAAATAGAGGAATAGGACACGACCGAGGCGGTGGGTGGAACAACAACCAATCACCACCGACCTTTGACCAACAAGCCTTTAGGGAAGTTATTGGCACGATGACGGCTACCTTTGCACATGCTAGCACCAATGTGGGCCAAGGGGGCTCAAGTAACCTCCAAAAGTTCAAGGCACACAAGCCTCCGATTTTTATGTGAAGGGCAGACCCAATGGTGGCTGACCATTTGTTCCAGCAAGTGGAGAAGATCCTAGACGCTATGGAGATCACATCCGATGCCACTAAGATAGGTTAGTTGCATTTCATCTAGAAGGAGACTTTATTATAATTAATGATTAATAAAAAGGTTATATGTAATTATAAGCAATTTGACACAAACTAGGATTGGAGTTTTTTTAAGACTATATAAATACCTTTATGTAGGAGGTGCATATATGATATAACAACTCTCTTGCTAGCAAATGAAGAACCACCCCACATTGTCTCTCTCTATTAATTTTATCAAAGGTTGAGGTAGATCCTTATAATTTATCAATTCGTGTGGATACCGGTAGAGGCCAAACAATTGGGAGGCTTGGGGTAAAGATCAAATTTAGATTTGGAGGTTCAAAGTTATTTGAGAAAGTTTGAAGATCGTTCAATGCACACTTTAAGAGGTAACCCTTAATCTTCACTATATATCTGAAGTTTCTCGATTTGCATGAAACATGAATATATTTTGGAATGGGGAATCAAAAATTTTAAATTCTATTGTATTATTTACATGATTCCTTTCAATGGTATCAGAGCCATTATTCATAATTTAATACAAAATCGATGTGATTATTATTATACCATGTTAATGAGATTAAATGATTTAAATACAAGGGATTGCAAGATTCGCATAAAATTTATTTTATGTGAATTATTTTCATATTAAATTTTGAATTTTTATTTTTCACACGACTAATATAAGATATTAATGAATTCATGTGTCTAAATTGGTTGTAA
>CM042201.1:9430462-9451109 GCA_023539305.1 Ilex asprella
GACTAATATAAGATATTAATGAATTCATGTGTCTAAATTGGTTGTAAGATCACATATAAATATATATACATGTATATATATATTAATATTACAAACCAAAGTGACCGATTAGATCGGTTTCCTTTAGTTGCATTTGTTCTTCATTTACGTACCTAGTAATTCCATTGATTCTTCATCAGTTAATATTAGAACATTAAAATAATGAGTTTAGAACTCATAACACTTGCCATCAAATCCATGGGAATGAGATTCCCTGGGTTGCATTCTTGAAACATCCTAGTTGATCATGTTCTTGACATAGTTTCCAATCTTATTTTAATTTTGATCCAAATTTTATTCAAGATTAATTTTAATCATGTTTATGAAATATTCAATTTAATTCTATTGATTGGAGAAAATTTTGATTGGATAAAAATTAGATTTTTAAATTTTCAAGACTTCATTATGACTAGGATTCTTGACTAATTCAAGTTTAGACCTCCTAGTTAATTTTATCTATCTCCCTAAAAATTAGGAGATCATATTCTAATTAAATTAAGAGATTGACTTCTAGTTAAATTAAGGAGAATTTCTTCTAATCAAATTTTCTAGTACGACTAGGATTTGTACTAATGAATTCTAATAAGATTAGAAGTCCTAATAAAGACTCAAATTAGTATATCACCACATAAATCAATATCCTATTTTGACTAGGATTTGGACCAAATAATCCTAGTGACATTAGGACTCCTATTTAAACTTGAATTGGGAATTTGATCTTTAATGAAATGCCACTCAAACTAAAATCCTAGTTTGACTAGGATTTTAATGAAAGAATTCTAATAGGATTAGGACTCTTAATTTGAGTCAAATAGGAAATTTGATCTATAACAAAGTTCCACTCGAAATAGACTCCTAGTTCGACTAAGACTTTATAAAATTATTTAATTCATTTAAAGAATTATTAATTTTAATTTGATTAAAACTAAAATATTCCTTAATGGTTAAGGAAGTTGCAATCCCATTGTATTGACGTTGTAATTAGAATAATCACTTGTTTCTTTTTATTCATGCAATGTAATTGGATGGGTGTGAGAATGATGATGGACTTAGACCAAATAATTGAGCTAAGTGATTGGTTTAGATTCTATATGATTGCATTATGTTTTATGGGTATGTAATTTTGAAATGGGGCTTGCATGCCTCCTCCCTCCTTTCTATATGTAATTTCTTCTTTCACCTTCTATTGTACCTCCCTGTGATCTTGATCAAAGTTTCTTTTCATTAATGTAATGTATTAGAATAGAATAGTTCTGTAGGATTGAAAAAAAATATAGAAGCAAGATGGTAGCATGGTGGAGCCCAGATGCAAGTTCATGGATGTCCATTAGAACAATACACCTAGAAGATCAATATCATAAGATGATACAAATTTTTAAATTTATCATCACCCACACAGAGCTAGATTCAATTCAATGGCTCGAATTGAATCAAACTAAAAGTCCATGATAATTCATAGGGTAAAAATCCTAGTTAGCCATTAATAGTTATATGTCCTTATTTTATTTAAAAATTATTTTAAATTAATTTATTGAATCATATTTGTGATGATTCAATTTAATAAATATATATTTTCACTACCCTAATTTTAAATGTTAAAATTATTTTTCTTAAATGGGTTAGTGGGAGTATAATATATTAATTTGAATAATAACGATAAATGACAAGAGTTAATTTTTGATGTGTATGAGATGCAAGTTATTATGATGAGATAATAAGACCTCTAAAAATCCCTTCACAAGATATTAAGTTATAATGAAGAGACATTATGACTGTCTTATCATGGTCTTCCGTCGTTGTAAGTTTATTAAGGGTTTTTTAGCATGACTACTCGGCCGCAGATATGTGGGAACTATTCATTTTTTAAAATCCTTTGTAGCTTATTCAAGCATATGATGCTATGAGGTAGGATGCGAGTAAGTTCTAAGATACTATTATGTGAGGGGCTTATTGGTCATAAACGCCTACACTTGTACAAATGGTGGGTATGACTTAACTAGGGTAAATGGGTCAAGATACTATTATCTGAGGTTTATTTATGCTAAAGACCAAAGGATGATTGAAATTTTCCTAAGATGCATTAGGTAAGAGTTACTTACTAATCAAGGATTAATATAACCAAGATGCTATTATGTGAGGTTATATTAATTTAAGGTGGGACCCCAATCCCCGCTAGGAATAAAGAAATTTCTAATTTCATAAGAGAGTGTATGGATTTGAGAAATAGTGGGAGGTACCATTATGATTTAAATACTCAATCCAATGGTTTAAAATAAAATTGCTAATATAGATGTTTTATTTTTCTAGATCACCATGGTCAGCAACAACCCCTTATTCAGAATTATTGACACCAATCGTTTGACCGACCTTAACTTCTTAAACTGGAAGTGGAACTTGAAAATCGTTCTCAATTCTGAAAAAATTGCATATGTTCTTGATAGTCCACTACTGGGATCTCTACTAGAAAATGTCTCTAAGGAAGAAAAGAAAACATAGACCACATGGAAAGAGGATGATACGATTTGTAAATGTTACTTGCTAGCATCCATGTCCAATGAGCTACAGAGACAACATGAAGAAATAGATATAGCTCATACTCTATTATGTTTCACCTACAAGAGTTGTAAAACCCGGTTAAAATTGAATTTTTATGAAAAAAGGGTAAAACGGTAATTTATCACTATGATGCGGGTTGTAAACCTAAATTTTTCTAGAGCTCGGATGACGAAACGGATCTCACCGTTGGATTCGTTCATCGAATTTCGAGATAGTCAGATTTTTAGCGTTTTACGAGGCAGTCGGGCCACGGGAGACCCAAATACAAAATTTTTGAAAAAATTGTGAGATTTTTAAAATAAATGAAGTCAAGACAAATTAAAAAAAATTAAACTTGAACCGGAGCGAAATTTAATCATTTTTGGATGAAAATAGACCCGGAATAAAAAAGGACGTGTGGCGCGTTGTGGACCAAGCATTCTAAAAATATAAATAGGGAGAAACCCCTCCCATTGTTCAGCAAGTTTCAGTCGATAGAAAGAGGGAGAGAGAAGAGAGGGAAAAGACAGAAAAAATATAATTTCACAGAGCTACGGGGCTCGGATCCATTCGGGCCAAGAGAAAAAGTTGCTCTCCTCGACAAGGGCTATGCATACACACCAAATATAAAGGCTTTCACCGAAGGTAAGAAAACCAAAATTTTGGGGAAGCTTGGGATTGGAGCTTGGGTGAATTCTTGGAACTTCTACGGTCGTTCCTTCACGCTACAAGAGGTAAGGAATTTTCCTACTTAGATTTACAACCTAAAATGTTATATGGAAATGGGTAGGTTAATATAGATATATATGACTTGCCTATGGAATTGATTTTGAGAAAATGAGTATTGAAATTAGGTAGAATATCTTCTATCTGGAAATGGGTATGTAGAAATTGTTTAATGTAATTTCATGAATTATGTGAATTGTGGGTATGTTATGTGTTTACATTGTGCCTTGATTTGAAAGTGTGTTATTGCTTAATATGAGATGACAGGCTTGGACATGAGTTTTGGATAAAATGTTGATAAATGCATATTGGTTTAATGACATTGGGAATTAAGAAAATTATATGTTTTTGATATAATTGTCATGGATTATGTGAATTGGGTTGAAATGGTTCATATGGCACACAGGGCATATTGAACATTCTAGTAGAGTTTCAATGAGGCATTACATTGCATATACACGGGTACATTGCATTAAATGGGTGGTTGTGCATGGAAGTAGTCAACACCACATGGGTGGATGACGAGTGGGCTCGAGTGAGCTAAGTCGATGACTTGGCCGAGTCGCACAATTTGCATGGTGTGAGGGTCGGGGTTAGCAAAAAGGGCTAGAAGATCCCTCAGGTGTAAGGCCCGGTGATTTGGATACGCACTTTCGTTGGTATTAGTCCATAAAGTGTGTCGGTGTACGCGGGACCATTGGTGGAAGTTCATAAATCTCGTGTCGGTTGGGTGCCGTTGGTGTAAGTCCATAAATACTCACCCCATACAAGACCCCGGATTGAAAATATCATTTGATGTTTAACATAGATGACGAAATTATACACATGAAAAATTACATGTGTTGGAGAGCTTGGAAGGGCTCGGGATCATGGATTACGGGCATTTGCACATTTACAAATTGCATGTGTCGAAGGGCCGGGAAGGGCTCGAGTTGGTTATTGAGAGTGAGTCTCATCTCATTCCATAGCATTGCATTGTAAATTTTTAACATTGATAGCATATTTGTGTTTGGAATATGTGAATGGTGAAATGGTTACATATGAGCATTTAATATGCATTTGGGGTTGGGGAGTAGCCTATTTAGAAAATCCTCTATTGAGCATGACTCACCCTTTATGGGAAAATATTTCAGGTGCGGGGTTTGTGCCGGTGGATGGCTCTCACTTTGAGCCTCATGGATGAAGAAGCTGAAATGTGGCTTTTATTTTGAGTAAATTGTAAAGATTTTGCAATGAATATTTGTTTTGGCATGTAATTAAATGAATTCACATGCAAATGTTGTAATAGATCTTGTATAAACCATGTTAGATGTCTAATTATATGGTTGTAAGAGTTTGGGTTGATGTTGGAAAGGTTTGGGATAAATGGAAATGTTAAACAAGGGAAATAGGCAAAACTGGACAAGAGCTACCGGTAGTTCACAGGTAAACAGTTGTCTTTTGGATATGAACTACCGGTAACTCATGGTCCAGAAGGTAACAGCTACCAATAGTCAACCGGTAGTCGTGGCCCAGGAGGTCCCAGGCTACTGGTAGTCAACCGATAGTCACTGGTCCAGTGGGTTTTAACTACCGATAGCTAACAGGTAGCTTCCAATAAAAATTTTCCAGAATACCCGAGCTACTGTTCGCCGATATACACCTACCGGTAGCCAGTCTAAAAATTTAAAATTTTATAACTGCTTTGCCAAGCTTTGGGCTTTGAACTTTCTTTCTTTTAATGACTTAATGGGACCCTAAAGGGGTATGAACCATGTTAATTGGGACTGATATTGGATTAAACGAATGTTGAAATCCGAGGTACATTGTAGTTTATGATCTTGATTAAGGTATGCTTTTGACATGGTGTTGGGTTATGCGACATCCACTGGTGTTTCCGCGGGTTGACGGATGGTCAATGAATGATAAAGGACCCCCGGATCTTAGGGTGTCACAAGAGTTCTATAGTGAACAAAGTCGTATTGTGAGGTACGATGTGGTTAAGGAATTGTTTAGGGCTCGCATGTCTGAGGGATCATATGTACACGAGCATGGGCTCAAGATGATCAATTACATTGAGTGATTAGAAACCCACTCTACTAGAGCTCGTTAACATGTTAACTACTGCTGAAGGGACATTCAAGAAAAGCAAGGGATCTGTCTTAGCTGTTGATCGACCCTCTACTTCTGGGACCAAGCCCAAGGGCAAAAGGACCAAAGGGAAGGGGAAGAAGGCCCATCTGAAAGCTAAAGGCAGAGTTAAGAAGGGCAAGAAAGAATAGGCCAAGGGAAAGTGTTTCCATTGTGGCAAAGATGGGCATTGGAAGAGAAATTGTCGAGAGTATTTTGCATCCATTAAGGACAAGCCTTCGAAAGGTAAGCCAGATATACTCTTTATTGAAACTGATTTTTCAATTAATTCTACTTTAAACTGGGCATTAGATATCGGTGTTAGTTCTCACATATGCAATTCATTGCAGGAACTAAAAGAAAGTAGAAGGTTCATAGAGGAGAATTGTCTCTCCGAGTGGGAAATGGAGCAAACATTGTTGCATTAGTTGTGGGGACTTGCTAATTGCCATTTCCATATGGAGTTATTTTAGAGCTTAGGGACTGTTTATTTATGCCTAATATAGTTAGGAATATTATTTTTATTTCATTATTATGTAAGAATTGTTATAGATTTATTTTTGAGAAAAACGTTTGTTCTTTTTACTTTAAATTCCAATTTAATTGGTTCTAGCATATTTTTAAATGGTCTTTATTTCTTAAATATGAATGGCAATCTAAATAATATTGAATATATTGATATGAATGTCGTCACTCATAAAAGGCCTAGAGATGATCAAAATCCTAGCTATATGTGGCACCTCAGATTAGGTCATATTAGTGAAGATAGGATTCGCAAGTTGGTAAATGATGGACAATTAGGTCCATGGGCGTATGAAGGTTATCAAACATGTGAATCTTGTCTCATGGGTAAGATGACCAAAATACCTTTTGTAGGACATGGTGAAAGAGTTGTAAATATTTTAGGATTAATACATAGCGATGTATGTGGACCAATAAGTTCAGTAGCCAGAGGTGGTTATTCATACTTCATAACCTTCACTGACGACCATTCACGGTTAGGTTATGCGTACTTAATGAAGTACAAATCTAAAACTTTTGAAAGTTTTAAGGAATTTAGAAATGGAATAAAAAAAATGGCAAAAGTATTAAAACTCTTTGATCAGATCGAGGAGGTGAGTACTTAAATGTTAAATTTTTCGATCATCTTAAGAAAAATGACATTCTATCACAGTGGACTCCTCCTGTAATACCGCAGCTTAATGGTGTTTATGAAAGGAGAAATTGCACATTATTAGATATGGTTCGATCTATGATGAGTTACACAGACTTACCTATCTCTTTTTGGGGATATACCCTAGAGACTGCTCCATATCTACTAAAGAGGGTACCTTCTAAATCTATTCCTAAGACACCGTATGAGATATGGTATGGAAAGAAGTCTAGTCTTAAATATGTTAAGATTTGGGGTTGTCCTGCACATATTAAGAAACATGATGTGGACAAGTTGGAAGTTAGGACTGAAAGGTGTAGGTTTGTGTGACATCCTAATAAATCTTTAGGATATTATTTCTATCTTCATAGTGAACAAAAAGTGTTTGTTAGCAAGTTTGCTACTTTTCTTGAAAAAGAGTTTATTCAAGAAAAAGGCAAACGAAAAAGGATAGAACTTGAGGAAATATACTCAGAACCATAAACAGTCACTGATCAGTTTGAATGCCCTATCGATGTAGAACCTGGAACTACACAAGCTTTGCATAAATCTACTAGGATATCCATGCTAACTCAAAGATTTGGGTATCTTTGTGATGCCCCTAAAATCGGGGGTCCTTTGTCAACTCGTTGATCACCTATCAACTCGCGGAATATCCGTGCATACCATGTAACTCGATACCACGCCATTATGCCCCATTTACCAGGATCCATAACTTAACAAAAATCGGACAAAGTCTCCTTTATACGGGAAACTCTACCCAAAACGCAACATGTTCAATCATACAACATTGACCACACCGGGTCCATTTATCCATACTCATATAACAACATGCAATTTTACATTAAACATAGTCCATATGAGTTTGATTACAATCATTTACATATATTACATGCCCAAAAACTAAATAACATATTAATTTTATAAAAATATAGTTTAAAAACCACATCTCGACTTTTCTTCAACAATGAGGGCCTGAGTGAGAGTCGTCCACTGACGTATGTCCCGCACCTGAAATGTTGTCCTTATAAAGGGTGAGCCACGCTTAACAAGTTATCTCCTCAAGAGGCTACTCCCCAACCTATATGCATATGAAATGTTCACATGCAATCCACAATCAATAATCACTCCATTCAAGAATATGCAATTCAAAAATAAAATCTTGTATGTCATTCCGTGATATAAGATGAGATGAGATGAGACTCACACATGTAACTCGACCCGAGCCTTAACTGGCTCCCTTAACACATGCAATGTCATGTGTGTAAATTCGGGCATTGCAAGCCCACGTCATTGATGTTACACATCCAATGACCTTTTTAAAATAAACCATCTGTCTTTGTTGGATATTTGGATATTAGAATCTCACCGCCGGTTCCATACACCGTTACACTTTTTAGGACTTGCACCGTTAGAAGTGGATAAACCAGTAACCGGGTCTTGTACCCAATGGAGTATCTAGCCCTTCTTGTTATACTCGGCACAATTTTTTTTCATGCAACCGTGCAACTCATTCGGAACTAGGTCCAAGACTCTATTATTCTTTCTGTGAACTTGTTTTACTGCTTATTCTTAGTCCTCTCTATTTTGGCGTTGCATTGTTAGTGATCGTCTACGAGGCACTGGTAGGCAAAGTTCTCTTAGTTATGTGAATAGTTTGTCTGATTCTTTAGCATGAAAAAGCTCAATCTCGTCGTACTCCTGCATAATACTCTTTTGGATCAGAAAGTTTTTCATTCTTGTAATCATTTTTTCGCTCTTGTAACAATCAAACTCGTTCACTTATGTGCTTGTTAAATCTCGTAGAGAAATTTGATGTAGACATAATGTTGTATTTGTCATATCAACCACAAATAAGGTGTTTGAATAGTAGTGTTCAAACCCTAGTGTGATAGACATTTCACATCAGTCAATAGTAAGACAGTGTAGTCATTTAAGAATGAGAGGTCAAGAAGGGTTTAGTCATGCATCAGACTTGTGTAAGGTCATTATAGTCTTTGCCCTTATAAATGTGTGTTGTCACTTCAGCACATAGTATACAGAAACTCATTCAAGGTTTAGTCAATTCAGCACATGGAATGTTGAAACTCATTCAGGGTTTAGTCACTTCAACACATGACATTAAGTATTGATGAGCAGTCATTTTTTCTTCTTAAGCCTTATGAAAGAGCAAGTACTTGTCACTTCAAGTTCAGACGTTTGTATTTATATGCTCAGTTGTTGGGAGATGTATTCATTCATTACAACACAATAAATTTTAAACAATTGCAAGATTATGTCATTTCATCAGCAAATTCATTGATTCAGATGTTTGCAAATTTATGGGTAATACGAAAATAATCAGTGTATTGTCAAGTCATGACAATCCTTTCTCACTGAATTGATATGTCCATAGAAACCTTGATTTTTCAGTACTATATATTCATTGTGTGTAAGAAACTAAGTGAAGAAAATTCATTTCCAACATGAATTTTAGTGTGAGAACATTATATAAAAATTCGAGTTATCATTGGGCCTTAGAGGATGAGTTCTTCTATCTAATGAATCCTCATTTGAGTTATTCAAGCAGAGTCATAAGAACCATGAGGGCCGAATTGCAATATCGTTTGACAAAGCGAGAAAATCTTAGTGAAGATATGCAAACTTGCAATTTACGAAGGCCTAGACAAATTTTCATCCATATGCCAGTTGAGACACCTCAACAATTGGAGCAAGCATTGTATCGTTTTTTAGCTGAGAACAATCGCATGGCAATCCGTCTAAATTCTTATAACCTCCGTCGCATTGCACGAGAACGTGCTGAAGAAGGGTTAATGGAAGAAGCACATATAAGTTTCCTCCTAAATGGAGATGTTGGATGTATTTCTGATGTCGAGATGTCTGACGAACATGTTGTCACATGAATCATGGTGTGTTGAGAAGTGTTATGTCAGTGTGGTGTGGACAAATATTATGTTAGTGTTGTGTGAAAAACTGTGATGTTAGTGTTATGTGGTGAACTGTTATGTCAGTATTGTGTGGACAAGTGTTAGATTAATGTTGTGTTGTGTGGAAAGTGTTATGTTAGTGTTGTGTGAAGAAGTTGTATGTTAATTTTGTTGTCTCCAGATCATGTTATTGTTGTGTCGAGATTTACATGTGATGTGTAATGTACATGTAATGTTGAAGTGAGTTAAATGTATTGTGTACAATATTATTAAAGTATGTGCCAACTTGATTCAAGAATGCAATAAAAAAACATGATTGTGTATGTGACAACACATTTACAAAAGAAAAAACTTTGTACAGTTCAGAAAAAAAAATCTAACAAATACATCAAAATTATGTCCCACACTTAGGTGGTCGCCTACGTCACTTCGACTGTCTACGAACCTCGTACTCAGCATCCTGTGTCACCTATGACACACCGACGTCATCGTGATGATGTGCATGCTGTGCACTACCTCGCCTCCGTCGCCGACTCTGACCCTGTCGTCCACCTCTAACTCGCGATTCGGCTCGCAACTGACCTACACCTACAATTGTAGTATCCTGTGTCACTACCTCATCTAACAATGGATCTAATAAGGGAGGCTGTGCAGAAATGATAGGAGGGAATGTGTGTGATGACCCCACGGTAACATCTACTGACACTACTGGTGGAGTGGAAATGGGAACATCTAATTTTGTTTATGTTGTAGTCTGTGTCACCACTAGAGTCGGTGTCCGAGAGGGTGCTGGTGTCGGTGTGGACACAACTGGAGTTGGTGTCGGGGTGGGTGCTGGTGTCGGTGTGGACGCAACTATAGTCGGTGTCGGTGTAGATGTGTGTGCAGGTGCCGCTATCAGTGACTACTCTAGTACAGGTGTCGGTGCAAGAGACGATGTCGATGTCAATGCAGGTGCATGTATTGGTGTCACTGTCGGTGTCAGCGAATGCGCATGGCCAAGTGCAGGTGCAGTAACCGGTGCAAGAGCATGTGTCGGTGATGATGCAGATGCTGATGTTGGTGCTGAGGTGGGTACTGGTGGAGATGGGCGACCTACTGATGAACGTACAAATGGCGTATATGGTGGTGAAGATAAAGGAGTAACCCAATCACTAGTACGGGGAGGTGGCTGCATAGATGTAGGTGGGACATCAACTGGAGAGACTGAAGTGTCGATAAGTCGTCGCTGCTCACAGATGGGTGTCAAACATGAGGAGCTCATATCTGTGATATGCCAAATGGTGTCCATGCAAAGTGTCAAGTCTAGGATGCCCTCATATGCAGCAAATGCAGTGTGATATATCCATGTAAGCATCTCTTCCAACAAAAACATTACTAAATATTAGTAACTATAGTAAACGATTAATAAAATTTTTCATTTGAGTATCAATAGTAAATTATTTAGCAATATATTACCAGCAGCTCTATGATGCTCCCAACTTGATGAAAACCAAAGTAGGCCTAGTGATTGGTGGACCGACAAGCCGACAAGTGATGCGACGATACCATTGTATGTATGCGTCGGTCGGATCCATCGGTGCAATACCCAAGTCTCTAGTAACAATAGTATCTCTACGATGTGCCCACATCTCCGTGTACACCTGATGAACTATTTTCTAATCTCGACCAGATCTACCGCATCGGTTGACAGCATGCAAGGCCTTGTTGGTATCGCATGGCTGTGGTATACACTGAATAAGGCCAAACTGCCGAGTAACTAGATTTGGCAAATGTCACTCTACTACATCGAAGCAAATCAATGGCACGTGTGAACTCCAAATATCTTTTCCAGTAAGGCAATAATCTGGAAGACCACCGAGTACCTCAGCAGTATACAACTCCCATGTCATCTGTAATACATATTATGAGAACTCATTAATAAATGTAAAGGTATTTTTAAAAGAATTTGGCAGAGTTTCTTTTATAAATTGGACCTTTCGAAAAAATTTCAACATGTATACAACACACCCAACTCAATGTAAATCCAATGCCCCAACACACAATAACAAACCTTAACAACTAACATCCCAGTAAGCAAGATATGGTCAAGCTTATATACCTAATCATCTCTCATTTGGTCCAACTGGTCCCGGTAGTGCCGTAATACATGGGTAGGAGTGTGCTGATCCGAAATGTTACATCTCATCTATACATTTTAACAAATTTATAAATACATAATACTAGATGCAATATCTATTAGAGTGCATTGTATCTTTATTACCCACCTAGAGCCGAGGGGACCATCATGTACTATGTGTGCATCAACACCGTCATGTGCAACTCCCACATCTACACCGACTCTATCTGCTACTGCATCAGCCCCATGGTGTGCAGGTGAAACATCCTCCTCCCCATGAAATAGTGCAGCTGCACCATGGGCCACGTGTTGTCGTGGTAGCACACGTTGTGGAACAATGTGTACCAGACGTTTTCATGCCCACAACTACATACACAATACGTTGATTATATATATATACACACACACAATTACAAGAACATACGTAAGCACAATGAAGAAAGCAAGCAATTATCGAAAATAAAATAAGTGGATCGCTAATATCCTTCGCGTCCCACTTAGTAGTGAGACACATCTCCCGATACAACCATAAAAGGGCCGCACTGCCCCAACTAAAAGTGTCAGCCACATGTAGGCTCGCAAGCAATGGTAGGAACATAAGTTTCACCCTACTCGACAACTTGTCTCTTAACAAATACTCTCAATCAACAATATGCTCAGTCGCATCAGCTGGAATCTCGTCGGCCAAATGCTCTAACAGTGCACTAAGTCGTAGTGTAAAGTTATTGATTGCTCCATCTCCTAAGCAACTCAATGTACATGAAAGTCCACTGCTATACATCGCACACGGTGTCTACACCACCTACAGGAATCCTATCAACAGGCAGGCCGAATAATATAGTTGTATCCTGAAGTGTGATGGTGGCCTCACCAAGATGTAAGTCCAGTTGAATGTATCTAAGATGATATACCCCATAAAATTCAACTATGCGTAGATGCTGAATAACCCGCTGGTCAGTGATGGTAACTCGACGAAGTGAAGCCTTTGATCATCTACAATGTAACGGGGGTAGCTCAATACCCTCCCAAATAGTAGTCGTGCGATGGTCACCCAGTAATGATAGTATAGATGCATCCTCAGGACCTGGATGTAGTAATGAATGAGGATCACGATCTATGTGTACAACCTACATCATCATACAATATACAAACATGAGTTAAAATATATATATATATATATATATATGACATTATTAATATTTATATGTACCAACGTTAATACATCCTACACATAAACATTGTGATAACGTCAAATATTATCATAAAATGAATAATGCGCTCGAACAATAAATAACGCAATATAACTTACACACAACGTTAAAGTGCATTGTGTATGTAGTTGAATAACATCACAACGTACAAAGTTTGGAATTCACTTATACATTACATAACACAATAAGTAAAAATTAAATAACAACATCGACACAACATAATTATAGTGATGATCCATTGAAGATGCTGATTGGTTCTTTGTTGGACATGTTCGGTGATCGTACCCTACTTGCAAACACATACTACAATGGTTTATTTTGAACCCTTCTCTCGAGAAATCCATTTCATTGCGTATGCGCGATGTCTGTGGACGTCCTCTAACTCCGCGACGCAACGACCTATCAAGGCATAATGGTGGAACCATATTAAAAGGGTTAGTATATATGTATTGATTAAGTAATTATTCATTGCAACTTCGCTTTATAACTACCTAATCATCCATAAGCATTGCTATGCTCATGGAATATAGAGAGTCAAATATTACTTCTACAACTTGGAAGACAGACCACTAGCATAAGAGCCCTCAAAGCCAATGACAAAGAAGGAACCACATATGTTACTTTCTGCTAGATGGGCTGGATGATAGGGTTTCAAATATCAAAAGGGGAAGGTGCAACTAGTTTCTCAAGGCATTTTGTACAACAATGGAAGAGAAGGCACTATACTTGACCCAATCTTCAGCAATGCACTTCAACTTATCATCAACTAAAGTCCCCAATACTAACTCAGTTCAATTTAGGAGTGTAGGTGGTAGCAACTAGGCAGATTAAACAAGCAAAAACAATGTGCATCCTCAAACAAGCAAAACAATGTGTAATGAAATTTTAGCATTAGGTTCATATAAACATTGCAAACTCATACGTAAAAAAATTGAAAATCATTGATCAGTTCCTACTAATACTCAATGTCATCATCCTAGTATGCATAACATCATAATTACCCTTTTGCTCACCCTTGTCCCAAGTTTCAATTCAATCTGAAAGCAAAGCAAAGCAGGGGAAAATGAGGATACTTATGTGAGGAAAACTATGTAATTAATTAACATAAAGAGGAATTTGAATGAACACACTCCTACGAGTCAAAAGACATTGGAAACAAAATTATATCTCAAAAAACTTAGTGTACAATAGTGTATAAGGGTAAACTGAGGAGATCCACAAGTCCTCCCTTAAAAATTTCTTGAATGGAAATAATATAGCAAATCTCAATCGTCTCGTCTAATCTCCCCTGTACACCTACGCCTTCCTCTCTACTCCAAAATCCCATTCTCACGATCACAAGCTCACAAGATGGCTAGGCAAATGGACACAGAAACAACACGAGTGTCCCACTTTGTTCGTGTAGCAGAGCCTTCACATATATTCTCAATAAGCAGACATCTTACTCAAGCATAACAATTTGAAAGCAAATCCACCTTGAACAGTATCCATGTAAATGGAGAAAACCTTAAAATGTAAAAAATTATCTAATGAAGTACACAACATGCAAATTAGTGTGTTATTTACCTTAGTGGGCTTCAAACGGCAACCGAGGAGTTGTCTTTGTTTTTGCGAAATCCTTCGCTGGAATGGTCTTCGTCGAGTAAGCGATATTTGCCAAAGGAGTGGTCTTCGTCGAAGTTAGCTGTCTATGCCTGAGTGGACTTCGTCAGAGGAGTGGAAAGGGTAACTAAGAGATTTGGGTTGATTGGTAAAGGAGTTTTTGGATTTGGGTAACTGAGAGCTAACTGCGATTTGGATTAATTAGGGCTTTTCTAATTTGGGAAAGGGACTTTGGGATTTTATTCGCATAAAGCGTCATTTGGAATGGTGTGTTTAAAAACATCATTTGGAAATGATATTTTTAAGGCAACAATTTTTTAACATCTGTTAAGGTATGTTGTTTGACTACACTACTTTTAACGTCATTTTGAATGACGTCTTTAAATTTGTCATTATAAATGAAGTTTTACATAAAAAAAAATCCAGTTTAAAAACATCATTCAAAATAACGTTTTTACCCATGAAGGCGTCATTCCAAATGACGTTGTTAAAAAAGAGATTGTGTTTGGGAAATAAGTTTAAATTTGACTGGATGAGGGAATAAAGTTTTTCAGGAGGATGGTTTTGGGAAAAACCTCTAATAAAAGGGTTATATGTAATTATAAGATAATTGTAACTTGACCCAAATTAGGATTTGAGTTTTTTAAAGACTCTATAAATACCTTTATGTAGGAGGTAGATATATGATATAACAACTCTCTTGCTAGCACAAGAAGAGCCACCCCATATTGTCTCTCTCTCTCTACTAATTTATCAAATGTTGAGGTAGATCCTTCAAGTTTATCAATTTGTGTGGATACCGATAGAATCCAAACAATTGAGAGGCTTGGGATAAAGATAAAATTCGGATTTGAAGGTTCAAAGTTGTTTGAGAAAGCTTGAAGATCGTTCAAAGCACGCTTCAAGAGGTAACCCTTAATTTTCACTATGGATCTAAAGTTTCTCTGTTTGTATGAAACATGAATAGATTTTGGAATGGAGAATCAATTTTTTTAAATTTCGGTGCATTCTTTACATGATTCATTTCAGTGGTATCAGAGTCATTATTCATGATTTAATACAAAGTCGATGGAGGCCGGTCCCCCTTTATAGACTTAACTGGTGATAAGTCCATTAAGAAAGTTGGTTTAATATGAAATTCATTTTGATCTTCATTGTCCAAAATACCCTCAGTAGTTATATTTTATTAAAACAAATTTGAAAACTACAACTCCTAAATTTTAAGAGTTTAACTAACATTAAAATTCCCCCTCTCATATCTATCTATATCTATATATAGAATAGTACTTTTTATTTCTCTCTCTCTCATATGTATATATATATATATTAGAAATAAAAAATAAAAAATTATAATATTCAAGCATAAAAAATAGTACTAATTGCTCACAAAAGAATAGTAACATTTAAACACACACAAAAAAAGTAATATTCAAAAACCAAAAAAATAGTAACACTAAATATTAATATTTGGAAAAATAACAAGTAACATGTTCAAAAAAGCAGTAACATGCTCAATAAAAATAGTAACATGAATAACAACATGCTCAAGAAAAAAATAACATGAACAGTAACATAATCAAAAAAATAAACAGTAATATGGAACCTTCAACCCAAAAAATAGTAATATTTAAAAAAACCCAAAACTACTAGTCGTCTTCTTCTCTTTCTCTCTCTCGTCTCTATATACATGCACATAATAAAGACTTAGACTTAACCAGAAAAAAATATATATTCACAATACTCATAGGACTTCCAAACTTTGGTTTTTAACATCTTCATTGCTAGTCTTCAGTATTAATTATTTTCCACTGATATCTATTATCCTAAACAATAAACAATCAATGGAGACAGAAATCTTCAGCAAGTTCCTCCTCGCCAACATCAAAATCAAATCCAACACGACAATTCGAAGAAGCCCATAAACAACGCCAATCCCATGAATGACACCAAGGTTAGAAAAGCTTCTGCCTCCTTGACAACAAGTTTGATGTTCAAAGCAAAAGTGAGATGTGTGTCATGAGAGAGAGAGATAGTCGTGATGTCAAATTTAAATTTTGAATTTTATGGAAAAAATCTTCCATTAAGTGTGAATCAAAAGATAAATGTTTAGGAAATTGATTTAATGTTGAAGATTACTTTTAAGTCATTAGAAGGGTATTTTAGAATTTTAAAAAATAGTGGACTTCACTACTTATTAGTAAGATTAAAAATAAATTTATCCCCGAATAATTTTTTTTGTTGGACTAAACTCATTATATATCTCTTAAGAGGGACTAAGCCTCAATTTTCACTTTATAAAACCTTTCAAGCCCTCTATACCATTGTACTTTTAAGAGGACTTGAATTGTTTTGCGAGACAATGGTGGGCCAAGCCCATAGCACTGGAACGGGCACACACGTGCGCACTTGTGGCGTGAGAAATGGGCTATAGGGCACTAGTGACGTTTTTCAGGCACACTTGGCACTTGGTCGAGATCACGTGATGGGTGTAAAGCATGTGACCCGTGTGATCAAAATCGTGTGGTGAATCATCAATTTCTTATTTGATCCTATACACACCGAATCACAAATATTGCTTGACAGTTTATGAATAATCATTTAACATTTAGTTAATTAATTTATTTTTAAAGTCATGTAATATTTAAATTCCAATAGTTGTGACTTTCCATTGGTGACTGTTCTTGGTGCCTTTAAATATTTACTGTTCTTGATGCCTTTGCATAGTGACTATTCGTGTCTATATAATAAGACCTTTGCAACATATTTAATTAATTCATTTTTTACGTAATTTCTAAATAGTCTCAAGAAAGAAAATAAAATTTCTCTAGAATTGTTATCAGCAAAAATTCTTAGGGCTTTGTTGTATCTTGAAAGTGGATTTGCTAAGAACCTGTTGAAAAACTCGTAGGGGAGGGAGGATATCACTTTAAAAAAAAAAGTGATCTTACGCATCTCAAAGCCTACAATTATTTCTTTTTATAATATCCCGGACGTGCTTTCCCAACAATTTTTAATATGGTATTGGCAATGATAAGTTCTTTGTTCAAATTCATGGATCAAGACTTTGTAAAACTGAGTCATTTTGATGGAACGGATCTCTCTCATTAGAAGGACAAGATGATATTTTTTTCTCACTGCGTTGAAGATTGCGTATGCATTAGATTCAAAGCTGAAAACAACCCCTCCAGAAGATACTGTTAATATCTTTCTGATGTACCAAAATAAAAAAGAAAATACTGTTAATTATAAAAAGATCTTTACATATTGTTGAAGTCTCCATAGGAAATCTAGAAGGCACTAGAGCAGAAATATATGTTTGAGAAGTAAGGTACGGATAAAATTCTGATTATGAAGTACGTAAAATTTAAGAGAACTAATAACATACCCATCATGGATCAAGGACATGAATTGCAAGTTCTGCTTAATAGACTCTGTGATGTTAAAGTTATAGTTCCTAAATCAATTCAAAGTGAGGGCAATTGTTGCAAAATTTCCTATTACTTGGAATGATTATAGGAAGAAACTTATGCATACGACGGAAGATTTTAATGTAGAATAGATATAGAAGCATTCGAGGATTGAAGAAGAAAATAGTGATGATGTGTATCTGAATTCTAACATAAACCAGAAATTTCATAAACATAAAAAAGTGCAAAATTTGGTTTTAAGAAGAATAAAACCAACATTAATCAGCACCAACATTACTCTCATTTAATCTCCGATGGAAGCACTTCGTTCTCAGCCACCGTGAAACCCACCTACCAAGTCAATTCCCCACGGCTTCCTTTTGTTTGATTGCAAATCTGAAACCAAATCCTACCTCTCCACCTGTACCCACCTCCTTCACCCAGATCCCCAATTCTTTCTTGCCTACCCTCTCTGCGCATTTTCGGCCCGTCCAAAAATCCAAATAGCTTATGCAAACCTTCCAACTCAGCCATGGCAGAGATGGCATTAACTTCCAAAGATCTAAACAAGATTGATGGGCTATTAGGCTCACCTACCCACCTCCCCACCTTAATGGCCGACAATAGTTCTCCTAAATCTAGGGCTCCCACCCAAGGGCCCCATCCTGTAATTCCCAATCCCACTTCGGGTAATGGGTCCCTCCCCACACTTGAATCCAGTGGCATCTCCACCACAAAGGTCCCCCCGCGGGAGAACAGGTCTAGAAATGAACCCCCACTAGAGAAATCGCAAGCCACCGAACCAAATATCCTGGGACCCATCCCCTCTGTTTCGGTCTCGGTCCCAGCTCCAAAGACCAGATTTGCAGCAACAACTAGCAGCCGTTCCATCCTTGCCAACGGGAAGCAGCTGCTCCATCCTAGCTCAGTGGAAGTAATCCACTAAGCTACACCAGGTACGTCCCTCCCTTTGGATCAAATTGTTAAGAATGGCAAGGGAGTGGGTCTCTCTGCTGCCTCTTTTCAGCAGGGCCTAACCTTGCTACTATGAAACTTCAATACCATGAGCCAACTAGAGTCAATAACAGAGTGATTGTTATAACCCCAAAAGAGGTTGCTATGAAGGGTTGTGCTGAGTGGAGAAATTGCCTATTGGGGTACTTTATAGAGAAAAAACTTCCTTTCTCCACCGTTAACTTCATTGCCCATAAGATTTGGGATAGTATGGGATTGTTGGAGGTCTTGGCCAATGACCATGGCTTTTTCTTCTTCAAATTTGAGGATGAGGAGGCTAGATCTAAGGTTGTTGAAGCTGGCCCATGGCTATTCCAGGGGCAGGCCTCTAATTTTGAAGAAATGGCATAATGATGTCATTGTTACTAAAAAAGACCATTCCATTATTCCTGTGTGGGTGAAATTATACAACATCCCACTGCAATACTAGATGGATGATGGTCTTAGCTACATTGCAAGTGCCTTGGGAAGACCACTATATGTTGATTCGCTGACCTCCAGGAAGAGCCGAATCAGTTTTGCTAGAATTTGTGTTGAGATTAATGCGAAAGACGGTCTTCTTAATTCGTTTGAACTCCAGCTGGACAAGAATGATGTCAATGAAAATCCTGAAGTGATTATTATTGATGTGGAGTACCAATGGAGACCTAAAATTTGTCATAATTGTTGCATATTTGGTCACAATGAGTAAACTTGTCCCAAACATAGAATTGTGGAAAGTTGGAAGCCCAAACCTGCTCCCTTACATGCCAACTCGGATTTTCTTGATAAGGGACAAGCGGTTGCAATTATAACTGGTTTAGAACAGCAAAGTGCTGATCAGACTCAAGCTGAGGATCTGATAGTAATTCACCAAGCTTCTGCCTCGGCTACTGTCAAGAATAATAGGTGATGCCTCTACTTCATCTCAATAGGATATTTTGGTTCATGACCACCATATCACCAAGATAATAGTCAATGAGAGCAATAATCCTCAACTACTCATGCAGCCTGGTGTCACTTTGTCACCTAACAAGTTTGAGGAGCTCAACAAGGAGGGGGCAAATTGTGGTTGATTTAAGAGCGGAGCTTGAGCCTGAAGTAAATCAACCAAATGAAGCAACTAAGCCAAACAAAAAGAAGAAAGGGAAGAAGAAAGACTCAAAGTCCAAGGTGGCTGAGCACCTCTTGCTCAGAAAAATCCAACCACCTCAATGAATTGTGCATGTTGGAACATTAGAGGTCTTAATGAGACTTCTAAACATGGGGAGGTAAGAAAAATTATTTTTGAACAAAAGCTTGATATTTTGGGACTTATTGAAACAAAGGTGAGGTCTGTAAATAAAAGTAGAATCATACAAAACGTCTTTAGAGATTGGAATTATCTAGCAAACTATGATAGTCACAACTTTGGAAGGCTATGGATTGGGTGGAACCCAGATAATGTGGAGCTTAGCAAGATCTCTGAGACTGACCAAGTTGTCCACTGCAAAATCAAGCATCTTGAGAGCAGGGTGCAATTCAGAGCCTCCTTTGTCTATGGGTTTAATGATGATAGAAAAAGAATACCATTATGGAACAATCTTATCTACCATGCCAGAATCTTCTCAAATGAACCATGGATGGTGTTAGATAATTTTAATGCTATTAGGAGCTTACAGGAAAATGAAGGGGGGCAGAACAGATCGAACTCTGCAATGGAAGAATTTGACAGATGTTTACAAGATTCTGAGCTTATTGACCTCAGGTACTCAGGTATTCAATTTACCTGGCATAATAAGAGGGGTGGACAAGGATGTGTGGCTCGTAAGCTTGATAGAATCCTT
>CM042201.1:9451119-9470299 GCA_023539305.1 Ilex asprella
CCTTTCAAATTTTTTAACTTTCTTGCTGATAGAGAGGATTTCTTAGAAGTGGTGAATCAGATTTGGTCACAGTCAATTCAAGGGACTTTTCAGTATCGTGTTTGCTGCAAATTAAAGCTCCTCAAGACAACGTTTAAAGGGATGTTCAAAAATATTGGGGAAGTTACTGTTAGAGCCAAAGAAGCTAAGGAAGCTTTGGAGAGATGTCAAAAAATGCTAGATGGTAACCCAAGTGACTCTGCCATGAATCAAGAAGAACAACGTCTCCTTGCAACTTACATTCAGGCTGCTAAGATTAAAGAGGAATTTTACAAATAGAAATCAAGGGTCCAATGGCTCGACGAAGGGGACAAGAATACATCCTTCTTCCACAAAACTATGGCCAATAGAAGGAACATGAAAAAAAAAATTGGCTCTTATAAGAGCAGATGGTGCAAGGGTTGAAGGGGAACAAGCAGTGAAAGTTGAAAAGCTCCTGGGACGTTCCTCCTATACAAATGAGAGTAGGGATATGCTGCAATCTATTATCCAAAACAAAGTTACTGATCAACATGCCGCTGAAATGAAGAGGGATGTCATTGAGGAGGAAATCAAGAAAGTGTTTTTCTCCTTCAATGACCACAAAGCCCTAGGTCCTGATGGGTTCAATGTTGTGTTTTTTAAAAGAGCTTGGCATATCATTGAGAATGATATTGTTTTTGCTATGAAGGAATTCTTCTCAACTGGTAGATTATTGAAGGAGTTTAACAGTACCACTATTGCGTTAGTACCCAAGGTTCCTAATCCTACAACTATGGGGGACTATAGACCCATTTCTTGTTGCAATGTTATGTATAAAGCAATATCCAAGATCATTGCTAACAGGATTAAAGGTGCTCTTCCCAGTCTAATAAGCTCAAACCAAGCTGCCTTTGTCCATGGAAGAAAGAGTGGGGACAACATTCTTCTCACTCAAGAGTTAATGAGGGATTACCATAAAAATAAAGGGTCCCCTAGATGCGCCTTAAAGGTGGATTTGAGGAAAGCTTACGACACATTTGACTGGACTTTTCTGTTAGAGGCTTTGGAGGCTCTTAATTTCCCTCACACCATAAGGCGATGGATTCAAGGATGTGTTACCTCTGCTAGATTTTCAATTAACATCAATGGTGGGCTTGTTGGATACTTCCCTAGTAGTAGGGGCTTAAGACAGGGTGACCCAATGTCCCCTTACCTTTTTGTCATTGTAATGGAGTGTTTATCTCTTCTTGTCCAGTTCAACATTAGTTCAAATCCAAGCTTCATATTCCATTGGAGATGTAAAACCCTCAAAGTTTCCCAGCTTTCTTTTGCCGATGACTTGATGTTATTTTGCTATGGTGATATGAACTCGGCTTCTGTGATTAAGAATTCGTTGGACCAGTTCAGTGTGGCATCAGGGCTTCAGGTTAATGCTGGAAAGAGTAATATTTTCATGTGTGCAATTAACGAAGAAACTGCTTGTCATATCAAGAATTTGATTGGTGTTGAAGAAGGGAATTTGCCTATCAAATATTTAGGTGTTCCACTCATTTCTTTTGGTTTGAAGTATCAACACTGCTCCAGCCTTATTGAAAAGGTGGAATCAAGAGTTAAGTCTTAGGTTAATCGATCACTTTCATATGCAGGAAGAGTCCAGCTTGTCATATCCATTCTTTGTAGCTTGCACATATTCTGGGCCTCTCACTTGAGTCTTCCACAGAAGGTTATTCATAAAACTGAACAGACTCTGAGATCCTTTATTTGGAAAGGCGTTGATCTTAGTCATATAGGTGCAAAGGTCTCTTGGAAAGAGGTATGTAAACCTGAAGAAGAATGAGGGCTTGGTATCAAAAGGTTTAGGGACTGGAATAGTGCACTACTAATGAGGCACTTGTGGCAACTGTTTAATGATAAGGAGAATTTATGGTCTCAATGAATTCATGCCTATTACATCAAAGGTAGAATCCTTTGGGACCTCAAAGCCACCCAAGCTTGCTCTTGGAATTGGAGAAATTTGCTAAAACTTAGAGATCTGTTTAGGCCTTACATTATCCATAGGGTAGGGAATGGGAACTCTACTAGCTTATGGCTGGATAACTGGCATCCGCTTGGCCCTCTCCTTCGAAGAAGCAACTCAAGGATCTTGCTAGAATCCAGAATTACAAGGAATGCAAAGGTTAGCAGAATTATTTTGAACAACCAATGGAATTGGACAATTTGTACTTCCATTCAAATGTAGGAAATCATCAATGCAATGCCAAGCTACCTGGCAGACCAAGATAATGAGGACTCAGTCAAGTGGACTTTAACTGCGGGAGGAAAGTTTTCTGCTAAATCTGCCTGGGAACATATTAGGAGTGAAGGTCCGACCGTGCAATGGTGTAATCTTGCGTGGTATGGTAAAGCTATTCCAAGAATGGCCTTCATCTTCTGGCTTGCTATTAGATGTAAGCTGAGAACCAAAGACGAATTCAAATTTTTGCAGCTCAGATCAACCCACAATGTGTTCTATGTAGGAGAGCTGATGAGACTCATAACCATTTGTTCTTTGATTGTAATTTTTCTAACAGGGTTTGGAATGGTATTATGCTCCTTTGCAACCAGTAGTGGCAGCAAAGACAATGGACTGAGTCAATTTCATGGGCTGCTCAACAGTGGAAGGGAAAATCTATGAAGACAACTATATTAAAGCTTTGTCTTTCAGTTACTGTCTACTCGTTGTGGATTGAGAGGAATGGGAGAATTTTCAAAGAGCAGAGCAAAGACACAAATTCACTTCTTCAATCCATCAAACTAACCATAAGAGAAAGGCTCTTATCTTTGAAATTCAAGAGAACTCAACAGAATGCATTTCTGTTGCAACTATGGAACCTTCCAGAAGCTTGTTTGATCTGAGTTGCCCTTGGTTTCCCATTGGCTGCTATGTCTGAGTTGTCTCTGTTTTCCTCGATTTCTTTGGTCTGTTGCTCTGGGTGGCTTATGAATTTGCAAACACTTGCATAATCTTTTATTGGATGTTTGTTGTCGTTGCTTTGGGTGATGTTATCTCTTGTCTATAAGTGGTGGTTTCTTGCTTTGGCATTGGGCTTCGAATGCCTATGGTGAATGTTGTTGTTATTGCATGTATGCTTCAGGCATGTTTTGGTGTTGCAGTTATTGTTCCAGTCCTCTGTTCTAAGTCGACGTCCCCTGTTCCTTTGTGTCTGGTGCTTATGTGGAGCTTCATTGGGTAGCAGTATGCTTGTGGTAACTGCTGCTTGCATGTTTGCTACAGGCTTGCTTTTTGGTGTGGTGCACTTTTGTTGGAGCATGGAGTGACATGTTATTGTTGGTTCTATGGCTTCCATCATCAGTCCGCATGTAGCATGGCAGTCTTGAAGCTCACCTGTTAACTTTTTATCTCCACTATCTGACCGCATGTTGCAAGGCCAACCACTTTAATAAAAGTTACACATTTTTATGTGGTGAGCTACAAGTGTTGGTGCTGATTTGCTACTGATTTCGGCTTGCTATGGTATCACGTGAACCCTTGTTCTTGTGATTGCTTGATGTTTGTTGATGTTGTGCCGTCATGGATGCTGGCTTGCTTTGGTGGGTCTGCTGGTGCTGTTTTTTGCTATTGCTAGTGGTGTTAAGGGGTGGAACTGGGTATTGGTTTCATGCTCTGTTTTTGTTTTCTATTGTATTCTTGTTAACAATTCTGTGGGAGATACTCTTACTCAAGGCATCTCTTTCAGAATTGTGTTTTGAGCTTTTGGTTTTTGGGGTTTTTTTTGTTTGTCTTTGAGGCCTACGTGACTTCACTGTACATTTGTGATTGATTACCCTTTGTAATTTTGTTTTATATTAATACATTTTACCTTCCGAAAAAAAAAAGAATAAAAATTCCAGCAAGAAGAATGTCTCATGTTTTAATCGTGGAAAAAAAAGTAACTATATTCGTGAGTGTATGTATCCTAAAAAGGAAAAAAATAGTCCAAATTCTAAAAATACTACAAATATGGTAGAAGAAGAGACCAAAGATCTCGTTATCATGGTCTTGGATGTGAAATTTACTATGATTACTGAAGTGCACATGGCAACATTCAACAATTTGCTGATTGGTAGCCTCGCTCTAAGGCTATAGTCCATGTTTGCTATGACAAAGATCCATTCAAGACTTATAAAATTGTTATTGGTCAACAACTGTGATCTGACTTGAATAGTGTCATACACTCAAGTATATGTGGTCAAATTGTAATAAAATTCTCGATTTAAGTTCGAGGTCAAATCCATAGGGAGCTAAATATTGGAATTCAAAAACATTAACGGTGAAGTTGTTACAAATACAAAAAGTAATCGAATAACTTGTGGTGTGAGCTTAAAATAACTTAAAATAAACACTTATTTAAAGTATGGAAATACAATAATAAAAAAGTACCCTTCAGTTCGGAGATTCCACATGCAATATATTGTTTCAGTTATTGGAATTGTCACCTTACAACAAATTAACTCCTATTTTATTGGAAAGTCAACCGGTAGGTCTGATGTATATTGAACTCTAACACAACAACTGATTAGGTTAGCCGGTAGGTCTCTATACCATGCATCAGTTAAATACTCATCGTAAACCAAAAGGCAAGTCATTCATGAGGAATACTACAGTTATTCAACCGGCAGGTTGATGATTCACTGATGACGGAGTTCCAATTTATGCATTGAATCGAAAGTAATGGCTATGCCGAGACTTAACCCGTCTATAACCAATCTATCAATTATTACATAAAGTTCAACTATGTACATCACTGTATCATGTATGAAATACGTAATAAATACATATAGTATGGTATATAGCATTAAGTATCACTCGGTTTTCATGACCATAAGCATATTATAGATGTAACCATCCATCAATAAGGGAGGTATATAACATTAAAGCATAATTAGGACATCGGCATTTTCATAACTTAAACAATATCGTACATGTGTTCACCCTTCACCAAAGGGTATAAACGGACTACTCATGTCTCATTGCTATAGACGAGCAAAAGGTGCGATGCAGTTCCATTACAAAAAAAAAATTACAAAACAATCCTTCCCCAAGTAATAGCTAAAGCACTACCACTCTTATTACCGGTTATGGCACAAAAGTAAGAGAGGTTCAACCCTTCAAGTAAAAAGGAATGAACAGAAATGTAGAAGTAGAATAAAAATTGGCTACAAATGGTTCGGTAGGGCTTCGCTTCATTATTTCTCTCTCTCTCTTTCTCTCACTTTGTGAACTGTCTCTGACTTTTTCTGAACTTCTCTCCCTAACCACTCGTCTCTCCAGCCTCTAACGGAATCCCTTGAAAATGAGGCAATAAGCTGCTATTTATAGAAGTTGGAGGCTGGCTTGAGGTGGTTTAGGCATGGCTGACCAATCAGGTTTCTTGCTGCATCAGCTGACCAATGGGAAAAAAGGAAAAGCTTAAGGCGGTTGTGCTACCGTCCGGACGCCATCACCACCGTCGGGACGGTGAGGATCCACTGGTGTTTGCTCCTTGCATGCTTGATGTAGCTTTGATGTATTTACACTTGCCTCCTCTGCATGATTAATCTTGTATAGTTCATTCCCCCTTAATTTGCATAATTCTGCACAAAACCCTACAAAAGTTCAAATTTCACACATTAACCCTAATTTCTACATTAACCCAAATTTCACACAACTTGGTTGTTTTAACCTAATTCATTAACACATTTAACCTAAAAACCTAATTCATTACCACATTATTTAGGGTTAATCAAACTGCTAATGAAAAATTACAACCATGCGACAATGATTGGAAAATGGACTATTAAACTATAGTTTTTGGAAAGAAATCGACTTTGACAAATGTTTTGCATGTTTAAGAAATTATGAAAAATCTTACATCTCCTAGTCTATGATGTTAGATATGCTTTAATAGACATTCTAGAGTTTGATAAGATGATCCTATCTAAGAGTAGGATTTTTGTTGAAAAGGGTTATTCATGTGATGGGTGTTTAAACTTAGTCTTGATAATATTAAGAAAAAGTCTCCACATTCTGCTTATGTTGTTGATTCTTGTTCTTTACGGCATGCAAGATTAGCATATTTAAATTTCAAGTCTTTAAATTATATATGTAAGCATGGATACGATTCTTATAAGCATAAAGAAATGATAAGGGTGAAGTATGTATTCATACCAAAATCAGAAAGAAGTCTTTTCCTAAGGTAGAAAGAAATACAAAAATATCAAAATTAGTACATTCAGATATTTGTGAATTGAATGGAGTTCTAAAAGAGATGGTACACAGTAGGTTATAAAATTTATAGGTTACTATTCCAAATACACATGTGTATTTAATGTGAACCAAAGATGAAGCATTTACTTTCTTTAAATGTTATAAAGCAGAAGTAAAAAATTAGAAGGACAAGAAAAAGATTCTCCGCAATGATAGGGGTTGGGAATACTTCCCCGATGAGCTTTCCGATTATTGTGAAGAGTATGATATTGTACACCAAACATCAACCCCTTAGACACCTCAATAGAATGAGTTGGCTGAAAGAAAAAAATAAGGCATTAGTTGACATGGTTAATGTAATGATTCTATTTGCCAAATTACCTTTGAATTTATAGGGTGAAACATTACTTGTTGCATATCATGTACACAATAGAATTCCATCTAGAAAAATGCATATTTCACTTCATGAGTTATGAAATAGAAGAAAATCAAATACTTACTATCTTAGAGTGTGAAGATGCTTGGCCTTTTACAGAGTTCTTGATGTAAAGAGAATTAAACTAGGGCCAAGGGCAATTAGAAGTGTGTTTGTGGAATATGTAGAAAACTCAAAAGCATACAGATTATGAGACTTAGAGTCTAATGTTGTAGTGGAAATAAGAGATACATAATTTATAGGAGATAAATTATGTACTGATTTTGTGCCTATACCCATAACCCCAATTGATAACCCACAACCTCCATAATTTCACTTACCTCATATCACACCTAATAATGAGATTAACCATGGGGAAAAAATGTCTCTTCTAAACCAAGGAAAAGTAATAGAATTAGAAAAGAAAAGGAATTTATGTCTTCATTTCATTTCTTCACAATTTATAGTCTTGTTATGGTAACAGAACCTCCGTACTTAGCAAGACACCCATCTTATTGAATATTGAAGATGACTTAAAGTGAAGTAATGTCAATAAGAGATGTAGCCTTTTGGAAAAAGGTGATTAAATATTGTCTAACAACACTTGGATTCTAGAGGACTTGCCTGGAGGATAAAAACCTGTAGATGTAAATGGGTATTTAGAAAAGAACTTAGTATGGATGGAACTTACAAACCTTCAAGGCTAGATTAGTAGCCAAATGCCTCTCATAAAAAGAAGGCATAGATTATTTTGACACATACACACCAGTAGCAAGAATAACATCCATTAGAGTACTTATGACATTAACATCAATTCATAATTTTCATATTCATCAAATGGTTGTTAAGACTGTATTTTTAAATGGTGGTCTAAATGAGAAAGTTTATATGGAACAACCAGAGTGGTGCATACCTATTTTCTGAATGTTCCAATTACCTGTAGGGCTTATGAGCTCCTCCACTGTGCTTCTGAGGTCAGCTGTAGCTGGGATCTGTAATCTTCCACAGAGTGGACTTTCACCTATCCACCAATCATTCCATAAAGAGACTTTTGAACCATTTCCAATGAGTCATTTTGTATTATCCTTCACAATTTGGCTAGTTTTAAGAATAGCTCTCCGTGTAGGGGATGCATTAGATTTATGTGGCCAGTCATTTGAAGATGAATTCATGTACTTATTTTTAATCCCTTCAACCCATAAGGCCTTACTTTCGGCATGCCTGTTCCATCCTAGCTTAGAGAGGATGGCTAAATTGTTATCCCTACACTTTCTCAATCCCAATCCCCCTAGTTCCTTGCAGGAGCAAACAAGATCCCAGTTAATCTAGTGCACTTTCTTTTTTCCCTCTGTATTCCCCCATAGAAAATTCCTATTTAATCTATCAATTTTCTCACAGGTGGATTGTGGTAACCAAGAGCTCTGCATTATGTAGCTTGGGATGATAGAGGTAACAGCTTGAATAAGGGTATTCCTCCCTGCCAAGGAGAGGTATTTACTCTTTCATCCACTCAATTTAGATTGAATTTTACCAATCACTGAGTTATAGTGATCTTTACTAATTTTCTTATGGATGATGGGGATGCCAAGACACTTCCCTAGGTCTTCAGTGCATATAATTCCACTTCTTCTACCTAAGTGCAGTGCTTGGCTCCTACTGATATTAGGGGAAAAGTAGACTCTTGATTTTGTGGAGCTAACCTTTTGGCCTGTGTATGAGAAAAACTCATCCAAAACATATCTAATCATGTCACAGTCAATTTCAGAAGCCCTAGAAAAAAGAACAATATCATCAGCAAAAAGAAGATGCGTGATGGTAGGGTATTTCCTAGAGGTCTTAATACCTTTTCATATTCCTTTATCAACTTTACTTTGGATAATCTGCTCTAGTTTCTCCATACATAATGTGAAAAGGTAGGGAGACAAAGGGTCTCCCTGTCTAAGTCCTCTTTTAGGTTTGATTGGGTCCAATGGGGATCCATTCCATAGAATTGACAATGAAGCACTTGTCACACAGCTCATAATCAAGTCAATCCAGGATTGAGGAAAATTGAAATCAATCAACGTTTGGTGAAAGAAGGGCCAACTTATTCTATCATAAGCTTTTTCAAGGTCGATTTTAATAACCATCTCACCATTCTTACCTTTTCTTCTCTTAAGAGAATGAATTATTTCCTTGGTGACAAGAACATTGTCAATGGTTTGTCGCCCAGGGATAAAGCTACTCTGGAAAGGGTAGATAAGTTTGTCCAGAAAAGGCCTTTAGTCATGCAACAAGCAGTTTAGTCACAATTTTATAACTAACATTGAACAGACTAATGGGTCTAAACTGTGAAGGAAATGAGGGGTTATCAATCTTGGGAATAAGAACAATCCATGTCTTATCAAAATGTTTCGGGCACTCTCTCCTACTTAAAATTTGGTTGATTTGCTGGCACACTGAGTTACCAATGACATCCCAATATTTGTGGTAGAAGATAGCTTGAAGCCCATCAGGTCCAGGAGATTTAAAGGGTTTGATATTGAAAACTGCTTTTTTTATTTCAAAGTCCATAACTTGGGCTTCAAGAATCTGTTTATCAATCTGGTCAAGTTTGGCTTGATGGATATATTGGTTGGGGTCAGTGGAGACAAAGTTCTTAGTTCCAAAGAGGTTTTTGAAAAAAATTTGGATAGTCTCTTCAATTTCATTAATCCCAGTTACCCATATTCCTTGGTCATTTTTTAAGGATTGTGGACTGTTTCTTTTCCTTCTCACAATTGTAGACACATTGAAAAATTTAGTGTTTCTGTCTCCAAGGGTTATCCAGTTAGATCTAGATTTTTGGTGCCAAAAAATTTCCTCTTATTCAAGGATTGTTTGGTAGTCGAGTTGAAGTTGTTCTTCAATCTTTTCGAGATTATGGGAGTAAAGGTTGTCTTGTGATTTTTGAATGCCTTCTAATCTAGCCAAGGGCCTTCTAATCTAGCCAAGGTCCTTCTCTTCCTTTGGTGGAGGTCACCAAAGCAATTTTTGTTCCATTCTTTGGCATTATGTTCAAAAAAATTTGTAGCTAGGTTAAAGTTTTGATTAGCTTGGTTCCAAGAATTAATAACCACATTTCTAAAGTCCTGTTTACTCAGCCACATTGCCTCATGTCTAAAAGGTCTATGAATGGAAGAGGAAGAGGAGATACCTTTAGTTTGGATGAGGAGGGGGCAGTTGTCCGAATACGTTCTTGGTAGATTCCGAACTGATGCTTCAGGGAACCGTAGAGTCCATTTCACCTTTGCTAGAGCATGATCAAGTCTGATTTTTGTGTTGGCCATTCCCTTTCTTTTGTTATTTCATGTTAGTCTTGGTCCACCGCAACCCAGGTCAATTAGACTGCATCTGTTGATTCTGTCATTGAACTTTTTGATCCTGTTTCCTTGGTCAGAATTTCTGCCTCTTCTCTCTAATTGGTTTGCATAGTCATTTAGGTCCCATGCCACCAACTAGGATTGATTATATTTGTCTCCTATATTACTAAGATTATCCCATAATATCTCCCTATTCGTTGGGTTCGAGCTTCCATAAACCACAGAAAGAAATCATTCTCTGGAGTCAATACGCTCTATATGGGCATGGATAACTTGGGTTATAGCTTCCCGGATACGAACTGTTATATTAGAAGGGTCCCAAAGTAACTAGATACCTCCTGCTCTTCCTTGAGGTTCTACTTTTTCAAACATTGTGAGTCCAAGTTGACCAAAAAAGTTCCCCATCTAGGAGCTATGAACCTTCGTTTCCATAAGTGCAACAACATCCGGATTATGTGCTTTGAAGAGATCACCAAAAGCCCTTCGAAACCTTTCATTCCCAGCACCTCTGTAGTTCTATGTCAAAATTTTCATAGAAAAAACCATAAAAGGGCAAGGGAGAGGTGAATCGTTACTGATACCCAGTGCCATCCTGGCTTGAATCAACCTCTCTTCGAAGGGGACTGCTGGCTTCATGGAGACCGTTGTTAGTCTATCGGTTGAGGACCTGAGGGAGCAAGGATCGTTCCCCAGTAGGATCTCCCTGATTTCCCAATTGATAGTGGCTAACCACCTAATTTCCTCTCTCACTCTGAACACCAGATCCATAGTGTTGTTGACCAAAATGGGGTACCTTAGAGAGACTAGTTCCATTCTGGGTGTGAAGGAGGGAGTCTAAATCAGGAGGTATTGGGTTCTTCTAGACATCAGTCAGTAGGCTTTTCTTTGAGAATGCATGAGGGTCTGTGATTTGTGAAGAGGAGACGGGGAAGATGTTTGGATTACAAGAGATTAACTTCAAACTGGGTTCTTCGAGATTTGCTGGAACCTCCTGGGCCCTTGGATTGCTTACAGCAACCAATTCTTTTTGTGTATTAGTGGATTTCTGCACCACTACCGAGGGGTCAGACGGTTGGGTGGCCTCAGCTGGGTGGGCTCTCCCTTGGACTATTTGGTCTCTTTGTCTTCTCTGTCCTATTCTTGGGACTCTACTAGTTTGGGTTTCCTCATTAGATTGTGGCCGATTTTTATTGTTGGCTTGGGTATGGTTTTGGTGCTCTTGTAGGTCCGCGGGCATATGTTCGAGGGCCTTAAATCTATTTAGATTTGTTCTGTTAATTGGGCCACTACTCTTGTTCAGATGTTGGGTCCTTCTTCTTCTGGGTTTGGCAATCATCCAAGGCCCAAAGATTGTTTCTTCTTCCTGGGATTGGGGCGTAACGGTCATCATCGTAGTCGATCGTTCTTCTGTGACAGAGGCTGCAGGTTCTGTGGGTTGTAGGTCTGATGTCATATTTCGATCGTCGACGGTAACCTGTGGCTTTTTTCCGGTCGAGTGTGGGCAAAAGAACCCTTTGTGACCAACCTTCCCACAGGAAAAACAAATGGAGTGGATGCATTCATACTCAACTCTAAACAATCTCCCCCCAATCGATAATGAGAGCTAAGTGGCTTGTTTAAATCCCTCTTCACACAAATTCTAGAGAACCTCCCTATTTCTGTTGTCGCCGTCTTGCCATCCACTTTAATTGGTTTTCCTGGGGCTTTTGCAATTTGGAATAGAATTGCTTCATCATAGTATTCTAAAGGCAACTCCGATAATCTTAGCCAGAGTGCAGTAGTGATTTCTGTAGCTCTTGAGGGAATAAAGTCTGGCTCCCATCTTCTAATCGTGAGGTAATGGTTCATAATAATCCATGGGACACCATTAAAGACTCTGTAACAGTCCTCCCTCATGTGAAAATTGAACAAAAAGAAACCATTATCAAGGTCAATAGCATCAAAATCTCCTTGGAGGTTCCATAAATTACTAACCTTCATACACAACACCTTGTATCCAATGCTTTTCCCTAAAAGCTTTACAAGGAGTCTCTCTTTCCACTTGCTTCTTATTCTTTGAAGCATCTTAGTAGGGAGATTGATGCTTGGGCACATCTCATCTGATGTGTCAATCAACGTGTGGCTCTTCCCTTTACCTTGATGCCCTTTATGGTTTTCCTCCTCCATTTCCTCTGGTTCCTCCTCATATTGTTCTACATCGAAGAAGATGGCATTATCCTCATCCATGAGTGTTTCCTTGTAGTTCCTAGAAGGTTTCTTTGCTTCTGCAGGGGGTTCCTACTGCATTACCATCTCTGGGGGCTCTTGGGGTAGTGATGTTCGTGCATCTATCAGTATTTTGTATTCCTCCGGGTTCCTATGGTGTTCCTTAACCTTTTTAGTGCTTCTTTCCAGATGGTCCTCCTCTTCTTCGAATAGCTTTTGCCCTTCTCGTGGGTCTTCATTCATACTTCAGTCCACAGGCACAAAGGGAAAAGATGAACCGATCGTTGAAGCCTCTGTCTTCTTTCTTCTCTTGTGACGCTTTTTTAGAGAGATATAGCTAGAGAGAAGTCAAAGCCATAATCATACCCATAAACTTTCTTTTACTTCCTCTCTAGGTGTCTCTCTTTGTAGAGAGAGCTTACATTATATAGGTTTGGTGAGGCGGTGACGTGAGGGAGAAGGCTCTACTCTTTTGGTAAGAACAATTAAGGTACGATTAGATCTTCATGATGTGTATCCCGATATTCTTTACCACGTGTTCCTATTCATTCAGACTTCCTAGATATTGAGCTAGGTCGAACTTGGGTCGAAGTAGCAAAGTGAGGATAACCAAGGAGATATAGGAGGGTCCCTTATGGGGGGCACACCCTTGTGCGGCGCCAGGGGCTTGAGCGACCCCCATTTGGGCGTTGGTGACTTGGGCCCCTCCTAGGCGCTGGTGACTTGGACTCCTCTTGGTTTATTTGGCCT
The DNA here is from genome assembly GCA_023539305.1 of Ilex asprella. NCBI lineage: Eukaryota > Viridiplantae > Streptophyta > Magnoliopsida > Aquifoliales > Aquifoliaceae > Ilex > Ilex asprella. The sequence goes on from CM042201.1 coordinate 9,464,057, forward strand.
GACCCGGTTGATTTTGGGCTCAACAGCCACTTCATATGCATCCAAAGTTAAAATGTGCCAGTATTGAATCGGTTAAATATATTTGACTGCAGTTATTGAGATCAAACTCATCCAACGCCCAAAAGTTGATGCATTACCAAGCAGTTCAGCTTGTGAAACACCTTTGCATGGAAATAGCAAAGATGGATATTGTGAAAGCTTCATTGATATTTTTAAGGCCGCTAAAAATCGCAGCTATTATTGGTGTTCCCGAACATGATAGCTTATGGTGCAACATGATCAATCATCTCCAGTGTAAGACATAATATAACTAAAATAACAATTTATGTTGGATTGTATCAAGATCTATAGGCTTGGAGCATGATCAATTATGATCATGATTTGGGTGAGTATTACGCTAGTCATGATTTGAGATTTTTCGTTGAGTTATTCCTTAGGGTTAGAGTTTTAGTTCTTTGAATATGGAAGATTGATTGAATTAATTTGGGTGATTGAGCCTAGATGAAGAGTGGAAGGATTTGTCGAGTTAGGGTTTGGTTCCAACTGATCAATCGTATGTGCGAAGTTTTGGGTTGAGTTTGTCTAAAATGGGATCGATCGTGAATACTTATGATTGGTCCTAATTTGTTAAGGGTTAATAGTTTTAATTTTGTCATTTTTGGGACGACACTCACAAAATTGGTACTTAGAGGATAAAACTGTTATTAAATCATTTGTTAAATTAGGATTGGTCGCGACTAATTATGGTCAATCATAATTTGTTCTATTTCAACTTTTTTGGGTTGGTTACAACCATTTGGGTAGTCTTACAACTTATTTGGGTATGTTACAATTTTTTGGGTGGGGTTACAACTTTTGTGGTATGGTTATAATTTTATTGGAGTGGGGTTACAACACGCCCCTCGAATGCCTACGTCATTTAAAAAAAACCAAAGGAATTTAGTATTTTAGAATTCAATTCTTGCCTACTTCTTGTATTGCACTCCCAATGCCTTTTATAGGGCCTTTTGGGAACAAATGACAATTGGATAACAATAAATTGCAGATTTCTAATTCTATTGATTTAACTTTATTTGTTAGATACTAGTTTTTCCTTCATATCTTCACTTTGTCTATTTCTTCTATTAAGAAAATACTTATGTTATTTTGCAAGTGTAGAGGCACTGAGTTCAAATTAGCCCAACACCTCATTGTTGGTTACCTAGGGCCGAAAATACACCACAAATAAGATATAAACAAAGAGGATATTTTTGTTTCCCTCTGGAAATAAAATATAAGAATTTATACAAAATTCTCACAAATGATATCTCTCCCGAATCTCTCTGTTTCTTCCTCACTGATCCCGAGCATGGTTTTGGTCTTCACTAAGCTTCCTATTTATAAAGAGTTTCTGGCCAAAAAAGATCAAGAAATAAAAAAAAGAACACATTTAAGGCTTTGGCAAGCTTTGTCAAAGCTTCAGTTGTTTGTCGTCAAGCAATCCGTCGTAAAGCCGTTTATAGAGGGGGTACTAGGGTGGGCTACTAGGTAGCCTTCTGATGGAGCTGGAACCTTCAAATCTCCCCCTTCAGAACAATCAGAAGAGAATATTATAAGACATTCATCCCGTCTAGTTTTAATAATTGTTGTTCCATCACTTCGCGTATCCAATGATAGTGAATATCAATATGCTTCATCCAAGAATGACACTTTGAGTTCTTGTTCAAGTCCATAGCACTTTTGACTATCACAGTGCTCCTTGTATTCCTTCTGCTTAATACCTAGTTCTTGGAGAAATCGTTTTAACCATAACATTTCCTTACCAACTTCCGCTGCAACAATATACTCTGCCTTTGTCGTGGATAAAGCTATGCACTTCTGCAACCTTGACTGCCATGACACAGCTCCCTCTGAAAAAGTGTAAAGAAATCCTGAAATAGATTTTCTACCTTCAAAATCTCTTGCCATAACTGAATCTATATAGCCTTCCAAAACTAGTTCAACTCCCCCGTAACATAAGCATATCTTCAATGTACCCTTAAAGTATCTACCCTTAAGGTATCTGAGAATCCACTTGACTGCTTATCAGTGTTCTTTCCATGGATTTGAAAGAAATCTGTTCATTATGCCCACTGCATGGGCAATATCTAGTCTTGTACACACCATTGCATACATTAGACTCCCAACTGCTGAAGAGTAGGGAATCATTGTCATATCTTTTATCTCCTTCTTTGATAAGGGATATGAATTCTTTCTCAACTTGAAATGATTAGCTAGTGGGATGTTGACTGACTTGGCAATATCCTCTGGATCGCTCGTTCAACGTATTTCTCCTGTGATAGCCACAATTTCTTGGTTTTCTTGTCATAAATAATATGCATGCCTAATATCTGTTGAGATGGGCCTAAGTCCTTCATGTCAAAGGACTTGGACGGTTCCTTCTTCAACTGACTAATCTATATTGCAACCTTTTCAACGATTAACATGTCGTCATCATAACATAGGAGTGCAATGAAATTGTCATTCAAGAATCTTTGTATGTAAACACACTGATCTGCAACAGTCTTCTTGTAGCCTTGACTCACCATGAATGAGTCAAATTTCTTATACCACTGTCTGGGTACTTGCTTGAGGTCGTATAGACTCTTCTTCAACTTGTAGACCAGATTTTCCTTTCTTAGAACCTCGAAACCTTCAAGAAGTTCCATATAGATTTCGTTATGTAGATATCCATAAAGAAATGCAGTTTTTACGTCCATTTGTTCACGTTCTATGTTTAAAATGGCTATTAATCTGAGAATAACTCGAATTGAGGTCATCTTAATAACTGGTGAGAAAATCTCGTCGAAGTCAATTCCTTTCTTCTGTTTGAATCCTTTAACGACCAATCGATTCTTATACTTCATCAATTTTTCACTACCATCTTTCTTCAGCTTGAACACCCATTTGTTCCTCTGCGTTTTCTTGCTCGTTGGAAGTTTTACAAGCTCATAGGTTTGATTTTTCTGCAGAAAATCCATCTCATCCTGCATGGCTTACATCCACTTGTTTTTATCTGTATGAGCTTGTACTTCCTGGAAGCTCTTTGGCTCCCCCTTATCAGTAAGAAGAACATAGTCTGACTCCGAATATCTACTCAACCGAATGCGTCCTCTTTCGGAATCATCTATATGAGGTACACCATCCTCTAGTTATTGTGATGGTCCTGTAACATCTGGTGGAGGGGATTGTTGCTTCTCGTGCTCAACACCTTCATCATCATCTTGTTCTGTTTCTATAGCTTCAACTTGCACTTCATCATTATCTGTGGCAAATTGTAATGGTGCAAGATCTGGAACAATGTCCTATGCATTGGAACTAGAACTGCTAGACTTTGTGGGATTTTCAAAGTCCTCATATGTCTGGTTTTCATGGAACACCACGTCCCTACTCCTGATGATCCTTTTGACCTTTGGGTCCCACAATCTGTATCTAAATTCTTCATCTCCGTAGCTTATAAAGATGCATAGAGTGGTCTTGACATCAAGTTTCTCCCTTTGCTCCTTGGATACATGTATAAATGTTTTGCACCCAAAAATTCTTAAGTGAGAATATGAGAGATTCCTACCATACCACATCTTCTCTGGAATATCAAAATTTAATAGTACTGGTATTGATCTATTTATCAGATAAAAGACGGCACTTACAACTTCACCTTAGAATGGCTTCGACAGCTTTGTCATACTGAGCATGCATCGGACTCTATGGTTCGATTCATCCTCTCTGTTACTCCATTGTGTTGTGAGGTATGTAGAATAGTTTTCTCATGTCTAATGCTATAATTTCTATAGTATGCTTCAAACTCCCTAGAAGTATATTCACCTCCATTGTCTGTTCGGAAACATTTTAGCTTTGTTTCTGTTTCCCTCTCTACCATGGCATGAAATCTTTTAAAGAATTCGAGTACTTGATCCTTCACATTTAGGAAGTACACTCATACCTTGTGTGAAACATCATTAATAAAGGTAAAAAAATATCTATTGCTGCCCAATGATTCCACCTTTAGGGGACAGAAAACATCAGAGTGTACCAGACTTAACAACTCTGATCTCCTCTTCATAGAGGAACTGAACGAGACTTGATGTTATTTACCAAACAAGCAATGATCACAAGGATTTAGTGCAATATCCTTGGCAACTGTGATGAGATTCATTTTTTCCAAGGTAAACAATCAGTTTTCCTCCGTGTGACCAAGTCTCTGGTGCCACATATTTGGTGAAACCTCATTTTCAACTACATTGAGGCTGTTTGAGCAAACCTTCACATGGGTCTTGTAAAACGTGCCACAAATATGTCCTCGGGCAACAACCATAACACCTTTCGTGAGTTTCCATGTGCCATTACTGAAGTGGTTATCGTAGCCTTATCTGTCAAGGACTATCCTGGAAAGTAGATTTAGCAAAAGGTCGGGCATGTGTCGGACATCCTTCGATACTAGTGTACCGCCAACATTTGTTTTTATTTGAATATTATAAATTTTCATGATCTTGGAAGAACTAGTGTTTCCCATCCTTACCGTATCAAAGTCTTCAGCTTTGTACGTCGAGAAGAAATCGTTGTAAGAAGTGGCGTGGTATAAAGTTGCAGTATCTACCACCCACACAGCGTCATGGTTTGAAAAATTAAAGCATGTCTTCTCATTAATAGAAAGAATGGCCACATCCTCTGAGAGAGTAATTAGTGTCTCTTTGTCCTGTTTCTTCAACTAATTATTACCTTGATCTTGCTCTCGTAGTAACTTGCGATAATTTTTCTTCATGTGGTCTTGTATGTCACAATGGTAACACTTGTATATAGGCCTTCCCCTGTCATTTGATCTCCCTGGATCTTGTGACCTTCTTCTACTCTTACTCCTTCCTCTTTCCCTGCCTCTACTATCCCCTTGTTATCTACCTCTACTCTCAGTGGCGAGGGCATTTGATTGGTTAATGCCAACATCCTTTCTCCTAGCCTCCTCATTGAACATGGCATCCTTAACTCTTGACATGGTAAGTTTGCCTCCTGGAGCCGAATTGCTGAGAGAGACTAACAACGTTTTCCAACTTTCAGGTAGAGAGATGAGAAGCAAGAGAACTTGTACTTCATCCCCTAGATTCACCTCTACCGAAGATAATTGATTTACCAAACTCTGGAACTCACTAGTGTGCTCGGCAATTGAAGTTCTACTTTTTAACTTCAGATTCACGAACCGCCTCATCAAAAGGGATTTATTCCGAGCAGTCTTAGCCTAGTACATCTCTTCCAGCTTCTTCTAGAGGACATGTGCATTAGTCTCTTGTGCAACATGGTGGAATACACTGTGGTCAATCCATTGCTTGATTTGATCGATGGTTTTTCTGTTTAGTTTCTTCTACTCCGTTTCTTTTGTCGGATCCGAATTTACACCTTTTACCTCAAAGGGATCGTACAAGTCTTTACAGTTTATAAGATCTTCCATCCGAGATCTCTAAAATGTGTAATTGGAGATAGTGAGTTTGATCATTGCTCTTGACGTTGAATCCTCTGTGGACATTTTTGAGTTTTTAGGCTCTAAATGTCTCGATCAAAAATTTTGCGGCTGAATTTTGCAAAACGAAGTGCACCGTTGTGTCCGGAACGATTGAAATAGTTGGGAAAGAGCCCTTGTTTTCCAAAACGGAGCTAAAATGAGGTCAGAACTGGCTCAAAATTTTTTTGGTAAATTAACGAAATATTCCGTTAAACTTGACGAAATATGCTGACGATGACAGAATATTCTCTAAAAATATTCTTTTGATAGAATATACTCTAAGAATATTCATTAACTGAGATGAAATATTCTTTGATGGAGTGGAATATTTCGACGTCTTCAACCTTCCTTCGGTCACAAGTCCGACGAATTTTTCTAGGGAACTTCCTACAACAACACCGGCAAGAACCGTGAGAGAGCGTCCGATGTCGGATTGATGCGAGGCCAATGGGGTTCAACTCATTTCGACGAGGGGAATCCAATGGCACTCTCATAATTTGATTTCGAGCTCATTTAGAACCCATATGAACCAAAAATAGTGAGTTGGAAAAAAATTCGACAACCCAGCCAAAGCTCTGATACCACTTGTTGGTTACCCAGGGGCGAAAATACACCACAAACAAGATATAAACAAAGAGGATATCTTTGTTTCTCTCTGAAAATAAAATACAAGAATTTATACAAAAATCTCACAAATGCGATCTCTCCTGAATTTATCTCTCTCAATTTCTTCCTCA
>CM042201.1:9495299-9522270 GCA_023539305.1 Ilex asprella
GATTTTGACAGACATACTTAGAATCATTGTTGAAAGATTAATCATAAAGTTTAAGTTTCAAGCATATTGATTTTTGGGGTAAATTGAGTTTTTGAGATGTTTAAGTTTTAGAAGGGTGGCTAAGTAATTTTATAAATATTTTTATAACAAAATAAGGTTTTCATTGAATCTGGAAAGTCAAAAAACATTGAAAGAGGTTATATGAGTTGTATTAGAAGTTTAGAAGTATTTTAAAATTAAAACCTATTTTAGAGAGAATTTGGGTAGAAAAGAGTTTGATATTATCTTAGTATTTTAGAAATAACTTTTTTACTTTGATATCCGATTGACCTGAAATTTTTACAGTAAAAATTAGACTTCAAGGTCTAGAAAAGTATATTTCACGAAAGTTTTTGAATCGGTTTTTAACTAGGTTAAAATTGAGTTGGAAGTCAAGAGCAGAGTGCTTCCCGTGCCCACACAAGGATTCTCTATTTTTCCAGCCTATAAATATCCTAAGACCGTGATCTAAAGAATCTTTGCCAATTTTTCAACCCTCCAGAAGCCTAAACAATTTTTAAGAGAAGAAAATGAGGAAGAACAGGCTGAATCTTGAAGGATTAACACGGGATAATCGCAAGGAAACACATTAGGATCAAGATCTCAAGAATTCTAGAGAGAGAAGCTCTGACTTCTCTCTAGAATTCTTTTTCTATGAATTCATCACCAGAACATAACCAACTACCCCCAAAACCACCAGATCCACATCCCAAAATCCTTAGTGTCTCCAACCAAAAATCATCCTACCGATGCATCATTATTCCACCATTCATCTCAACATCTACTAGTGAAGGGATCAACTCAAAAGATTGATAAGCCAATAGTTTTTTATGAGGGAGAACCTGCCTTTTATTTCAATAATGAAGAGGTTAAAGCTTCATGCCAATCCCTACAATATGCTCTTATTGACAAGTATGCTTATGGAAGGCCATCCCTTGGAGTTATTAAGAAGGCAATTAGGTCTAAATGGAGCTTGAAAGGAGACTTTGAGGTAGGTTTTATGGATCAAAGACATGTTCTTATTAGATTTCAATTACATGAGGACTACGTGAAAATCTGGTTGAAGGATGTTACCTTGATTGAAGACTATTTGCTTAGATTATTTAAATGGTTTTCTGGATTTGTTCCTAACATAGAGCTTTCAATTGTACCTATGTGGATATCTTTACCAGGGCTCCCATTGAATTTTTTTAAGAAACCATATATGGAGTTGTTTGTTAAACCGACAGACAAGGTATTAGCTTATGATTAGACTACATTGTCATTGGCTAGGCCTGGGATAGCAAAAGTGTGTGTGGAAGTTAATTTATTAGCTAATAATCCCTCTAAAATCTGGTTAGACATGGGTGATGAGGGTGCAAGATGGTAGAAAATCATCTATGAGAAAGCCAAGAAGTTCTGCAAAATCTGTCAGAAGCAGGGCCATAGAGAAGACGAGTGCAGAAAGAAGAAAGTCTCATATTTGTAGGTTGATGTTGAGGGACATAATATATGATTGCAAGGATCTCAGCTGGATTTGGCAACTAAGGACAAAGGTAAGGGAATTCAAAATCCACAGAATGGTAAGTGGACCAAAGCCAATAAGGAAAGATTGCAAGGGAATCAAAGGTATCTGGTCTCAATAAACCAAGCCCATTTGGTTCAAAAACAACGCAAATTTGGAAACCACAGAATGTACCGAATGCATAGAATATTGTAGATTCTTTGGAGAATTCTATTTCTAATTCTGAGCAGATCCCTGCAGGATCATTGAAAAATTCCATTCCTAATCTTGCATAGTGTACTGGTGTTCCTATTATGGATAATGTAGATTTGAATATCCTTGTGCCAAATACAACTCAACGTCCAACCGCTACTCAGAATTTTGAGATAGGCGACCATTCTAGGAAGGATGTTGAGACTCATTACAATTTGAACTCTAGTAAATCTTCTGAATCTAGTGCTCTTATTCCAAATCCTCCTATTGGAACTGAGTAGGTACCAGAGGTGGTTGATGGCCAATGTCAACTAAATAAACAATTATTAGACCATATGGATATTACCTTATTTATTGATCATCACTGTGCTATCACAGAAGGTTCTAAAGAGTGTGTGGATGATGATAGAGGGTTTCAATGTAGTAGAGAGCCACCAGATAAAGGGCTTCATTCAATTGGGAAGTTTCTGTAAGTCCAACTAATGTGGAGGATGACTCACCTGATTCTGATGCAACAGAAACCTGTCATATAGTTAATAATATTCAATGTCCACCTCTTTCTAGTGTTGTAACTAGATCTACGTCTAGTAAGCCTACCTCATACAACACTTAAATGATTAATAAAATCACTTGGAATGTAAGGGGTGCAAACCAAGAAGCGTCTAGGCTGAGGTTGAAGGAATTAGTTAAGATGCATGATGTCTGTTTAGTCGCCATCTTCAAATCAAAGCTTGGTCTTGCAAGGTAGCCTAGTATGTGTGCTAATTTGGGATTCTCTTTGTATTTAGCTTCCAGTTAGCTGAAAAATATATTTGCATTCTTTTGGGATAAAAGATTGAAGGTTAATGTCATCATTGCTCATGAGCAAGCATTGATGTAGAACCTTCCTTTTTGGGATCAACAACTTTTATTCTTACATTTGTCTATGCTAAATGTGAACATGTTTAGAGAAGAGCTTTGTGGAGTTACCTAGTTGGGATAACAATTTCTTTGCAACCATAGATGCTTGTTGGAGATTTTAATACAATAGTTTCTTCCACAGATAGGAGGGGTGGTGTTGTTCCTAGCTTGTTCAGTATGAATGAATTTGTCACAATCATTAATTCTTTGGCCTTGCAAGATTGTGGTTTCACAGGTTCACCATTCACTTGGTGTAATGACCACCAAGGCATGACAAGGATATGGCAACCCAATAGTGTTGCTGTTGGACTTGGTCGATAAGAAAGCTAATCCAATGATATGTGAAAAAGATGTTTTCATAATTGTGACTAAGTCAAACTGGTTAATTATTGTATCATTGAGTACTGTGTTATTTTTATATTTTATTATTATTTACAAATATTTCTGAATGGTTGTGAATGTAAATATACATACACATGACATGAATGACGATTTGTTCCATTATGTTTTACCAATTGATATTTATTATTTGGTGTATGATTTTATGATCATGTTGTCATATGGAATATTGATCATATGCCTAGGTTGAAATATACACGGAATTTTAATTTCATAACTTTTAGAAAATTAAATATTGATATTTATAATGTATATGCATGTTTATTAAAATTTTAATTATTATTATTAGATTACTAGACCTAGACATATGATCTATACCTTTGTGGTGGTGTGTCTTACCTTTAGAGGCCATGGAAGACCCGTAAGGTGGTTGTTTAAGGAAATATAACTAATATAGAATCTCGCTTTGCCAAAAGGTGACCGACTTATAGAGATTGTGTTTTTCGCGAATTTTGAGAATTGAATCCCATTACTATCACAAGGTGTACTGACTTGAATAAAATATTTTAACTCTGCCAAAAAGGTGATTTGGATATTTTGGACAAGTTGATGGTCAAGAGTGTGATAGGGAGAATAGGATAACCTCTTGCCAAAAGGTAGTGAAAGTTTCTGAATCAAACTAAAACACGATTGACTAGTCTATACACGCTTGACTAACGTGACCTTGGGAGACTAATACCATGTCAAAATCTCTGCCAAAAGGTGATGCTAGTTTTTGAATCATATGGGTATGTTGATCATTCAGGCGTCTATTAGTGAACCTCTATGAGGAGCTTTTGAGGTGACTACTACTGCGAAAGAGCTTCTGTTAGTGATTGAGAAACAATTCGTTGGGACTAAGATATCTCTCCAATATGATTACTTGTTCAGATTGATGAGCCTCAAATGTGATGGAAATGTGAGAGTTCGGGAGCATATTCTAAAGATGTCAAGGTTGGTAATTTTTCTGAGAAAGTGTGGCATCCCTTTTGAGGAGGACTTTTAAGTTCACATGGCAGTGCTCTCCTTGCCTAAATCTTTTGATACATTCAAGGTGAACTATAATGCTCAAGAGACCAAGTGGATCCTGCATCAGCTTATCACTTTGTGTGCGACTGAGGAGGAGCGTTTAAGGGGTTCTAAGGCAAAATCAACTAATTTCAGGGTTCATTCCAATAGCAAGAATAAGGAAAAGCAAGTGAAGTCTAAAAATGTTGATTGCTAGTTCTGCAAGAAGAAGGGGCACATTAAGAAAGATTGTTTCAAATACAAAGATTGGGTGACGAAGAACACATGAGGTATTAATATGAGTCTAGTGTGTTTTGAATACAATTTATTAGATGTTCCTATATATTCTTGGGGGATTAACTCAGGTGCCTCTGTGCACATCACCCAATCTTTGCAGGGGTTCACCAACAAGAGAAACCCAAGGCCGGAGGATAAGCTATTTCTTGGAATTGCGTAGGGAATAAAAGTCAAAATTTTCAGGAGTTGTCGATTAGTACTAGATTCTGGTTTTTCTATGATTTTATAGGACATCTTTAATATCCCGTCATTTAGGAAGAATCTTATTTTTGTTTCTATAATTGATGTAGTTGGTTATGGTTTTATATTTAGATATGCTTCATTATCTATTTATTAGGGTTCAGAGATTATTGGTCGTGGTATATTGATTGATGGATTATATCAGGTTATTTTAGATGGTAGTTATGCATCTTTTCTTTTATCTGAATCCTTGAATTCTTCTAGTCTTAAGTGTCCTCATACCTTAGAGAATTCTTCGATGTTGTGGCATAAGAGATTAGGTCATGTTTATAAAAAATGATTGGAGTTACAAGTAAAAGACGAGATTTTAGATCCCATGGATTTTTGTTTTTTTGTTTTTTCTACTTGTATGGATTGTATTAAAGGAAAAATGCCCAATAAGAGAAAGTTGGAAGCATTTAGTGCCTCCGGGTTATTGGATTTAATTCATGTAGATTTTTGTGGTCCCTTTCCAAATCCATCTCGTGGTGGTCAACGTTATTTCTTAAGTTCTATTGATGATTTTTCAAGATATGCTATGTCTTCCGCATTCATTATAAGTCTAATGCATTGGATTCATTGAAGTCTTATCAAGTTGAGGTTGAAAAGCGGTTGAATAGGAAGATCAAAGTTGTTCAATTTGATAGAGGAGGAGAATACTATGGTAGGATGAATCGTGATGGTGTAAATCATGTAGAGTTTGGGGAACCTTTAAGGGAACATTGTATAGTTCCCTAATGCACCACACCAAGAACACCAGAGCAGAATGATGTTTCAGAAAGGAGGAATGGAACCTATAAGATGTTATTTGGAGTATGATGGGTCATTTTGACTTACCATAGTCTTGTTGGGGTGAAGCCTTAAGGTTCACAGTTTATATCATAAATCGAGTTCCTTGTAAGGATGCATCTTAAACTCCATGCAAAATATGAATTGACTGAGAAAAAAAAAAACTTTGTTACATTCATGTTTGGGGATGTCATGCTGAGGCCAAGTTATATAATCTCGAGATCAAGAAACTTGACTCTAGGTCCGTATCTTGCTATTTTATAGATACCTTGTAAGGTCCTTAAGTTATAGATTTTAATGTCCATCTAGACATATGAAGATACTTGAGACCAGTCATGCTAAAGTTTTTGAAGATGATCATATCAATGGAAGTTTGAAACATAGAAAAATTGATTTTCATGAAGATAGTGGGAGCATTATAGTCTTTAATTTTTTTAGTAGTTCTTCCATCTCCTCTAGATGTTTTGATCCCTCCCACAGTTGAGGAAAAAGTAGTGCCTCCAATTCCTCAACAGTTTGTTGCCCCTAAGGTGGAGCTTATTCCTTTAAGGAGATCTACTAGAGTGCATAGATCAGCCATATTTGATTAACATAAGGCTTACTTGCAGGAGGATGAATTGAAATACCTTGAAAAGATGATCCTTTGACGTTTGAAGGAGCCATAGAAAGTAGTGAGTCTTAGCATTGGAAGGCTGCTGCTCGAGATGAACTACAATCTATGGAAAAGAATGATATATGGGATCTTGTGGTCATTCCCGAGGACTGCAAGAAGATTGAATGCAAATGGGTCTTTAAGACTAAAAGGGATTCAAAGGGAAAAATTAAGACATTTAATGCCAGGTTGGTGGCTAAAGGTTCCAAGCAGAAACCAAGAGTTGATTTTACAAAGACATTCGCTCCTGTTTTCTTCAAAGACTCCTTAAGGATTACTCTTGCCATTGTAGATCATTATGATCTAGAGCTGCATGAGATGGATGTGGAGACAACTTTCTTGAATGGTGATCTTGAAGAAGATATATATATGGTTCAACCTAATAGTTTTGCAGTGAAGGGCAAAGAACATCTTGTTTGCAAACTGAAGAAATCTATTTATGGATTGAAGCAAGCCTCAAGGCAATGATGTTTGAAATTTGACCAAGTTATGGTTGGATATGGTTTCAAAGAGAATATTGTTGACAAATACATTTATCTCAAGGTGAATGAGAGCTGATTTATAATTCTTATTCTCTATGTGGATGACATGTTACTTGCCAGTAATGACATCCATATGCTCCATGACACAAAGAATTTCTTATCAAATAATTTTGATACGAAGGATATGAGAAATGCAGAGTATATTCTTGGAATTAAGATCCATAGGGATCGTTTTGCTGGTCTTTTGGGTTTGTCTCAGAAAACTTATATTGATAAGGTGCTCAAGAGATTTAGTATGCAGAATTGTGCACCTAGTGAGGCCCTAGTGGTCAAAGAAGACATATTCAGTTAGGACCAGTGCTCCAAAAATCAGATTGAAAAGAATCAGGTAGATGTGAAGTAGTATGTTTTTGCTGTTGGGAGTCTTTTGTACACAATGATATGTATCTGACCTAATATCAGTTATATTGTGGGTATTCTTGATAGATATCAGAAAAATCATGGTTTAGCGCATTGGAAGGTTGCGAAGAAAATATTGCAGTACTTCGAGAGGACAAAAGACTTTATGGTAGTCTTTCGTATATTAGAGAAGCTTGAGGTTGATGGTTATTGAGAATCAGATTATGCAGAATGTGATGATAGCTTGAAGTCTACTTCTGGATATATCTTTATGCCTTTCCATGGGGTGATTTCCTAGAGGGAGCTCCAAGTCTTTTATGACCAATTCTACTATGTATGCGGAGTTTATCGGTTGTTATGAGGCAACTCACCATGCGATATGGTTGAGGAACTTCATAATGGAGTTGGGTGTTGTGGATTCTATCCACATGCCATTGATTATTTACTGTGATAATGAAGTTGTGACTAAATATGTGAAGAATAAGCGGATGACCAAAAGCAACAGACACATATGTGGATACCAGTTGATGGTTGATGATCCTCTCACAAAAGGTCTACCACCAAAGTATTTTAAAGAGCATGTTAGCCATATGGAAGTAGTAGAGACTTTAGATTATGCTATTTTAAATGGGGTTATGTCCTATTATATTTCAGTTCGTGTTTTATATTTAAGTTATAATTTAAATTCTACTCTTGCTATTGAATTCCAACAATAAAGGCAATAATGCTTTTATATTTCGGATTTTACATAGACATTTATTTTAGCATATGCTAAGAGGTTATTGATTAGTACAAAATATTGCATATTTACATGTGCTAACCATCAGTAAATTAACTGTTTTTATGATGCTAATGAGGAAAATTATATATGTCGAGTTATTAATGATGATATTTTATTTTCACAGTTAAAAGGTGTTAAATAAGACCCGTTTTAGCATTTCAACAAGGATGGGCAAATAAGGGGATGAAAGAATGAGATTTGGATAGCTTAATGGTGGCGGATGCAGCAGAAACAACAAAAACAACAGATACCATACCGGTACGGTCTGTCGATTTCTTCCCTAGAATCTCTGCAATAGGAGCTCTGTCACTTTGCGGACCCCACCATCAACTCTCCCCTACTCCCCTGACACGCCCACAACACTATTCACCTTGTTCACACCATGAATTGAATGTTTTGAAGCTTGGCTTATCAATGAAGAGAGAGAGAGAAAGAGGAAGGAGCTGGGTGTGCAGATCTGCACACCCCTGTTTAGGCCATGCCCTCTGCAACCCCTGGATGGAAGAGACACCCTAGGCCACCCCAGAGCTAGGGAGGGACGTTTTGGAGCCAAGGGAATGAAGGAGTTCAGCATTATTGGATAGGTTAGAGATATAAAGAGAGAGCTCCAAGGTAGAAGACGATGAATAGTGTTCTTAGAGAGATAAATTGATTTTTCTACATTTTCTTCATTACTTAGCCGTGTAATCTATTGTAACGATCCTTAGAACTTCATTGAATGTTAGTAATGTTGATTTTCTTCATGTTTCTTGTTGGTTTAATGTGCATTTAAAGACTTACCATTAATGCTCCTAGTATTTTCATTTTCTTAGCAGTAAAATGGGTTTAAAATGCTTTCACTCTTAGTCTTTAATTCCTTGCACTTAGTTACTCTAAGTCTATATACTTCTTCATGCACTTCCATTACATTGTTCATTTCATTTCAAGCATGAGTACCTAAATCATTAGGTTGGCAAATTCAAAGGGAAACCTCCATTTGGGTATACCACTCCAACTCATTCTCCTCCCTCTCTTATGAGTCTAATGGTTCGGTTTGACGGAGTTGAGAGTGGATAAATTGTTGAGCCTTTGATATTCCATAGGCCTAGCCACGGTTTATGCTTATATACTCACCAATCTTATCCCTAGCTTTCTCCGAATCAATCATTCATTCATGCTCTATCAGAGAAAGAATTTAAGTTAAGATGGTATCCCCATTGGATTGACCTCTTGGGTTTGCCAACATTTGTTTTCTCTTTACATTCTCGTTGATACACACTCCACTAAACAACTTTTAACCACAAAGATTTTTAAACTTCAATTTTCATCAAATCACTTTCACATTGGTTTACTTCATTCCCCGTGGAATCGACCTTGGAATACCTCCAAGTAAAACACGACCCACGAAAGTCTCCTTGCGATTGGAGAGCATTTTTGTGCATTTACATCTCATATTTACATCATCCCATTTTCCTTCCTCCTTGCCCTTTCTTTTGACACTATTCCAAGAGAAAGAAATCCTTCCCTTCGCACATACATTGCATAGTTTGAGGGATAGTATTTAGGGGTTAAAGGAGGTGAGGTTTTTACATCAATCAGTTATAATGGCTTGAGAATATGTGATATATTCATGAGCTATACTTGGGTGCGATATGATTAGACAACATATCGATAAACCTTTATTCTAATAGGTTGGTGATGGTTTTCACATAACAGTATGTTGTAATATATCAAGATGACACACTACAATTGTGAAGCATGATGAACATATGAAATCTAAGCTTTTGATTGCATGAGGTTTGTACATTTCTTTATTATCCACTTCTTTATTAAAACCACATAAAGTTAAACTCTCAATTCTACTAATAACATTAGCTTTGAGACCATGGAACTGTCCTGGAGTCAATAAATGGAACTCCAAATCATTCATGATCCATGTTAGTGTTGTTTTTAGTATTGAGTGAAAGTTTAAGGCAATATCCAAGTTGTTTAGTCAAATGTTTTTCAAAAATTAAAGAGCGGCCACCCGATTTTAAATTTATTTAACCCATGTGTGTCATTTTCAAAATTATAACTTATACATGTGTGGACCAAGTGGGAGATTTGGAGCGTTTTTTATTATTTTATTAAAACATTCCTATTGGTCCTGCACATGTGGTATTTTAATCATTGGTTAAAGGTTGCTAACTCAACTAGGATTGTGTAGCTTAATCAATTATACATGGGGTGTGGTTTTCCTAAAAATGAGGAGTGAAAGTCTATAACTCTCTTAGGACTTCTTTGATGGCCAGATGACTAGGAGATAAAGTCCTATATATACGTGCTAACCGTCCCTATCTCAACGCACTTTAACGTATTAGCTTTCCATCCCTGGTGTGCATTAGAGACTGGGGTAGAACACTATATTTTTCTATTTAGGAAAACAAGGAGTCACTATTATGATTCATGATTTGTAGGTTTGTTGATTACGTTGTTTAATTATGATTATTATTAGATTTGATTATGAAATACTCTAGATCTGTGTTTATTAGGGTTAATGCTACCCGTTTTCACCCAAGAGTCTCGACAATTATATCGCTACTATTTATGTCCAAAAGTTTTGGCAGTTTCATCTCTGCCGTTTATGACCAGTAGTCTTGGCTATTATATCACTATCGCATATACCTAGTAGTCTTAGCAACCACATATTAGTAAGCACCCACAATTAATTCAAGCACTTGGAACCACACCCAATACCACTTCACAATCCTTAAGCCATTAAGTCACAACCTAGCCATTTACAAATAAATATAGCTAGTAATAAACAATCAACATTTCACAATTCATATCCTTCCAAATAACTTTTCAGCTATTTCAATTAAGTATAGCTAATAAATATATAACCAAATTTTCAATAAATATACTCACCTTGGGTTCACCTCCAAACCCACAATTAATCCCCCTATGGTACCTTGGCTGGAATTAATGTTGTCACCTCTGCGCCTAAAACAAATCGTCACACAGACACATATAATTATCCCTTGTACATGCATTTCATCATGAATATGCATGATTCAGTGTTTAATTATGCTTGTATTAATACATCTCCAAACTCCTTCTCAGGTGATATAATATAAATCAAAAACCTTAGTTTATATTATACAGTCAAACACATTAATTTTCACATACACATTTAATAGTTAGATTAGTCAACTCATAATCTCCTAGTTAAATGTTATCTTAAAGTAGACATTCCAAGCTTTGCAACCCTAATTTTTCCCAAAAAGCACTAAGCTGTCCGCTTGTTCAACATTTGCAGAATTTCAATCCACTTTCAACGGCCACCATTTTTCACATAAACAGAATTAAGTATTGTATCCTATTTGGTTAGAAAGATCTACAAGTTTGGGTTCCAACAAAAAAAATGATTTATCAATTGAAATTTTTGACAGAGAGTTATTGCAATTCTCCCACAGACACTCAAACTAAAATTGCTTGTATCGGTACAAGTTGTACAGACTCAATAGTGATAAAATGTCTTTGTACCTGCACAACTTTGCTTGTACCAGTTCATCTCAAACCAGAACACATTGTGCTGCTTCATCCTTATTGTACTGGTTCATCCATTCACAAAACCCACTTGTATCGGTATAACATCACTTGTATTGGTTCATTCCTGGGTTTTCTTTCCCATAAACACTTCCGACACCCAAATCTCTCCATTCACTACAACCCTTGAACTCTAAATATACTCCATACACAACCACAATCCTTAACTAAAAACAAACCCAAAACACAAAATCCATAAACTGAAAATCAAACCCAACAATTTAACAAAAATAAATACTTACCAAGAGAACACCAATCAATCCAAGCTCAACCAAAAATCCAAAGTGAAACCCAACTCAGCTCTTCTCTCTCTTTACTTCCTAAGTTTTGTTACTTTTCTCTCCTCCCCTCCCAGAAGCTTTTCATTTAACACACATACACGCACATATTATATATATATATATATATATAGAAGCATATACATGAATAAAGGAGAGGAAAGCTACGAAGGACACCCGTCTAAGCTGACTCTCTAGATCCAATTGGGTCTCCTTTAATTCTGTTCTATCACGCACACATACACACGACATTACTTCCAATATACATAAACTCACACCCAAAATTATTTTCCCTTCTTAGACAGCTTCCTAAAAACACAACAACAAACTACATAGCGACAGACTCCTCCTCCTCCTCATCACCAGACCTAGAGTCAGCGTCATCCTCACTACTCCTTATCTCTTGAACAACATCCCTCGGCTCAAAAACAAATGTAGGAGGTGCTGTTGAAGTAACTAGAGTAGCAACCTCTGATGTGGAAAGTGGTGGAGGAATGCTCAGTGGTGTCTCCCCAGGGGCCAAGATCTCAAATAAACGTCTTTGCATCCTCATCACAAGCTCTATAACCTGAGCCATCCTCCTACGTGACCTCTGTATTTCAGATACATCCTAATCCACCCCTTCCACTCTTTCTTGTAGCCATGTGACTCACTGTACAACTGAAGCTCTTGAATTTGGCGGACGACGAGCAATTGCAACCCACTGCTCTACAAGTCTATTTGTTCTAGACATGGTGTAACCCTTCTTCTCCCCCATCCATTGATCGGTCCCTTCTCTGGCTGGTTCTCCTGATCTACCTATGTCTTCCACACACCGACACTAATACACAATGTTGTGACCATGTATGTGAAGGGTATTTTCCCCTGAGGCCTACTAACCGTAATATACTCCCTCATCACTCCCTAGATGAGCATGGGTATATCAATCCTCACACCCCCTCCACGAACTCGTGAAAAAGGATAATCTTGAACATACTAGGTTTCTCTTATTGCCTTTGGGGTACACATTACAATGAAATATCTTATTTGGTGTTCGGTAGTCAGCTGTCAAACGCATCAACACAAACTACTCCTCAAACTGCTCAAAATCATCATACGTGATCCTAGCATAACCAGCCAAACTCTTAGCAGCAAACTCTGGGTGCGTATAGTCTATATCATCTGGGTGAGGTCTCATATAACTCAAGTAATTGGCTATGGTATCTAGCGTAGCCCAGATAATATGTCCTCGAACTGTAGTCCTTTGTATCATCCCCTCACTACTCACCAAATTCATAACACTATAAAACTCTCTAAAGAAATTAAGGATATACCCCGCATAGGCTCGAAAAAGAAATCCAAACCTCTCGCCACAAATCTGCTAGATTGACCCACTCTTCCTAGCTCGGTCTATCTACCATCCTCTCACAAGTCACTCCTCTTGTAGTAATGGTGGACTTATAGATGACCTTATGATTTTCCTAGCCTCGAGCTCCTCCTCATCGCCACCTTTAGTAATTTTCTCCTTCCCCTTCTCCTACTTAGTAGCTCTCAGCATAGATGCCAAAGATGAAGACCCACAGGTCTTGTCCATGCCCACCAAAAGCATACCCATCACCATCAAAGAACTAAACAACAACCAAAATCAAGATAGAACATCATGGATAGTAGCCTTGAAAGATCTCCTGGAGCCATCGGTAGAATACCTAGGGTTTGGGTAAAATAGTGATGGAAGAGAATGAGTGACTTCAGATATTGATTTGAAGATTAAAGTGTAGGTGGTGTTTTTCGGGAGCTTGGGTGAGAAATGATAGAGAGAGAGAATATAAGTTTTGAGGTAAAAGTGAGAGAAACCATTAATATTTAGTATTTAAAGACCAAAAAAATTAAGCCTCGATGAACCGGTACGTCGCTTTCTGTCCCTATGATGAATCGGTTCAAGTTGTATTAATACATCTGCCCATTTTTCATTTTATTTTTGTTTTCTTTTTAACAATCCTAATGCTTCCTAAACCATATTTACATGCCTAAGACACCTACTTGCTGAATGACATAAAACATATCAATTCAAACACACAAAACATACAACAAAACTACCAATTTCCTAGGATTCAAAGTGAGTTTCAATTAATTCACTAAATAAAACCTAAAGCCACTTTCGTAGGTTACATGATGACATTTAGCGAATGCAACCAGTTTTTAAACCGTTAGGTCATCCATAGTGGATAAGTTGTGTCCCGTGAAGGTTTCTAATGAAGGTACTTATAAACTTCTTTTTATTACATCCTAAAACTTGGAACATATTATTATATCCTAATTAATAATGAGATTAAAGAAAAATTCCCTATCCACTCAAGATATTTACATAAAAGCTACCACATAGATTTAAACTTGTGTGAGTGTGAAATGAGTGTGTGAATTTAAGAAATTTATCAAATAAAATCCACATCTACATTACCCATCCAATGTAACTTTGATGCAAACCTCACCCAAGATTTCTCTCAAAACAAAGAACTTCCGATTATAGTGACGTTTCACTCATTGTCTATATGTAAGACGAATTCTTATAATTCAAAACAAAAATGTAGCTCACATATAATTTAAAAATGATGGACATTTATGCAAATGAAACAACTTTTGCATAATCTCATGAAAGAATGTTAGGAAAAATGAAAATAATATAGTTGACCTATCTCTAACATGATTTAGAACATATACTTAACACAATTCTCAAGATCAAATAGACCTTAATCTGGTTGTAATGTGACCTTGAGTGAAAGCTAAAGAAACAAAGGGTTATAGGAATTCAAAAAGGAGTTATCCTATAAATATGACTTTCTAACCAAATCTCCCTTTCTTCTGAAAATGAATAGCTCACAACATGAATTTCACTAGCTTTTCCTCTTTCATGGCTTTTTTTAATGCAGTTAATTGTTTTTCTTCTTTCTTTCACTTTCTTTCTTTCTTGCTTTCTTTTCATGCTTTTGTATGTTAACACTAAGTTCTAATATTCATCCTCCTTTTTTTCTTTCTTTCATTTTTCTTTTCCTTTTCCCTTAGCCATTACTCTTCTTTCCAAAGTCATGGGATAACCAAGGTAAGATAAGCAATTTTTTTATTGACATGGTTTGAGAAACCAAATATTAAATAAAGCTCAACCACGACTACTATGGATGATACCAAGAAAGAATAGACTAAAGCTCAAATCAATTCAAAGATGGCATAAGATTATTTCCCAAAAATGTATGGCAAGGTACTATTTTGCATTGAGATATAACGAACTAACTACTTCCCTTACACTACCCAAAATAAAAATAATGAGATTATTGAAAAAGATGGAATTTGAAAGAATAGTCTTTTGAGTAAATGTATTTCAACCCTCCAACAAATAATGACACAAAAACTTACAAGGGTAATACATTCATCTCCACTATAGCTGTCAACCCTTTTAAGACATGAATCTAATTCAATAAATTGCAAAAGTCAGCATTCTCATGGTTCACATAGATTGAGTTTCACATGAAAACATTTATATGATACTTAAACATAGAATCAACTCCAGTAGAGTGCTACTACGCAAATAATTCAAGATTCAAGTTGAATAATTAAAATCTCATGCTAATTAAGAGAGCATAATACAGTCCAAATCAGACGCTTTTCTGCTGTTTTTTTTTTTTTTAAATTTTCAAGATTTTCAATTTTTCACATACAAACACGGTAGTGTAACATAGAATCATGGTGTAAACCTAACCTCCCAACTTAAATTATCCATTGTCCTTAATGTAAAAATAATCACGCAAAGAGAAAATAAAGACAATAAGGGTAAGAACTGAGATCCAAAAAGAAAAAAACCAACAGCTAAAAAAAAAAAGAAAACTACACAAAAGAAATAAGTACTACAAAATAAATTGTACACAAAATAAAAATAAACTACCCTAAACTAACAAATGAAGCAAAAAGAATTTATCAGAAGCAGGATCCTGATACACAGGATCAACTAAGTCTTTGTCCATTGACTTTGTAAGCCTATTCATTCTTGGGATTTTCCACCTAAATAGCCCCATTAGGATACACAATGCGGACTACATACGGACCAATCCAATTGGATCTCAATTTTTCTGGGAAAAGGTGAAAAAGGGAATTGTATAAAGTACTTTCTAACCTAGCTCGAAGGTTTTTCTCACTATCGAATTATCATGAAAAACTTTGACCTTATATTTATATATTTGAGTACTTTCATACGCTGTAAAACCAGGGTAAATTTTAATTTTTCTGAAAAAGGGCAAAACAATAATTTGTCACTCTAATGTGGATTTAAAATTCGTATTTCTCTAGAGCTTGGATGATGCAACGAACTTTGTTGTTGAATTCATATCGCGAAACCGAGTTGCCCAGTAAATTTTCTTCGAATTCCAAGATAGTCATAATTTTCATGTTTTATGAAACAACTGGGGGTAGGTGACCTCACTAACGTCCCCAGAAATAAAATTTATAACATTTTCTTATAATTGAATTAAAATTCAGATAAAATTAATTTAAACTTAAACCAGGATGAAATTAATCATTTTGGGACAGAAACGGACCTAGGAAAGAGGGGGCGTGTGACGCGACGTGCACCGAGAGTTCTGTCTATGATATATCTAATTTTTCTCACTTTTTCAGCTGATCACACGTTTGAGAGGAGAGGAGAGGGAAAGGAGAAGAAAAATTAGACTTCAAGCCTTTTCTCTATGATTTCTAGAGTTCTGTCGGTTGAAATCATTTAGACCAAGACTTAAAGTCGATCATGTCGACAAGAGCTATGCAACCACCCCAAGAACGAAATATTTCACCGAAGATACAAGGTGGAGATTTTTTGAAATCAAGAACTTGAAGTTTGGTTGGTGTTCTTGAAGTTCTCCACATTTCATTTGAGGTAGGACTCCCTCCTACTTTGGTTATTTACAACCTATGGTGTCCATAGGAAATGATTAGGGGTATAGAACTACCTATGCTTTGTCTCTTTCTATGGAAATGAGTCTATTGTTATGGAAATGAAGAAATGTGTGTAGAAGTGGTTTATTTCAAGTTCTACCTTAAAATTGATATGTGGGAGTTCCTTGTGAAACCTCTTGGAATTTTGGTATTGTGTGTATATGCTATGTATTTAGATGATGCTCTTATGAGTAAAGTGTGTTTTGGACAAAAATTGTGTAATAACATGCTTGTTATGATTGTCGATATATGTTCAATGATATGTTAGCATGGTGATGGTTTGTGGAAATTGTGTGCATATGATGTAGTTTGTCATGGTATATGTTGAATTGTGACGGATATGGTTCATATAGCATTCATTATTCATGAAGCATGACAATAGTGTTGCAATTGTGTATTAAATTGCATTTGCGTGGAGGTATCACATTCATGGGCACTAGGCATGAGTGTGGGTGTGTGTGCATGGTTGATTAAGCACCATACTTGGGGATTGATGTGTGGACTCGGGAAGTTTGGATCGAAGATCCCATTGAGTCACACGGGTGCATGAAAAACTTGTGTCGGTTATTGCAAGAAAGGCTAGACTCACCCTCGGATGCAAGACCCGGTTACTTGGTTCATACACTCCCCTATGGTGAAATTTTAGAAAAGTGTAAAGACGCATGGAGCCAGTGGTGCAATTTCAAAATCCGTTACCCAACAAAGACATAAGATTTTGTTTTATAAAAAAATGCTCCGTTGGTGTAAAACATCCAACAATGATTTAGTTTTATAAAACATATGACTTTTGTTTCAAAAAATCAATGGATGCATTTCATCAAGGATACCGTATTTTGTAAAACATTTGTGAAAATTATGTTTTGGACATGCAATTGTATAAAAATTATTGTAATAGAACTTGTATCAATTATGTTTGATGTACAAATATATGTTGTATAAGTTTGTTTGGTTTTGAAAAAGTTTGGAATGAATTGAAAATGAAAACAAGTCAAACGAGGAAATCTGGGCAAAGCATACCGGTAAAGCCTACCGGTATAGTGTTGTCCAGTAGGCAAACCCTATCGGTATGCCTTACCGGTAGACATTCTAAAAATCTGAAATTTTAAAACTACTTTGCCATGTTTTCAGGCTATGTAGTCCTTCCCTCTAATGATGTAAATGGACCATAATAGAATATAAATTGTAGTATATTGGACCTTGGTTGGATTCAATGGACAATTGAACACGGGTTATACTTGAGGGTTATGATCCCGATTAAGGGGATGTTATCGACGTGGTGTCGGGTTAAGCGATATTCACGGGTATTTTTACGGGTTAATGGGTGATCAACGGTTGGTAAAGGACCCTCGGTAGCAACTTCATATGCTAACCAGCTTGCCCCAAATTAAAATTCAATGACTTGATGACTCAATATGCACAATGCTCAATCTTTACTGGAAAATGATATGTCTTGCCATAGACTAACCTATAGGTAGACATACCTAAATGTGTCTTATATGTTGTACGGTATGCCAATAGAGCATTTGTCAATCGAAGTGACCAATCTTTACGGTTGGGGTTAACCATTTTCTCAAGTAAATGCTTGATTTCCCTATCGACCAACTAAACTTGGCCATAAGTCTTTGGATGATAGGCCGTTGACAGTCTCTATGTGACAACATATTTATGTATTAAATGCCTAAATAGTCTATTACAAAAGTGTGAACTGCCGTCACTTATGATTACCTTGGGCATTCTAAATCTAGACAAAATATTATCCTTTAGAAATTTAATGACAAATTTATGAACATTTGTTCTAATTGGTATTGCCTCTACCTATTTAGAAACATAGTCAACTGCTACAAAAATATAAAGATAACCAAAAGATAAGGGAAAATGATCCATGAAATCGATAGCCCAACAATAAAAAATCTCAATGATAAGTATGGGGTTGAGAGGGATTATATTTTGCCCGGTCACACCACTTTACATTTGGCACCGATCACAACTCTTGCAGAACTAGAAACAATCCTCGAACAAGCTAGGCCAGTAGATCCCATGCTGTATAATTTTTGTTGCAGCTTTCTTTGATGAAAAATGGTCTCCGCACGCCTCCGAATGACAAAAAGATATAATGTCACACTGCTCGCCATCGAGTACACATCTTCGATTCGAACAATATTTAAACAAATATGCATCATGAAAAGAAAATTCTTTAGTTCTACCGAGACCTTTTTTCTCTCCTGTGAATTCCAATAGGGTGGTATTTGCCCAGTAATTAAAAAATTTACAATATCAGCATACCAAGGACTAAATATAGGAACTGAAAATAAATGCTCATTAGGAATGGTATCATGTATGGGCATATGCTCTTGCATGTCTTGAAACACCATACTGGATAAGTGATCAGCCACCATATTCTCAACTCATTTCTTATCTTTAATAATCAAATGGAATTCTTGAAGGAGGAGGATTGACCTGATAAGTATTGGTTTAGTATCCTATCTAGACAATAAATACTTCAAAGTAGCATGGTTCATATAAACTATAATAAGCAAACCAATGATGTAAGATCGAAACTTATCTAGGAAAAAAACTACACCTAACAATTCCTCTTATGTGGTAATATAATTCATTTGTGCTTCATTCAAGGTTTTGTTAAGCATAAATGTGGTGAGGTTTCTTGTCCTACCTTTGGCCCAATACAACTCCCACTGACTAATCACTAGTATCACACATGACCTCGAAAGGAAAATCCTAATTTGGTGGTTGCATGATTGGAGGAGAAATCAACATATTTTTTCTATTTTTCAAAAGCTGCCTCACAATTTGGCGACCACATAAATTGAACATCTTTTGCTAAAAGATTACATAAACGACAAGATGAGGCACTAAAATCCTTTATGAAACGCCAATAAAACGTGGCATGTCTAAGAAACAACTGCACATCTTTTAATTTGGTAGGGGTAGACACATTTGAAATTAATTCAAGCTTTAACTTGTTGATCTCTATCCCCTTTGCAGACACTATGTGACCCAAAAAAAATAGCTTGCATTACCATAAAAATGACATTTTTTTTTTCAATTGAGTACCAAACTCTTCTCCTCACACCTCACCAATACTTTCTCCAAATTTTGCTAACAACTTTCAAATGAATCACCAAATACTGAAAAATCATCCATAAACACTTCCACTATCATTTCCACCATGAAACTGAAAAATTACAATCATGCACCTTTGGAATGTACTTGGGGCATTATATAACCCAAATGACATACATCAATAAGCAAACGCCCCAAAGGGGTAGGTGAAAATGGTATTTTCTTGATCCGTCAAAGCAATCTCAATTTGATTATATCCAGAATAACCATACAGAAAACAATATAATGAGTGACTTGCCACCTCAATAAAATAAAGTGGGAAGTGATCTTTGCAGGTGCAAAAATTGAACTTCTGATAGTCAATACAAACTCTCCACTTAGTCACCACTCGAGTTGAAATCAACTCCTCATTCACATTGGCAATCATAGTGATCCCCGACTTCTTTGGCACTACCTATATAGGGCTCACCCATTTTCTGTTAGCAATAGGCTAGATAATTCCCACATTAAGAAGTTTCAGAATATTAGCTCGAACCACATCTTTCATTATTGGATTCAATATCCTTTGTGGTTTTCGGGATGGTTTGACATCATCCTCAAGATATATCCGATGAGTGTAAATAAGGGGGTTGATCTCCTTGACGTCTATTATAGTTTATCCAATCGCTCCTTTGTGTGTTCTCAAGGCAATCAATAATATTTCTTCTTGATCTAGGTTTAATGTTGAACTAGCCACCACAAAAAAGTCTCACCATTCCCTAGAAATGCATACTTCAATCTAGATGGCGGTGGTTTCAACTTTAATGACGGTGACTGAATAGTGGACGAAAAAAATGCTATTCTCAATCAATGGAAACTTTTTAATCATATACACTTCATGTATTTTGCCGTCATCCCTGACAATTTGCTGATGTTGAAGACATTCAATTCCACGTCATATTGCCAAATGCAAGCTTGATAACATTATTCTTACAATTTATGATAGCATTAGAGGTTGTAAGAAATGGTCGTCCCAAAATAACTGGAATTTGAGTTGAGGAGTTAGCAACAAGATGTGTATCAAGGACAATAAAATCAACAAGGACATAAAATATATCCACTTGGACCAAGACATTATCCATTATTCCTCTCAGTAGTTTTACACTACGATTTTCCAGTTGGAGAGTAATTAAAGTTGGCTTTAACTCTCCTAGCTCTAATTGCTTGTATACTAAAAAAAACAGGAGGTTTACACTTGCATCTAAGACTAACAAGGATGACTCCACTCAATAATCCCCGATAGTTATGAAAATGGTATGAAAACCTAGATCCTTGAACTTTGATGGAATGTTCGTCTGCAAGATACAACTTACTTGCTCAGTTAGAAAAACTTTCTTTTGTACATTCATTTGCCTTTCTATAGTGCATAAATCTGTCAAAAACTTTGCATATGAAGACACTGAGGTTCATGCACAAGTGTAAATCTTTTTGTCCTTATCCTCTTTTGGCAGCTGAACTCTAATGAAGGTGAGGTAGACATAATGGGGCTGTAGAGGAGGAGTTTCGAATGGCTCATGGGAGAGTTGCACCTCGTAAGGCCGAGTTTTTGGAGACTGAGGCTGCTTACGTGAGAGTAGAGGTAGAGTTAGGCTGAGCTTTTGGCGACTCGTAAGAGAGGCGCTAAGCTGGAGACTGAGGTTACTTGTGTGAGAGTAAAGGCAGAGTTAGACCGAACTTTCGATGACTCGCGAGAGAGTCACGAAGTTGAAGTTTGAAGCTACATTCGTGAGAGTAGGACAGAGTTAGGTCGAACTTTCGATGACTCATGAAAGAGCCGCTAAGTTTGAGACTGAGGCTACTTGCATGAGAGTAGAGGTAAAGTTAGACTGACCTTTCGACAACTTGCAAGAGAGCTATTAATTTGGAAACTGAGGCTCCTTGCGTGATAGTAGAGACAAAGTTAGCTCGAGATTTTAGCGACTCAGGAAGCTCACACCCAAGAGATGGAGATGAGGAAGGAGATGGAAGGGAGGGCAGATAGAGGGTGTCGGTGGCAAGAGACGCGAGCTAGTGCGGTAGTGAGGCACTACATGGGATGCACAAGCGTCTACGGGACAGAGCTGGCAGAGCGTGGCATCTGATACGGGAGCTGAGAGCACCAGATGTGAGGAGGTGGGCCTTAAGAGGGGTGACTGGGTGCCAGGAGTGCTGCTAGATGAGTGCGATGCAACGGGTTGTGCCAAACCTAGTGGGGCATCCAAATTGGCTTGGCAAGAGCCAATATAGGTAAGGTGGCAAGCTCTAAGGGGGTAAGGCAAGCGTGACACTAAGGTGAGCATAGGTGCAGACGCCCTTGACAGGCAAGGCACTGAGGTGAGCAAGGGCGCCCTTGGCAAGGGAGATCCAGGACGTTGGGCTCGAGCACCCTTGGTAGGTGAGGTGCCGAGGTGAGCATGGGCCCATGAAAGGCGAGGTGCAAGACGCCCTTAGCAGGCATGGAACTAGTGCCCTTGGGAAAAGAGGTGCTGAGGTAAGCACGGGGCATCCTTGGTAGGCAGGGTGTGGGGCATGGGCGCCCTTGGTAGGTGAGGTGCTAAGGTGAGCACTGGCTCAGGCTCCCTTAGTAGGCGTCGAGCCGACACGGGCACAGGTACCCTTGGTAGGTGAGATGCGTGAGCGCCCTTGGCACATGTTGGGTGAAGCTCTTGGGGTGCTGTCATTTTTGGGTGTTGGGACACGGCTCTTCGGCGGTGCCTAGCGAGCAGCAATTGGATGAGTTTTTTGTTTTGATTCACCAATAATTGCATATTCACTAGTAATTATGGTTCAGAGATAGGGTTTATCAGTGGGGGCGGGACCTCGTTGTGACATCGTTGATCATTATCTTTTCCTTGTTGATTCATGGATTGAGTTGTAATAGCAATAAAATGGAAAGAGAGTACGAAAAAATGGAAAGACAATAAGGTGAAAATGCACAAATAGTAAGGTGTGAAAAATAAGTCGTTTTTATAGACGGTGCCAAACTGATGATGCAAACAAAGGTGTTTATGCACCACCTATCAAGTATTTTATGTAGTAATAAATGATAAGAGTCAACACAAGCAAAACACAATGTAAGTGGTTCTGTCAAGGTGACCTACTCCACTGTGAAGGACAAGGATGGCCTGAGTGTTTTATTGCAAAGTGTATAGGGTGCTCAAGTGTGAGTGATATATGTGTGATATCTCCCTTGTGTAGGTGGGACCTACAATTTATAGATGCCTCCTAATAGGTTGAGACTCTCGTATTAGATGAGGTAGTTTGGTAGAGGTGACACCGTTCTTGTAACAGGTGAAATAATTCTATGGAGGTGGTGCATGCATGTCCCAAGGAGATCTCCTCGCATGTTAGTTGTGGACCAAGTATCTCGCCATGATGCGGCTGATTTGACTCTCTCAAGATGGCGCAGCTGACTTGACCTAACTTCCTCCCTCCTTTGGTAGGCCTGGCTTGCATCTCTTTGAGTTGGGCCTGCTCTGTAATTCAGAGTCTAGTCTGGGCAGAACTCGTAAAAAATCGTCGCAAAAAATAAATCACGATGTTTTTATGATTTTTTTGCTTCACAAAAAAAAAAAACGTCGCAAAAAATGAATTTTCTTGTAGTGGACTAGACATTTGAACGTCTTACCAATAGTCACCTAAAAACTGTCTATCGATTAGGATATATCTGTCGATCTCAACAGATTTTGAAGCAACAAGATGTATCTATAAGTGAGTGCAATTTGATCCACAAAACCTCTACGGCAGGTAAATGTGAATTTTTTGTTTGAACTTTAGTTTGACACTCTATTTGGTAGCCCAGAACAAACAAAAATGATCTAAAATTAAAGAATTTTGATTTAGTTTAAATTTTGGCCACCTCTGTATATGTATATAGATAGATATGAGAGAGATAAATAGTTCTAATATAAAAAAAATCTAAGTTTATGCATTTTAAGTTAAATATAAAAAAATTAAAATTTAGGCATTTTAAGTTTTCAAATTTATTTTAATTAGGTGTAACTGCTGCTTTAGGGTAATTTATTTATTTTTTATTATGATGTGTCCTTTAACTCTTATATTTCTTTTGAATGGCCTTAAAGCCTATTAATTCTCCAAAAGGGCACTAGCCTCCAAAAATCCCTTACTTTTTTTTTTTGGCGGAATCTGGGATGAAATCCAGAATTTTATGAGTCATGTTTTGTTATCTTCACACAACTTGCATATGTTGTTGCCCAATTGATGAAAACTCTTCTATGGTCGTAAAGTTTTGAAAAATCGAAAATTGGCGAACCAATCCAGCTAGAAGTCTATCATTCCAAGAGAATGAATCCCTTGTAAAATTGAGAATATTTATGATACCAAAAAAAGGACATAAACCAGCGTAACAACCCATGTTAGAGCCTCCTTTCAATTGCAAGTTGGGAAAAAAGTAAATTTCACTTGTGCAAAGAACTAGTTATCTTTAAATGGAGGTGGCTTATTTGGTGCAGGGTGTGTGATATGGGATGAAATATTGGGGTGGGAATAGTATATGTTTAATGGGATTCGCATAAATTGGGAAGTAAGAAGGGGGAGGGTACTACGTAATTTTCATACACCTTGAACACTTGAACCGAAAAGGATGCTGAAGTTTTTGTCCTTGGCAGCCAAAGAAGAAGATAGAAAGGTACATGTATCATTTGGAGCTATCATTCACTAAATTTACATGTCCATTTTCCTTACTCCATCTCTCATGGGATAGTTCACAATCACAATGTTAGGTGGAGAGGGAAGAAAGGATATTTTCTATTACAAAGCAAGAGAGAGAGAGAGAGAGAGAGAGAGAGAGAGAGATCAACACAATTATAACAAAATTACCTACTGGTAAGAAAATATTAGTACTGATCACCCAGTCATGGCAGAGGCCACTGGTTTGGTGTAATCAACCTTAAATGATAATTCAGATGCATGGGGCTTCTCACTGTTGCACTTACTATGGCAACTTTCACTCTCTTCTTCAATTGTTTCCAGTCTCTTTTCGAAACTGAGCCTCCTTTCTGTGTGAATAAAACGGGGTGGCGCCGTTTCAATTGTCTGCCGAGTACTACTGGTTGCCCTTGACATTGATCTTCTTTTTGTTTTTCTCCTCCAATTGTTTTTTCTCTTTGGGTATTAATTTCTGTTGTTCAGACATAAACTATGAACATATTTATAAGCAATAGAAGTCTCTAATATTCTATAAGGGGGCGTAGAACCAATTCTCAGTGGTCATCATCTACTTGTCTGCTGAGAATCTCTTGCAGTTGTTGGTTATTCACTTATTCTTCCAAACTTGCATGCCAAGACGTTCATTGTAAGGAAATCAATGAACATTCAAGTGGTTCTAGTAGTGTACTAAAAAAGAAACTAAAGGTACATATAAATGGAACTTAAAGTACCTTGCAATGAAGTTTTTAAAATATTTTTTCTTCTTCTTTTGTTTTCATAAAGTATTTCTTAAGTAACTTTTCTTGATTTTTGGTTTTTCATCTTCCAGACTTATCCCATAGAAATGCCCGTACAATATATTATTTATATTCAGGGGCGGCCGAATAGTTTATGAGGACCAAGGCGAAAATTCTATATAGGGCCCCAAAATTTTTCATTCTATCAATTTCTATCTTTAGATCAACTAGAATCTACTCCAATCTGATCCATTTCAGCGATGATCTAATGGTGAAAATGAAAAAAAAGACTTGGTTGAGACAAAATTGATAATTGAGGGATTAAATTAGGATAATAGAAAGTTCAAGGACCAAATTAAAACAAGAGACAAAATTCAAGGGCCAACTATGAATTTTATCCTAATTTTTATAAAAGAGTATGGTGCCATTTGGATATTAAAGTCACTAAAAATTTGTATATATAATTGTATTTAAAGTGAGATTAGAAATTATATAAAACAAGAAAATAATAAATGATATATGAAATTTAGAGGACGAAACTACAAAAAAGAAAAAAAAATTATGTGACCGTATGGCATACAAAATCCATAACCACAAAAAATGTCACAAAATCTTTGCATCCAGTGTAGTAGCATCACAATGACACAATTAACATCCCTTTGCCAAAACTCAATTTTATAATGGTTGCATATCTGTAACTCTAGTTTATGATGCAAATTTTTTTTTTACAATTCGACATACCATCTTGAATCTATTTTTTTTTAACCATATACATTTTGTGGGACGAAAATGAAAGGGGTCCCAAGTGGGAGAGGGCTCTAAGCGATTCCCTTAGTGGCCTATAATTGGGTCGGTCATGCTTATATATTAAGCTGAATCTAAGTGATGTGTGCGGTACAAAAGCCTATCAATCAAGTAAGCTAAAAAGTTGGCTAAAAAATCTTCTTTTTAATATCCTTTGGATCAATCCAACCCGACTATTAGATAGATCTCGATATCTCTCCTAAAATCATTTCAACCGATTGAATATCTCTATGATTGATCATTAACTTGCATTATTGCGGTCAATGGTTACAAATAGTTCAAAAGATGTATGATGGAATAATATTATTTGTTTTACCATGGAAAGGAATAAAGAAAGTAAAAGTTTTGCTGGGCTAACTGATTGTAGGGCCAACTTGACCACAATGAACGGTGTAGCCTTTGGGTGCATCTCAGTTGGTGCAAAATGTTCAAAAAAAACGAATATGATGGCCATTCAAATTGCAGGATACTCCATTTCAAAATGAGAATCTTTGAAGCTACCACTACACGAGATGACTACAATCCATAGATAAGATATGGTGAAAAGTGGTAACCTTCATGATATGGAATCTTTAAAATACTAAGCTTATGTCGGTCTCTCAACGAATCAGATTCTAATTTGAAGCTCATTACTCAAACATTATTTTCTATTTTTAACTGATAATCTAAATTCGGGTTGGAATATGTTATGTCATATTTTCACAAATTTGATATACTTATATTTGAAGGGGACTCAGAGTATATTGTGCACGATTTGACCATTTAATAAGGATATGTGACAAAATGCAAGTGAAAAATGTGAGAAAAGACAATATGACAAAGGCAGAGTGTCTCAGACTGACCTACGATAAATCAATCGAACAAATTCTAGCCCTAGTCAGCAAGGGCGGCTCAAGTCAATTTAAGGGTTAAAACGGAAACATTAAATGAATGTCTTTTTATTTTTAGTATTATATTTTTTAAAAAAATTAATTTATTTTTAATTTTATATGTGAGAGAGAGACAAAAGAAATATATGTTAATATTGTTGAGAAAGAGATTTCAACTTTTATTTTATTTTTTATCACAGAGAAAGAGAAAAAAAAATTTAATTTTAACTTTTATTTTTTTTTACTGAAGAGAGAAAGAGAGAGAGTAAATATGAGTTGACTTTTGAGTATTTTTTAAATTTTTAAGTATTTAATGTTATGAATTGGATTATAAGCCCAAATTATTGCAATAAAAA
>CM042201.1:9522370-9539424 GCA_023539305.1 Ilex asprella
TGAATAAAAGAATGTAGTGTTCTATCCCAATCTCTGATGCACACAAATGATGAAAAGTTGATACGTTAAATGCATTGAGATGTGGACGGCTGCTAAGACTTTATCTCCTAGTCATTTGTCCATCAAAGAAGTCCTAGCAGGGTGATAGACTTCCACTCCTTATTTTTAAGGAAACCACACCCTACGCATAACTGATTAAGTTACACAATCGTAATTGAGTTAGGCAACGTTTAAACCATGATTGAAAATACTACATATGCAGGACCAATAAGAATGTTCTATTAAAATAATAAAAAATGTTCCAACAATGCGAACCAAAGATGAAACATTTAATTTCTTTAAATGTTATAAAGCAAAAGG
Organism: Ilex asprella; assembly: GCA_023539305.1. NCBI lineage: Eukaryota > Viridiplantae > Streptophyta > Magnoliopsida > Aquifoliales > Aquifoliaceae > Ilex > Ilex asprella. Next base: position 9,522,731 of record CM042201.1, read on the forward strand.
AAAAAATCAAAAGGAAAAAAAAAATAAAGATTCTTCGTAGTGATAGGGTGGAGAATATTTTCCCAATGAATTTTTGCATATTATGAAGAGCATGGTATTATACATCAAACATCTGTTTACACCTCAATATAATGGTTTGGTTGAAAGAAAATAATAGGTCATTAGTTGATGTGATTAATGTTATGATTTTATCTACAAAATTATTTTTACATTTGTGGGGTGAAGCATTATTTATTGCATGTCATGTACACAAAAGAATTTCATGTAGGAAAAATACATGCTTCACCTTATGAGTTATGGAATGAAAGAAAATCCAAACCTGGACTGTCTTAAGGTATGGGGGCGCTTAGCATTTTATATAGTTCCTAATATTAAAAGGACTAAATTAGGGTCGAGAATGATTAGAAGTGTATTTGTGGGATGCACAAAATTCAAAAGCATACAAATTTATTGGACTTGTACACCTATAACCCCAATTGATAACACACGATCTTCACACTATGACTTATCTCTTATCACACATGATAGTGAGATGAATCAGCAAAAATAAAATAATATATCTTTCAAACCAAGAATAAGTGAGAGAAATAGAAAATAAAAGAATTTTTAAGTCCTAATTTCATTTCTTCACAATACATAGTCTTTCTTGTTGAAGGTAATCAAACTACCATACTTAACAAGATACTCATTTTATTAAATATTGAAGATAATCCTCAAAATTATAATCAGGCAATGACATCAAGAAATGTAGCTTTTTGGAAAAAAGCTATTAATGATGAAATGGACTCAATATTGTCTAATAATACTTGGGTTTTAGTGGACTTGCCTGAAGGGTCAAAACCTATCGGATGTAAGTGGGTATTCAGAAAGAAATATAATATGGATGGAACTTTACAAACATTCAAGGCTATATTAGTAGCCAAAGGGTTTTCTTAAAAGGAAGGCATATAAAGTTTGATTATGCAATTTTGTCTAATGGTTTCACTCATAATTGTGTTGATAAATGTATTTATTCAAAATTTGCAAAGAATTATGGTGTGAGCATTACTCTATATGTTGATGACTTGTTAATATTTTGGACCAAATTATAACGTGTACTCGAAACTAAAAAATATCTAATTTCTCAATTTAAGATAAAATATTTTAATGAACTGGATACTATCTTAGGCATAAAAGTTAAAAAGCGTAGTGTTGGATATGCTTTGAGTCAGGCTCATTACATTGAAAAACTGTTGCTTAAATATAAAAATCTTGGAATAAATGATGTTAGTATGCCTCATGATTCAAATGTTAAGTTAACAAAGAATTCTGGTACAGCATGGCGAAACTGAAATATGTTAGTGATATTGGAAGTTTAATGTATGCAGTGCTTTGGGGTGATGCTCCATGTATTGCCAGTCCGGGGTTCACAAAAAAGAAAAAAAATGATGTATGCAGTGCTTTGTACCAGACCAGATAGTGTGCAAACTCTCGAGATACACTAGTAATCCTAGTATGGACCATTGGAAAACAATTAACTTGGAATTATTTTATTATGACAATTCGGTTGTACTAGAAAGATACATTGATGCAAGTTTGATTACTAGTGTAAGTGATAATAAATCAACATCAAGTCAGATTTTTATGATAGGAGGTGGTGCAATTGGTTGGGCATCTAAGAAATAGACTTGTATGTCACATTCAACCATGTAGTTTGAATTTATAGACTTAGCGACTACCTATAGGAAAGCTCAATGGTTGAGAAATTTAATGTTAGATATCAAGTAATACTCTCAACTAATATCACCTATTTCCTTACACTATGATAGTGAAACAACTATGTCTAGAGCATATAACAAAATATATAATGGTAAATCTAGACATATTAGTTTAAGACATGAATATGCTAGACCGTTAATAATAATGGATAGTATTGTAACCATTATCTATGTAAGGTCTAGCAATAATTTAACAGATCCTTTAATTAAAGGATTGTCAAGAGAGTTGGAAAGAGCTACATCAACTCAAATGGGACTGAAACCTTTTTTTCTTAATAGTCACCAGTAACGATAACTCAACCTTGTTTTAGCAAAAATTAGTTCCTACGTTTAAAGGTAAACATAAGTTATTGTTATATGACTGATAAATCACTAAAATTTATATTCAGTCATAACTGAAATTTAGTGCTAACTGTTACGATAAATAGAAAATGAGTATGTGCTCTAAATGGAATTAAATTTTACAAATGTCTATAGTAGCAGGGACAATAATGGTAAAATAATTTCACATATATGAATATAGAAGTGGTGTCACTTCTAGCGAGTGTCCGGTTTATTTTTGTAAATATTCATGAAACCAAGATTAGCACATAGTCATAATAGTGCTAAGTGGCATATGTTCAAATCTATATGAAGATGATGTTAGTCTGTGTATTGTATTTTCGGTTTTACTGCATAAAAAACTTGGTTTAATGCTAAGGCAACCAATGACTTTGATAAAATTTTGATGTACTTATACCAATTGAAGGTTTAAGTTAAAAAACACCTTCTTGTTGAGACTTTATTTTCTTTTATTTGATTGAATAATTGATTTATTTTGAATAGTTATGACTATCAAAAAGAGTTATTATTTGAATAATTATGACTATTAAGAAAAGCATCTATTTAAAAGATTGTGACTATTAACAAAAAGACACCTCTTTAGAAAGGTAATGCCTTTTAAAGAAAGGGAAACTACTTGGAGGGTTGTGACTTTTGAGAAAAAACACCAAGTATATAAATAAGGCTTTAGGCTTCATTCACAAATACACATTAGTCTTACATAACTAATCTATCTTTCCCTCTCTTTCAGAATAAAAACCGTTCGAAGTGATTTTTTTAGAAGTTCTTCAATATTACTAATTGCAGTTCTTCACCTACAGACTTTGTTGTATCCTAAAAGTGATTTACATGTACCCTCTAACAAACTCTTTTAGTAGGGGGCAAATATCACTTTAAAGAAATCGATCTTACGCGCCTCAAAGTCTTGATTATATTCTATTTTTAATCTACTCGAACCCAATTTCCCAACACTAATAACATCCAATCAACTGTTATGATAAAAGAGGTGCTTCAATGTCTACTGCATTGTCCCCCAAGTCATTGTTCGCTTTTGCTTCTGGTTTTAGCATCCAAGCACAACACAGAGAAATCACCTGAGACAGTTGAGCATTTGCAGCAAGATCATGAGAGAGAAACAGAGAGACAGACAAGAGACAGAGACAGAGACAGAGACAGAGAATAACAGCTTACCATGCATAAGGATGCACATATAATACTGAAACCTTTGCAGTTGAAAGGTGCATCGCTAGAAAGAAACCAAGCTGGAACAACATTGGTTCACACTTAAGCAAGTTACCAAAGTGGTTCTGAAATTCACACGGAACAGAAAGAGTAACCGACTCACATGTCAATGGACTCATTCCAAGTGGCGACAACAAACTTGCAATTGACTGCACACCAGCAATAAATGCTTGCGCTTTGCCCTGGCATAGGAATCGAACTCATAGGATAATGGAAGAATTGATTGAACTTGGAAAGCACTGAAAACGCATAACATAGGGGCAGTTGAAAAAAAAATGAGAATTTCCTAAATTTTCATCGCTTTGAAAAGCAAAAACTGAAACTTAAGGCTCTTTCTATGCGCTCAACTTATCAAACAGTTGGCTCCACAGTTCAGCAACCTGATATCAGACGAACTGACATTGTGAATATAACTAGAGCTAAAGCGAACACAAACTAGACAATGAAAGTTAGTTACAGTGTACACATTTTGCATCGGTCATGGTCCACAGTCCCAACTAAAAATTGAATTAGATGAGTAAAATCGACAAATAGACAATGAAGATAGAACACATGACCATAGTTTGAAATCTGGGCTTCTTATTGCACGACTTTTTTGAATTGAAATTCTAACATATCTATCTCAGTCTTGTGGCAATTTCCTCTTCAAATCACATCAAGATGAACTTTGAAGGAGTATAGGTGACTGAAGGAAAACAATATCGAAGAGTGAGATTTCTTCTCTTGTAGTACTCTCCCAAGAGGAGTAACGGGGGTTTTCTTCATGCATGTATTATGGCTTGAATCTGTGCATGAAGCATTTCAGCTTACCAGTGTTTATTTCTTCATGCCTTGCCTAAACTTTCAGGCTCTAGAATGTAGGAAACTCGGGAATAAAAAATCATAAAACATAAGCGTAATGATACCATATTCACAGACCAACCTGATCACTTGAGCTTGATGCTTTTGATATAATAGCATATGTCTGTCATACATGAAAATCAACGGGGAAAGGTACATTACTACAGTGGAAAATATACATTGAGAAAAATCATTACTAGGAAATAGTACGTACTGAAGGTTTCACAAGGATATAGACAACTCCAAATGAAGCGCTTAAGTATGGCACCTGTGTTGGCAATGACATGCAGTCAATAACATTCTGCTATTTTCACAACCTTCAAATACTGCAATTATGAAGCCTTAGTGCACACTATTAACCCATCTATGCTAGGTACATTCTTGCAACTCAGATAGGATGGATTAAAAAAAACGAAGCAAAGAGGTGGTGCTATTTTGATCTCTCTCTTCACAAGGTAAATAAGGGGCACTTTCTAACTTCCAATGTCATTTCTAACAGGCTGTGGCAAAAATTACGACAAAGTAAGGATCCATAAATATTATTGCAGTAGGGGATGTCTATTTTAGTTGGTTTAATTGAGATTAAGTTGTTCACCAGTTTTATTTCAGTTCATTGAATAACCAATTTAGCATAGAAAATGTCAAGCTCTACGAACTTGAAGCCTCAACAGCAAAACTCTCCCATTTTTAAAGTTATAGAAGTTTTGTACGTCAAAATAGATGAGTGTGCATACCCAAGGAGCCCATGCCAAGCCATATAGCAATGCCTGTACATGAAAAACACCATATGAGACTAATTGCCTTCAAATGCAATGCAAATTTGCTTAAATCAAGCTGGACCACCAGGAGTTCATATTGACTAATCAAGGGCGACTTACATAAACTATTGATCCAAGTAACGCTATGCACAATATCACTTTCTCTCCAACAAAGGGATTTGCTAGTGGAAGCACCACCATCTTGAAGCAACACACAAAGTCAGTCAAATTATAAGCGGACAAACTTCAGAGGTTTTAGCATACATTTTATATAAGGAAGACAAACGCTTAAGCAGGTTAGATATTCCGGGGCCCAAATATAGGGATGATTGAGGAGGCAATAGGTACATGTACACAGGATGTGCGAATCTGCATCAAGGGGAAAAAGTAATAAAATACATATTGCCTCCTCGTGTATTTAAGTGTCTAACAGTTATTAAGGACTAATGACATAGCCATTTTCTATCTTGAGTGCCTCAAAGGCTTGGTCGTCTGTTGGGTTCCTAAGGACTAATTAGATCAAGTATTTTTAAGTGTCTAACAGTTATTAAGGACTAATTACATCGGCATTTTCTATCTAGAGTGCCTCAAAGGCTTGGTCATCTGTTGGGTTCCTAAGGAAAACAATGGAATCTTATTTGTCCAACCATCCAGGTCAAAATGGCAGATAATCAAACATGGTACAAAAGTGAAATGTTCCAGAACGTAGTAAATACTGCAACAGGTGACAGAGATAATAGAATAATTATTTTTATTGTGCTGCTACGATTGTTAAACTGACCTTGATAGTCAAATATTCAGCACCAAGGTACAAATAAACCTTTTCAGGATATCCAAAGCAAATAACAGGGTCAAAGAGAGTGAAACATATTACCTGTGAAACAATTGAACCAATTCCCACCATTGTCTGGATTTCAGAAAATTGATTTTTATTGAAACCAAAAGCTGCCTTCAGATAGTACTGTGGATGCCAACAGAAAAAAACTTAAAGTTTCACATCATACCATCATGCAATCACAGGTATCAGGCTGCAATTGTTCGGTGCACCAGAGAAGGAAAGAATTGCCCTGGTGTTCTTAGCAAAATGTGGCCAATTTTCTTTCCCCCGTAGCAAGAATTCCTCATTTATTTTTCCCCAAGATTGCTTTATAAAGTTCACACAACCAACCTTTTGAGACAAAATCTGAACCAGTTATTAGAAGAAAATCAGTTTTTTACAGGAAATGCAAAACTTCCTAGGCCAATTATGAAACACCGGAGGCTGATCAGTTTATGTTAGTTTACAGAAAACTAAATCTAGTTTACTGAAAGATAATTGGCTTACCGTTGTTAAGCACTGTAAGATTGAATCCTTATTTTATTCGATGGAGAAGGGACCATTTGAGTTTCATAGGGGTGTCCATATAGCGACTAAACAAATTTCATCAAAAAATATCTAGATTTCAGTCCATCAGATTAATGGATGTTGGTTAGCATACCAATAAGACATTGCTGATCCCAGACATTCCCAATTCATAGAAGAAGGAGACGAGTGAAATGCTCCTCAGTGTTTGACTGAGAAATACCATAAAAGCTTTTTAGAATGCAAACAATCTCATATTCTCCAGATGGAAAAATTCTATACAAAAACAAAAATAATATGAGTGCTTGTAAATAACCACGAAATGTCAGAATTCTACTTACAAAATTACCTGCTAATAACAATAGTTACGGCACCCCTCATTGACTCATATCGTTCCCGAGCAATCTTAAATGCCTTGTTCACGCATGATGACTGTAGGTCCTGTTTTGGAGTTGGCTCAACTGTCTCCACCAGAAAGAATGCCATGTAAGCTGAACAAAAGATCAAGAGAGCAATTGAAACCTGAAAAATCAGGCTCATTAGGAGTAACACGTCAGGAACAATGTACAAAATTTGTGTCGAAAATACTAATGTACAAAAACAACTACATGCCTCAAAAATGTAATTTTCAGGAAGAAAACGTGCTACGACATTTCCCAAGACATGCGATGCAGAAAAAAGGCCTGTGATCCAACTAAAAGCTGCAACCCTCTTACTGCCATCAAGAACATCTGCCTGCAAGAGGGTGGAGAATTGTGCTCTTATTAAACTGCTAGCCATGATTTTATTTGATGGCATTGACTGAAGAGTCTTACCGTATAAGCAACGGCAATGCAGAAAATACTCCCTTGACTTATAATATATGAAATTGTACGAAGCACATAATATGCATACACAAATCCCTTCGACTCGTTGATGGCAAGTAAAGCTGGAAGTTAAAAAACACAAATAAATATATATGTAAAAACTTAAAAAATAAAGAAAAAAAGATAGAACCAAAACAAAGTAAACTTGCCAAAAAAAAAAAAAGAGCACATGCTTAACTGTAATGTAACCAAACTAACTTGTCAAATGTTCGTTAAAAGAAGGTCAATTTTTAGTTTCAGAGGAAAAGTCTGGTTATCTGGCCTATTGCATCTGCCATTTTTTCTAGGTTTCACTCACCTATATTGACATTGGGATCAGATTACTCATAATAAGAGCACATGCAAAATATAGTTCACTCAACTCAAGCCTACATGAATTGTGTTTTACCATTATGCTTTATTAAGGGTCATACACAGAATTCATTCAATATATCTTCAACTCAACAAACCCTTGTTCATTTAGTATATCTTACTGGAAAATTGTTCACCAAAATTTGTGTCTGTTTGCAAATTGCAACTATGAGCTGTCTATGGTGCACCTTCTAAGTTGAGCTTGTTTGTTCAGTTGTCCATTAATATTTTAGTTTAGGAACCACTTATTTTGCATTGGCTGCAAGTGAAAAATGTAAGAAGCATAAGCTTAACGAACATCAGGCCAGCATTGTTTTCTTCAAGTGCTATTGAAACATTAGAAGATTCATTAATAAATATCCACGGGAAAAGTGCAGTCAGATGCTTTTGAGTACAAATTTTCATACAAAATACAGATCTTCACTAGTCACATACCAAAAGGGACTATCGTTGTAGATACAGTGAGGAGGAGCAATGGTTTTCGACCATATTCATCTGCAAGTTGGCCTAGAACCGGAAGTACTACCATCTTGAAAATTCCAACAACCTACAAGATCACAGCTTTGCCTTAGCCTTGTTTGAATACAGATGTTATACAATCAATAGGAAACTGATAAAATCAATCACAGTCAACACTAACATCAACATTGTCATGCCATATTTGCCATCGACTTGTGTTTTCAAATCTTGGTGCTCTCAGTGTATTCCCATTTGCACCAAGTTATCATAGCAACCAATTTCCTTCTAGTCCTTCCCTTTTTAATTAGAAGACAGCCAAAATAATCATCCCTAGTGTCTGTTGTTTATCTCATTTCTCATTTGTTCAGGTTATCTTAAATAATTCATGGTTTTTCCGAATGTTGGTTTTTTTTCCCTTTTGCTTCATTTTTTTAATTTCACAAACAGAAGCCAACAATTGGGCAATATGAAAAACTCAAACTAAATATGGTTTGACCTATAAGATGAACAAGGGTATAGTTTAGAAGACAATGTGGCAAGAGGGGCTTAGTCTGGGGCAGGCTGTGATATTTTGGGGCCTAAAACACCAACTAAAAAAGAGTATTTTATTTTTAATAATAACATTTTATTTAAAATTTATCCTTCTTGCTTTTTGAGAAGCAAAAGTACTAAATAAGTTTTTATATTCAAATTTCGCTGACATATTTTTTTCTATTGATAGTATTGTTAATCCACTTAATCTCTTCATCAGGACCGGCTCAACAGCTTTAAAAAAAAAAAGCATGGGTTTTAGGCCCCAAAATTTTAAGTACATTACTAACCCATAAAAAAATTAAATATTTAAATTTTAAACCCTGAAAAAAAAGCCCCAAAATATTAAGTACAATCAACATTTTTATTGTAATAATTTGGGATCATGATTCAATTCATAACACCAAAAATCTAAAAATCATAAGTTGAAAAAATAAAAAAATATTCAAAAGTCAACTCATATTTACCCATATTCTCTCTATGTAAAATTAGTACAAAACATTAAAAAAAGTTAAAATTAAACTCACTTTCTGGTAAAAAATAAAAACAAAAACAAAAGTTAAAATATTTTTTTCAGTAACACTAGCACGTTCTTCTTCGATTTTTCTCATATAATAAATTAAAAATAAATTAATGTTTTTTAAAAACTAATATTAAAAATTAAAAAAAATTATTTAATATTTTCGTTTTAGGCCTCCAATTGCCGTAAGCCACCCTTGCTCTTCATGTGACATAGTTCATCTTAGATAAGAGTTTTGAAAATTTTAGCTTTGAAAATTTTCTTTCAGCGGAAGCTATAGACTATAGTTATAAGAATTGTCAATAATATTTTGTAAACAATACATGCATTCGAAAAAAATATCTTTACTTAATATTTTAATTGGAGTACTTTCTTCCATAAGTAAAATTTTCTTTAGAACATTTAATTCTGAAAACAAATCTAAAGCGTCAATATTAAAAAAAAAAACTATGTTTTAAGAAACACTCAAGATCAAGGTCATATTTTTTAAAAGGAAAATTTTCATCTACACTCCCTCTAAATAGGTCCATCTTCAACGACACCTCTTGCATTCTCTAAAATTTCACTGCACTTTCTTCTAGTTTATATGTCCTCTTCACCTAGATCTTCTACCGTAATCATCCGTTACTAACCGTCAGAAAAATGCGGATGTCATACCAAAATTTTTATTAAATATTAATTTTACCCTTCTTATTCCCCATGAAACTCTTGTTTCACCCCTTTTCTCTCTCTCATGTCTGAACAACCCAATCACTTAGCTACAAAAACGTGACAATGAACCCAAGTCACTGGTCCTAGCATGAATTGGTGAAGAATAATGTAAAAAAATCCACATAAAAAATAAAAAATCTAGTGCGATGAATCAGTGACACCGTAAAAAAAATAACAAATAAAAAAAATCGGTGACACCGTACGCTTAAACATAATACAAGGAAAAAAATCAAAATAACTTTTGTTAAAAAAGATTTAAAAAAAAATCGGCGACATCGTACATTTAAACATAATATAAAGAAAAAATTCAAAATAATTTTTTTAAAAAAATTGAAAAAAAACCGGTGACACCGTACATTATTAAACATAATACAACAAAAAAAATTAAAATAATTTTTTTAAAAAAAAAATCGATGACATAGCACGCTTAAACATAGTACAAGGAAAAAATTCAAAAATATTTTTTTAAAAAAATTTAAATAAAAAAAGACCAATGACACCGTACACTTAAAACATAATACAAGAAAAAAATTCAAAATAATTTTTTATATGCGAACTCTACAGAAGAGAGTATTTGTGTCATTTTCTTTACTTGTACTATTGGTGGATTTATACCAACAAATTATACCACCTGATAGGTGGTATTCATTAAAGTCATGTACAAGGGATAAAGGGATAAAGGTTACGATACAAACCGAGTCAATATTTTAACCCAAAAAATAGTATTACACATAAAATGCCAACCAAATAAGGTAATAAGTGGGCCCAGATATTATTTACTCTATCCCACTTTCCTAATACCTCATATATCCAGCAAACAAACATGTCCATACTTACAAGAAATAGAAATATGTATTTATATATAGTTTAATGGAGGTTAGTGAAATTTCAAAAAATGCAGGGAGTGTTGATGAAGATAAATCTATTTAGAGGGAATGTAGATAAAATTCTCTTTTTTAAACTACTATCGCCTAATAATTTTAATTTCTTTAAATTAAATAACAAACCAAATATATTGTGGTGTATTGCGAATTTTGTCGTGTATAAAAACAACAAACTAGCAAAGGGCCAAGGGCAGACTGTAAGTGAGAGAGAGAGAGAGAGAGAGAGAGACAGACTGTAGGTGAGAAAGCGAGAGAGAGAGAAAGAGGGGACCCCGGTAGACAATGATAGAGTTAAGAATGGTTGGAAATCTGTGTTCCAAATTCTTTTACCGTGAAGAGAGAGAGAGAGAGAGAAGAAAGAAATGAGTGAGTGAGATAGAAAGGTCAGGACTACCAGTTTTAAAAAAAAAAAAGGTAAGGGCTCTTGAGTTCACCTTTTTACTTTTACTTTTTATATTCTTTTTTTTAATTTTTTTTATGGTTTTTAGGTGTCATGAGCTGGAGAAACAAATCCAAACTATCCAATTTAAATTTTTTAGATTGAACTTAGACTTTGATTTTTTTATTAGGCTTTAAGTTTTTATAAAGTTGAATTTTTTATTTAAACTAGTGGTTACAATTACAAATTATGGGGCATAAAGCCCAGGCCTTATTGCCTTTACATGAGGACAGGCCCCGGACATAGTCTAGTGGGGCCTAAGTGTAATTTTTCTAAAACAAAATATCAAAGGCACTGAGGTAAATAAGGACAATCAGAAGTGCCACAATAACAGGCTAATGCCAGAAAGGAACAGCAGTACTAATACAACACAAGACCATGTGGCACACTACGATAAGGACTAAGGAACAAAAGGGATATTTTCCAAATGGAGGAACTAAATATATTATGCCCTCCATCATAATCAATATAGTCCACATAACCTGATGATAAAATTGATGGATTAATAATCTATTCTTGTTTATCTGCCAAATTAAAAATCCAACAGAAAAAAGGTCAAGTTCATTCTTCCAAACAAAAAACAATCCCTACTAAAAAACAAGTAGTGCATCAGTAGGGTCCACCAACATGTTTGACAATGGAAACTTCCTTTTTCAGCAGCCATAGCCTTTTTTTTCCATCTCCTCACTGTTTAGCCATACTCATACTCATACTCAATCCAATCAAGGCAAACCCAACTTAATCTTAAGAAGACAAAAAATCCACATTTTGATGGTGACCTATAAAGATTAAGGTAGCATTTTTTAATGACTCCCTTATCAAAACACCAAGTTTCTGTCCCGGTAACTTTATACGACACTTTATGAGAAAATTACACTTAGCCCCACTGAACTATGCCCACATTTCACATTGTCATCTGAAGTATCATTTTCTCCTATTGAACCGTAAACTGCTGATTAAGTGTTACATTACCCTGATCGTTAACTTTTCCCCCAATTTTTCATAGCAAGTCAGGGGAAAATATAGAAATTTAGCTAGCTAGGGATGGAAAGATCATATCCCCAAATACAGAAGAACTTCAGTTTTTCTTTGAATTACATGGAAAAGTTCGACAGAAGTTAACGATTGGTGCAGTGTAAACTGAAATAATAGTTAAATGTACAGTGTGAGAAAGCTGATAGTTAAGCGGATAATGTGAAACGATGAGCATAATGCAGGAACTCTAGTACTAATTTGCCTAAACTTTATAAATCAAAGGCACTGACAATTGTGTGACTAAAAAGAGATTCCAAAAAAAGTTTGACAGCGAGGATCAGTGTAGAGGATTTCAAAAAATGTAACTTCACAACTTCCTGTCACAAATGAGGCACCATTAGCAGTTCATAAAAACAATTGATTAAACCAATAAACACAACATCAGATAGAATGCAACAGTTTACGGCTAAAATTAAAGTTAATTTGATAGTATTAAATAATGGGATACTGTCAAAAAGGCAACCTCTTACAAATGGAAACTAGCAAGGATACACAACGAAAGCTTCTTGGCCATCTAAATTTCTGGAAACAAGCAGAGCATGTAAGTTGAAATTTTGAAAGCTTTTGACCATAAATGACTTACATGAAGAAAAGAAGCAGTTTCATTAGAACATGAATGCAGTTTCATTAGAACATGAATCTTACACTTTTCTTTATAATTAATAAACCCATCAAAATTTTGAGAATTTGAAAGCTTTTGACGCTAAATAACATTCTAAAGAAATGAAATCCGTCAATCAGATTCTGAGATATATTTTTTTTCAACATCAATAATTAACCCATCCAAACAAAGGATTTTTTTTTATAAAAAAAATTAATAAACCCACATCAATGGTGAATTTGGCTTGGTTTGATCATTTAAACTTCATCATTTTGGAAGCCAAAAAACCATAGAGAAAGACAATTCTCAGAATTTTCTTCCATTTTCTCAGAGGCCAAAACACAAGCCAAATGATACACCGAGAGAGAGAAAGAAAGAAAGTTTATGATTTTTGGAGACGAGAACATTTAATAGACTGAATATCATTAGATATAATAAAGACAATCAGATTTTAAGAGAGAAGGAGAGAGAGAGCACCGTTTGCTGAAGACCATTGATGTAAATAGCTTCAGAACATGTGGACTCGCCGTCACAAAGAGCTCCTGTAGTAACATCTACGAGCACCGAAACGGTCATCTCTTCGGCTATCCAGTGCACACATAGCGGCAACAATAGATGAACCAGTGGTCTCAGCTCCCTCGCACTCTTCCACCACTCCACGCCCATTTTCTCTCCCCTATACACTCCAATCAAAGCCCTCTAAACCTGTCTCCACCTATACTTAAATACACACACACACTGACCGGTTGTTGAAGGTGAGTTTATTATTTTGAACTGTTGCCGACTCGTGTGGATATGCAGTTTGTTGAGTGGGCGCACAGTATTTGCGCACGCCGGCGCTTGGTGATCGTATGCCAACCAACTTGCAATTGGCCAGTTGAATCATTAAAGATTATATGGGTGGCACGTGGCAATTGGTATAATGGCCACGATAGATAAAATGTTGAAAGAAAATATGAGGTATAATGAAAAAAATATGAGGAATAGATTTTTTATCGTTTAAAAAAAGAAAGAAGTTTTTGTATTTGGTAAGATATTTTTCATATTTTGTATTTGATAAGAAGGATGGAAAAGTAAAAAAAATAATTTTTTTATTATTTTATTTGGTATGAAAAAAATAATAAAATATTATTATTTCTAAAATATCAAAAATACACTTACTAAAATATAAATAATTTACTGAGAGATGAGTTCCTTCGAGTAAATGGTTATTAACCAACTGTAGAACCCATCTTGACCCACTTGTGTGCCATTTTCATCCCAAAATGGGAGGGATAAAAAATGGTGGTCAGCATAGTTTATTTTTCCTCCATCTTTCCATTCTAACTAAATCAAGAAAAATTACATTTTCAATCCTTCTTTTTATTTATCATTTTTTATCGATCCTATTTTCACTCATATCAAACAGGGCAAAAGTTCATGTTGAGCATTAATCAATACAAATTCAATTCATTTAATTAATTGTATTGTGTTAATCCTATTTATTTATTTTTATGTCGTATTCGTGTTAGCGCATATAACTCGTAAATAAAAATTTTAATATTAAGATTTAAGTCTAATATTATATTATCTTCAAATTAAACTAAAACTCGTATATTTTTAATAAACTAAAAATTAATTTAATAAATTTAATAATAAAAATAAGTAAAAAAATCTTTTTTTTTTGTATAAGGATTATGTTTATTTTGAGAAAAATAACAAAATTTATATTTTGTTCTTATAATATTAATTAAACGTTTTAATCGTGTCAATTTATATTATTCGTATTTGACACAAAACTAACCTATTTATTATTTGTAGTAATTGATCTTGTCGTTCATGAGTTCGAGTCAAAAAATAATCAATTATAACTCAAAAATTTCGTATCAATTTCAAGTTGTTATCACCCCCATTTAAGAAATACTAATTGATTTATCTTGTTTCTTTCTTCTTCTTCTTCTTTTTTTCCATCTAGGGCTAATTATATTTTAACTCTATAAACTATAAACTCAATTCACTTTGCCCCTTAAACTATTAATTTTTTTTTGCGTTATCCCCTGTAATTACTTGAATTTATTTCGCATTAACCCAAACACAAATGTCTATTGTCTTTAGACGGAAATTATCAACGTGTGGATAACAAAATAAAAGAGAACACATACATCAAGGGTAAAATAAAATAATTTTTTGTTAAATTTGTAATCGATGTTTATCATTATGAAAATGTGAAACTAACAATAGGAAAGGGACCATATGTCTACGGCACTTTTCAGCTTTAGGTCCAACATGAATACTTTTAAGGTCAAAAATTCTTAGAAATTGCATTTGACAAAGCCTTTTAATGAAAGAGGTTATTTAAAAAAATTTACATTTATCTCATTCTTATATTTATTTTATTTATTTATTATTTTTATTTTACCATCATCATTCCACCACCAACCATCGCCACCCACTGCCCAACACCACCACCACCAGTGGGTTGATTAGAGAATGCTAAATCAAAGTTGGACCGTGGCGGTGGTATGACCATGCAAATGTGCTGAGATTGTGGGTACGTGGGGAGAAGCCAAACGTAGAGATCCATTTGTTTCGAGGAAATTTTGTGGACCGTAAAAGGCGTGAACTGTTCATTTAAAAATCTAGTATGACCTACCCATCTATTTGTTCGGCTTAGATCGCTTGAAAAAAAAAGTAAGAGATATAACGGAATTTCGAATGTTGACCCTGTAATGTTTAAATCCAAAAAAAGATATTCAAAATAAAGAATATAAAATTAAGAGTTTAATTGTCTTATCCAAATTATATCCTACATTTTCTTTTATGGGCTAGTGGATTAGGTCATAGAATTTTTATCCATCATTTGAATATGGGGAACTACGAGTACCATAGTAAGTGAGGGCTTTTCAACGTAGGAGTGTCAACTAGATTTGAATTATTCAAATCGTGAGGAGGTAGGACCCTACTAAATTGCAAGTAAGTGAAGAGCTAGGAGCTAAGAGATAGAGTCTTATCCAAATTAGAATTCTTGTCAAGTTGAATTGGACTTGAACTAAATAATCTTTTCACATTGCGTCAATTTCTCTATCATCAATTTTGTTTTTCAATCAATTCTTTTTTGGCATTATAAACTTTTATCAGATTTCATAATGAGCTCTATATATTTTGTTAGATGCTCTCTAATTTTCTACTAAAGCGTCTTTGGTCTAATATTACTTTTTACCTTGTGAAAATTTTGTCTTCTTGAGGTTAAGAATTTAAGTCTCCTTCCTCCACTCCCCCTCCCAAAAAAAAAAAAAAAAAAATCTAGCTGGATGTATCAAAATTTATGTCTTATCCATTTATAATTTTATTGAAAGCAATTTCGTATGGTACTGTATTTGTATCATATATAAATTATATTTAAACAAATGTATATCATATTTAGTTAAATTTGTGTCGATCTAACTGATAAGTTTGTCACAATTAAAAATTTACAATCCAAATCGAAATGAAAGCGGAATCCGATCGTAGGCTGTCTGTCATGGGACCATCTAAAGACGTAGCGAATAAAATATCACCTTCATTGGTTTAAAGACGGAGAGTGAAGTGTTTTGAATAAAAAAATTTAAGAAAAATTGGCGTCGTTGAGGTCTGACGGACGTGGCAGGAGCGGCGTCCATAATTTATTATTCCCTTTATTATTTGAGAGAATTACATCTAGACATCTGAAATTTGTCACTTAAAAATTCAGGTCCCCTAAAATTTATATGCGTTGAACACTTAGACCTCTGCAGTTAGTAAATTATATCTAGACTCCCTAAATACTTAGACATTTCAAGTCTCAAATATTTTAAATTTTATCACTAAAATTCATGTTCGATTGTGTCATTTATTGAAATAGAATCAAAAATAAAAATCTAATTTTTTCTTAAAAAATTGTAATTCATATACAATTACATTATCTATTGGAATAAAACTAAAAAAAAATCAAATAAGGAATCTAATTCATTCATAATAAAACATGAATTTTACAATCAAAATTAATATTCTATTATATTATTTATTAAAATAAAATTTTA
>CM042201.1:9545504-9567080 GCA_023539305.1 Ilex asprella
AAAGCATGCACCATCAACTAATATTTAAAACTGAAGATAATTTACTTACAGCAGGCATATCAATGTAGTAATTCACATGATCAAATACAACTGACAAGGGTTGGAAGGGCAGCACCATTCCTCTTCTGCTGGCATTAGTTGCATCACTTAAGTTGGTACACCATGGAGCGTTTTTTACTGCCATATTTATTTTTGAAGTCATTCAGATTCCATTAGCAACTAGATAAGGAACAAGCTCACTCATAATATATCAAATGACTTAGCTTTGGAAGAAATAATTGCAAATGCTGATGTTGTTGCCCATACATAACACTACAAAACAATATCCATAGTAGATCACGAGGCAGTTAATAAATTTTGTTTTTGTGTCTAAGTTTTTGGGTTATGGATAGACTTGGTTACCTTTCAAGAATAAAGAAAGGATAGTTTAAGTTTAAACTTCTGAAATTTACATGATCTAAATATTGTATAGAAACATTGTCATTAGAAGTTTAGTGTTTTGTTACTTATTCCAGAGAAGAATTCACGATAACTTTCGAACATATAAGAATGGAAATACTCAAAAAATTTGATCTATGGCAAAAAAATTCACTTCCGATTTTGGAAACTAATAAGTTTCTGGATATAAAGAGCCACATGCATTATAGCCGCTGTGGACCTCCAAATAGGTCTTAGAGAGGTTAGCCTTTCACTTGCCCCTCTTATGTTTGCAGTTCTTTTCATGAGGTTGATAAAAGAGGCAAGGCCAATGCTGAAAATCCCCCAAGTTAAATTAACTTTTACCAATAAGAAGTTTTTCCTAGAACTCTAGCTCTTGGAATTATTTGTACAACCCCATCAGTTTGTTTAAAAAGATTTCTTAGCCAGTGCCAGATATTTTCTTAAAATTTACAATCTTGTATGAATGAGAAAATTAAGATGTCAATTATAGAGTATAATGCAAACAATATATGCCATGGTTTTCATGGGTGAAGGAAACTATGTAAGAAACTAGTAGTCTTGCACAATGTATGTATGTGTTAAATAAGGTCCAATTCACAAACTTTGTGTATAAACATGAAACTTAAAATGATAAAAGCATCGAAAGATTAGAAAACCCAATTGGAATTCCTAAGAGACAAAGGTAGGTAACCTTTAACTGATGGAGCTGTAGTTGTTGAACCCTTCTTAATTTTATCGTCACCATCTTGAATAACAGACTTAGAATCTCGTAAAGCTGCATTTCAGTTACAAAATATTTGTAAAATGCAAACCAGAATTAAACACTATAATTATAAGGAGAGTACTTTGAAAAGTTTTATCGTACGATCCAAGTATGTCAGTGCTACAATGAAGCCAATATTGAAGAGAAGAGAAAACCCAAAGAGTGCAATGATACAAATCCAATACATATAGTCATCCATGAACATTCCCCTGGACTTGAGAAGAACCTTTCCAATTGTAGGTTCAGCAAAGCTTGGATCTGCATTGGGCTGTAGAAACAAACAAGAAGGTGTACCTTATGACAGTCAAATAATAATGAGTACAAAATTCAAGTTTGAAAAAAGTAAGGACTAGTGTTTGTAAACCATAAACTGGGCTTACAGTGCTCCATCTCTCATCAAGAAATTCATTGATGGCTATGGCATTCTGTCCATACGTCATAGGAGAAACGTAGTAACCCCATATCACCCAGGGTTTTATGTCATCTACAGATATAGTTATAATAATTATTTAGAAAAAATGATATAATTACATAACCTCTTTAGTGAGTTTCAATATACTTTGAAATGTTTGAACTTAATGTCACTGTTTGATATAGAATCAAACCACTTGAGTGAACAGAAGTATCAATAGTACGATGACATAAAACACTAACCTTTGGCAACAATGAATCCACCAAGTACAAAAGACATTAGCAACGTAAAGGTAGCAAGTGTGCTTGCATTAGTCAATGTTCTACCAAGTGCCGAAATGAAACGGAAGAGAGACAAAGCCATTTGATGTACACCGAAAAATGCCAAAAATTGGCAAAAAAATCTGCACAGTTACAAGTTGCAAAATTGTGTAAGCAATTCTTGATATTATCTTGTCATCAGTTCTGGTGATTGTTGAACCATGTATGGACATTAAACAAACATTCGAGTTTATTTGTGGCCTCTGACTATCCTTTCACATTCTTCCACGTGAAAATCACTTGCTAAGTATTAGAAAGTGTGTGCGACCACATACCTACTAGCAGCAGGAGCAAACCCAATTGTGTAATATGTGAGGATAATCCATATCGATGATTCTACAAGGGAGAGGGGGATCCTCATCAGCCAAATTGGAATGGCAAAAGCCCATGCAGGATAAAACAAGGCATCCCTCTGTTTAAAGAATACAGGAAGCCTAAACATAGTAAGGGAAATCTCAGCCGTTCCATTAAACATCACATTTAGGAGACTAAAAAATAGTGCACCATAATATTTGCCTCCATCTTCCAATCGGCCATGTTTCATTTCAGTTCTAAAGAAAACTGTGAAAGTAACTATGGACATGATAGTAATCTGTGTGGTCTTGAATATGTAGAGAAAGGAGTTGCGTTTCATCAATAGCCATTCTCTGGACAAGGATGCCTTTAAAAGCTCCAAATTGGAAATACCATACTTCTTAGTCACCAATGCAGAATTATGGGCTTTGGTTTTGTCATAAGGAATCCCAAGTTTATCATAAAGTTGTTGTCCAATGTGGAAAGATTTGAAGTGTTCCACAAGCTTTGGCACTGAAATAAATCGGTAACGTTTGTTCTTTTTGAACCAAAATTGCCTTTGGTCCTTCCTCGATGTGACCTCTTGAAGAAAATCAGCAACTCCCTTCCTTTTGGGGCATTTGAATCCGACACTCTCAAAGAAATCAAGAACATTCTCTTGTGGACCTTGGTAAATAATTTGTCCCTCAGATAGCAGAATAATGTCGTCAAAAAGATCAAAAGTTTCAGGTGCAGGCTGCAGAAGTGAGATTATCATTGTCGAATCCAAAATATGAACCATCTGCTTCATAAACTTCACAATTTGGTAAGTGGTAGAACTATCCAGACCTGTTGAAATGTCATCCATGTAAAATACTTTGGCTGGCCCAACCAACATTTCTCCTACACATACCAACATGTATTAGAATGTCATCACAAAGGGAAACTCATTAAACAGAGAGGGAGAGGGAGGAGGGAGTCCTTACAAAATGGAGATTTTTTTTTTCTTTTGGGGGGGTGGGGGGGGGGAATACTTTTCACATACCAGTTGTGACACGTTTCTTCTGTCCACCGGAGATACCCCGCCTCATCTCATCACCGACCACTATATCAGCACAGTTATCTAATCCAAGTATCTGTTATATCAACTTAATGGTCAGCTAGATGCTAGCTCGGGTTGATACATTAGACATTAGAAGCCAGAAAAATGAGCAAACAAACCTTGAGAACATAGTCCGTGAGCAAACTAGATTCTTGGCCAACCATTGTTGTGGCTTTCATGAATGCATCTATCTCCGGGATAGGTTTGATTCGTGCATCCTTTTCTCTTCTCAACAATTCTGCTAGGAGGTCATATCTAGTTCCAACTCCCAAGAAACGTCTTGCGAAGTCTAAAGTCTCTCTAACAGTCATCTCACTGTGGTGAAGGTCATGTTGGCTAACATAGGCCGAAGTCCTCTGAGGAATGAACTCTGACATTTCGTGACCACAATAAGTGACCTTTCCGGTTACCTGTCCACAACGTTAAAGACCACACACAAAATGATATTTTCCACTATATAAGAAAGATTTCAAATTTTGTGATGACATTTATGACTATACATACCCTTAAAGCCTTGTCCTGCTCTCCAGCAAGTGCCTTCAACAATGTCGTCTTCCCAGCGCCTGGGGGCCCAAGAAGTAGTGTCATCCTAAAAATATAGTTGACAAGCATGGGCATGAAATTCGGTAACACAAAGCATGACATTTCTTGTGCTTATACAATTTTGTTCTTCTTCATTATGGCTGTGCAGAAGTGGAAAACTGGTGTTGTAAATAAACACTTACTAGAACATTTGCATTACTTCCCTCAACTTACCTTGATGGTTTCACAATTCCACTCACGTCATTAAGTATCTTAACAACCCTTTTCTTAGACGGAAAGAGCTTCATTACTCCAAGAACCTCCTATTGACAACAATGAATTAAAATTAAAGCAAAATTTTTGCACTTCTAAAAAGAGACACTTTCATAATATGGAGTCATCA
The DNA here is from genome assembly GCA_023539305.1 of Ilex asprella. Taxonomy (NCBI): domain Eukaryota; kingdom Viridiplantae; phylum Streptophyta; class Magnoliopsida; order Aquifoliales; family Aquifoliaceae; genus Ilex; species Ilex asprella. The sequence goes on from CM042201.1 coordinate 9,549,741, forward strand.
TCTCTCTCATAAACATTAAAAGACCAAACCAAAACAAATGAGATTGCTTACTACAAATAAGCGAAGAACTTGAAGAATCAATCACCACAGATGAAGAATCAAACAAGTTGAAGCATCTAATTTTAATCTGAGTTTCCTTAATTTATGACTAAGACTTGGGAAAAAGTAGCATGAATGTAGAAGAACAGACAATCAATAAGTCCTTATATGTGCATGTGGAAAACAATACTACTAGTCTTAAGCAATAATACAAATAGCTAACTCCATCATTCTGTCAGACATGTTCCCTTCTTTCTCTTCCTTCACTGCAATGACATCCCCCATTTTGTTAACAGAAGCTACCTTAAGCTTCAACCTCTCTAACTCTATACTTTCCCAATTAAATGAGGTCTATCATGCAAGCAATTTTATCATGTATCCACAAACAATAGCATCCAAGATTCTTCTGGAAAATTCTATATGCCTTTAAATGTATGTATCCAAAGTTGCCTAGCCTTATCATGATCTCAGAGAGCTTGCAGGGGCGGCCTGAAACAATCCGTTCCTTAGGCGAAAGTTATAAATGGGGTCTTTTAAATTTTAATATTAGTATACCAGTAGTATAATTAGAGTTTTATTTAAAAATATTCTTTTCTCTTTTTGAGATGTAAAATTAAACTCAAATAGGACTTCATTCGTTTGAATTAAAAAAAAAAATGCAAGGGCAATACAGGTATGCTCAATAAATATTGTCCAAGTAATTAATACATCCATTTGAAAAAAAAAAATTGCCTTTTTATGCAATTTTTAATGTTTCTGATTGAATATTTTATGTAGAACTGTAGTATACAAATAGTTACATGGGATATGTATATGTTGAGAATATGAAATTTCATAGATAACTAAGACAAAAAAAAATAAAAAATGGGGCCCCTTCTCAAATGGGCCCCCAAGCCACCGCCTAAGTTACTTTGCACTTGGGGTGGCACTGAAAGCATGCTTCTCATGATGCTTCTAATTGCTCAAAAACAAAAACAAAAACGGTGTAATTCATTATACAAGGCTCCAGTCACTTTGGAGAGGGTTAGATGTACGCAGTTTTAACCTTGCACATGGAGAGATTATTTCCGCACTGCTAAGAAATTAAAAAAAAAAAATCTATAATATAGTTTTCTTTTTTTCTTTTCGGTCAAATATAGTTTTTTCTACTCCAATTCCTAAAGAACTAACAAACCATCCCAACAAACACAAATTTTTTTGGCGTAGTAGCAAGAAAGGCCACATATTCACTTGGACAACACCAAATTTGTTCATTTTTAGCAGCCAGCCATCCATGATTTTCAGTTTGAGTAGTTTTGGTGCAAAAGGTAATCTTAGGTGATTCTACCACCTTTTACATTTGAACAATTGAACATAAATATTGTAATTCATTCAGAAAAGTGATGAAACACAATCAGCTACCTCTATTGCATTCAAGGTAGCATTCAGCAGGGTAGGAAGCGCCCTAGATCCTACATAAGCATCTCCTTCAATTGCCAAATGCTCAAATCGAACTTCAACCTTAGGAATATCGATTCCAACCCTGTTTGGCACAAAAATTGAAGTTCCTAGTAAGATAAGCATTAGTAAGATAAAACTCAATTTTAAGCAATCCAAAAAATCAAAGATTGAACGACTCAAAGCTGCGCCAAAGTTTTTTTTTTATTTTCTGAACAGTAGCTGCAACAAGGTTATAGAAAGGGTTCGTCTGTCACCTATCAATACGATCTCTGATACTTTGAAGAAACCACTCATTATCATCTTCCACAACTTTAAGAGTACTTTCCATGAGTAGTCTTTTATCTTGCATTCCAAGATTTGCAGTATCAACCTGTTTATGAAAAACTCTTCCAGTTTTTGAAACTGGCCTCAAAACTCCCTTCCTCGACCCACTAAAAGTTGGAAGCCTCTCAATAGCAGCCCACATTAGCTCCTCCTCATCATATTCTCTGCTACTCCTATCAAAAGCTTCCCCTCCTGGGATTGAAAAAGAAGCCTGAACACTCAGCGAGTCCCAACTCCATGTGGGAGATGCAAAACTCATCCTCCGATTCTGGGAGTTGCCCCTGATAGACCTTCGCATGTCTTTTCCATGCAATCCTCCTGCCATTTTTACAGGTTTGACAAGATGAGTCAAACTGCACTTTTTGAATACTTGGATTCAAAACAAAGCTCCGTCTCCCTCTCAAGCGCACAGAAGAATTGAAAATTCACCTGGTTATTATACATATAAGCTCTAGAGAATTCAGCAGTATTAAAAATGGTGAAGTTCATGCAGAGTAATAAAACATGGCAAGTACATGATCTTATAGCACACACATAGTTCATGATTCTTTTTGAAATAATAGCAATCTGTAAATTCAAACATTTTAGAATGGAATCTCACCGCCGTCTACATTTTAGTCCACCCTGGATCGAGATCCAGGCTCCACCCTGTCCACAAGTCATTGCAAATATCAAAGTTTCCGTGCAGCGGTCGATCCAACTGCTATGCCTGAGAATAATTCCTCAATACAAACTGGTATGCATTTTAAGTTAACATAGCAGTTAATGCATTGATGAGTGCGTATAAGCAAATAATAATAACAGATGTATACTTTGAAGTTTTCGCCGCTTATATAGTGTTCCCTAGACTATTTTTGCCAAAATAAAACATCATCTTTGATGAAAAGTTAAAATTGAGTTAAGTTTTTTAGACAACTTCAATGAAACACTGTACTCTGTGAAAAGAGCAAATTCAATGTAATTTGCTCTTTAAAAAAAAAAAAAAAGATTTACCAAAAAAAAATAGCAAATTACATTTTGACATCCCTTAATTATGGACATGATTTCACTTTACTCCTTTAAACTACTGTATTTTTGAATTATATTTCCCCTCAATTACTTAAATTATTATACATTTTGCTCAAGTGTTGAGGCAAAGTGACAAAAACCACATAATTTGGGTAAGGGCAAAATTAAAAAAAAACAAATTTTTAACAGACGTTAATAATTGATGTGATGTGATACTAATCAAGTAATTAAAGGTCCAATGTAAAAAATATGATATTAGAGAGGACAATGTAAAAAAGTTTCATAGTTCAGAGATTCAAAGTGTAATTTTTTCAATAGAAAAATAACTTAGTTAAGGACATCTTTTATCCTTACTCAAATTTAGACTTAAATTTAAATTTGAGTAAAAAAATTTTAAAACCCTTGTTTCAACTCTTACTCAAACTTATACTAAATCAGTGGAAACTTTTTTTTTTACTCAAATTAAGGAAGACTCAAATCCTTACCTAAATATTTAGTGGTTAAATTTTCACCTCTTTTAAAGATCCAATGGTTATTTTTACTCTCATTTAATTTTGGATTTGTCCTCACTTAAATTTAAGTTTATCTTTCTTTAAATTTGAGTTTGCTCATTAAAGTCTTTTGTATCAAATCAAGTTTTTTACTTAAATATTAACTTAAATTTGAGTAAAATTTTGAGTTATGGTTAGAGATGCTCTAACAAAATTTCAGGAGAAAGTGGTTTAGCTCCCTAATGTCAAATTAGACTTTATTTTATTTGGTTTAAATAGAAAGTTTATTAAAAAAAAATTTTAGGATTAACTTTTTGCATAAAAAAAATAAAGAGCAGTTGTTAAGGGGGTATTGACCCGGAGAATTTGGCTGGCAAGTTTTGACTTTCGTCTTTCGGTAAGTGAAGAAATTTTAACTTTTGAAGAAATTTTAACTTTTGAGAACAGTATTGCGTTGGAGTTGGAGGGTGATGACAAGGAACTGGTGTCGCAGAGATCGCTGCAGGCCAGCATGTTTGAGGATACCATTGCTTTGCCTTGTGGATTGTTTGTGTGTTTATGAGTGTATGTTCTGTCCAAAAGAGGATACCATTGCTTTTTCCGTCGGGATGCTTTAGGGACATTCGGATGTGTTCCTAATCCTATGTCACTCTTTGGATTTATTAGTCTTCACCTTTAAGGAAACTTTTTTATCCCGTGATGTATGGCATGTGGGAAATTCTTACCGACTTCTTTCAAGATTTTCAAATTAAGAATTGGTTAGTTGGGGGTACATGAGGATTAGATTTGAGAATTGATTTTAATTTATTAATGATGATAATAATCTGACCGTTTTGTTGTATCCCATCTATATCATATTTAGCTCAAGGTTACAATACAATGTGGATCTTGTCCTAATATCAATCATGCGTATAGACTAGAGATTAATATATAATATTAGGTTAAAAAAGATAAAAGATTTCTTGAAAAGATTACTAGCACTCAGTTTCATCAAAACCCCGATCAAAATGAGTTGGTTTGTACCATGTGGTGTTATTTGACAATGTTGCATCGGGCCATTATCAATTCATGTCATAAAACTAAAATACATACACATGACCCAAAGATTACATTAAATTATAATCGAACTAAATATAGTTTAGTTATATCCCACCTCCTCATACCCCTTGTAGCAATGATAAGGCTTCTCTATTCTGATATGGATGACAATGGTTTAAACCAAAATAATAGACTATTTATATGCAAGGTAAGGTTGTGGATATCTAATCTTCTTTAAACCCTGCGGTTACAAGAACCTCGTGCGCTAAGCTGTCAATATCCTGATGTCCAAATCAAACATGCCCTAATAGGTCCATTATGTGCAAAGAAAAAATTTGGCTTCTCATGCTCACTCTTTCGTGCTTTCTCCACATCTCATTCTGTGCTTTCTTCTTCGTTCCTAGTATGGATGCATTGTTGACATATTTTATTGATCTAATTCGTCATAATAATTAGGATACACAACCAGTTTAGCTATAAAAGTATAATAGGTTAGCAACACTTAAGCAGTCACATTCATTCGAAGGTAAATGTGAATCTGATTTAAATCAAAATTACCCAAAAAAATTCAAAATGATATTGTCGGCAAGAAGTATTGAAAAAGATTAAATTTGATGTTGATGTAGCGGCTTAGGATAATTCCTTAAACAATTGGGATCTCCTTGTATGGGCTCCAAGCACATGACCATAACAGTCATATATTATTAAGTGTAATGACCTATACAAATTTAAAACTCAAAATTAAAGCCAAAATGTAATAAAATAAAGAACCAATCGTATGTTTAGATCGCAGATGAAAGGTGAATAACTATGGTAGGATGAAATAAAAAAACATGTGGGGTTCATACATCCCACGTTTGATAAGTAAAAAATGCTTACAAAATCATATTCAAATTTTATCTTGATCTGGTTTGAAAAGTCAATTTTAACTCACCTACATGGGTTAAATGAAACTCAAGGGAGGTTGGAATTTTTTTTTCCAGACAAGATACGTATTACAATTTATGGGTATGCCCATCCTTTGGTCAGGCGGAGTTCTCCATATCATCTGTCCCGACCTCAAATAAGTCGATGTTCTCTTCTCCTTTTCACCTTAACATATCCTTGCTCACTGCTGCCGTTGATCCTCTTCTTCTTCGCTCACTACTGTTGTTGTTGTTGTTGTTGTTGTTGTTGTTGTTGTTGTTGTTGTTGTTGTTGTTGTTGTTGTTGTTGTTGTTGTTGTTGTGTCTTCGTCGGTCAAGTAAGGCTAAAGGATGGAACTTTTTTTTTAATTATGCATGAACTTGTTTTTGGCATCAATGGATAAAAAATGCCAAATTTTTATTTTATTTTGGTCAGACCATCCAGTATCCGTAAGTTATTTTGGGCTCCGACTAATCCGGATTCGAGCCAGGTAGGACCATAAGGACGGTAAAGCTCTCCCTACCGAACGCAGCTGCGTTCTCAAGACCCAAACTCGAAACTTTGATTAAGCTAGAATCGTTCCTCACCAATTGATCTAACGCTCGGTGGTCCAAATTTTCAATTGTCTGTGGCATTAATGGTAGATATCTTAACAAATACCAAGTCAATTTCGGTATTATCATCTTTTAGTGATAAGTACTCAGACAATATAAGATAAAAAATTAGTAATCTTCCCCAGTTAATTGTAGACAACGATCAAATTCTTAAGAGTTGTTTCTTTACTTAAATAAATCTTCTTCAATCCATAGAATCATCCATCACAAACTGACCCTATAAAATCCCACCAGCAATTCCCATAAAAGAGCTACCTCTACTTGAGAGATGGCTTAAAAATGGCAATTAGAGACTAAAATCTCAGTCGCATACATAATCCCAATACTAGGTGGATAAGGTAAGAAGATATTTTTTTTCATGTAACACATCGATCCTGGAATAACTGAGAGAATCATACAAGTTGTGACATGTTACAAACAAATTTTAGAGTACATATGAATCTAATATGATTAGGCATGGCAACATATTTACAAACATGAAAAAAAAAATGTTTGACATCTTTTTTTGTTTTTGAACTACATGAATTTGTCATTGCCAATATGATACCTGATGATACACAAAATCGTCTTTGTGCGAGTTCAACAGTCAAGTATACGTACGGTCGCAATCAATGAGCAATAACCAAGTAATTAAAAGGGAATAGAAAACAAATAATCAACGCAGGGGTTTATAGTGGTTCGGCCGTAGCCTACGTCCATTTTCTTGAATGGCAACGGTGGCCGGCGATCTTTATTAATGTATTGGAGTACTCCGGAGAGTTTACAGTGGTGCAGAGAGGGAGAGCGAGAGAGAGAGCAGGGTGAGTATGTGTGAGTGATTCGGAGGCGTAGTGTGCATAGGGATCCAGGTCTTGCCCCTCTGTGTGGAGAGGGGCTTACATTATATAGGCTAGGGTTAAGCCGGTGAGGCGGTGCCGTGAATGAGAGGAACTCTGCTATTTTGGTAAGTACGATTTAGGTAGGAGATCTCCGTATCCCGTCCTTCTCTCCCTCGTGCTCCTATTCAGTCGGAGGCGGACTCTCGGCTGACTTTAAACTTGATCGTCGTCGTCTTGGGTTTGGACTCATATTGAGGTGGGCTCAAGCCTAAGCTCGGAGTTGGAGTGGACTCGGTCGTCTTGGACTTGAGTAAAGAGGCCGAAGGAAGATGGAGGAGGAGACGTCCGAAGGGGCCAGCGCCCAAGGGTGCCAACCTGGGCGGCGCCCCAAGGGGGACCTGGGCAGCGCCCAAGGGGTCCTGGGCTGGCTTGGTGTCTTCCTCTTGATGCCTTCGTGCCTTCCCTTGATGCCTTCCTCATCCATGGGTCGAACCGGTCTCGAATTGGACTTTCTCCAATTGGTGGGCCTTGATTGGACTTTCCCTTGGGCCTTCTTGGTTTATCTTGATTGGGCTTGCTCCAGCTAAATTCGGGCTCGTCAGCACCGAAAGAAACTAGCTTTTTCTTGTCTAATTCCTCATTTTGTAATTCATGATGGCTATTGCAGAGAAAAAGCCAAACCGTATTGATCAGATTGCTAGCTTAGTACTTGTGTTGGATAGGACTAGAAGGGAGTTGATCAATTTTATGTTTTTGATTTTGAACCTTATTGTTATAATGTGGGAAATTGAGATGCAAAAGAAACCAAAACCAACAAGATCATTGACTCGTATACAGATAGAACACTTACATCGATTAATTGGTGATCGCGACATTAATTGCATAGAGCAAATTAGGAGGGACAGTCACACTTTTCGTGTCCTTTGTAATTTAGTTCAGGATATTGATGGTCTAACTCTAACAACGAATATAAGTGTAGAAGAAATGGTAGCAATGTTCTTAAACATATTGGGGCATATGAGAAGAATAGGTTAGTCAAGTTCAATTTTCGTAGATCAAGTGAAATAGTTAGTCGGCATTTCAATGCCATTCTTATGGCTGTTATAAAATTGCGTCGTTTGTTGTTGAAGAGACCCGAACTAGTCCTTCAAAACAGCACCGATAATAAATAGAGATGGTTTAAGGCAATTGGTCTCTACATTTTTTATGCTTTTGTAAGCAATATATACACGGTGGCACTTAATTTAGATGTACTACTAATTTCGAGTTTATTATTGAGTTGTAAAATTGCGTAAGAGCATTAGACGGCGTGCATATTAAAGCAAGAGTACCCCTAATCAATTAGGCAAGATATAGGAATAGAAATGGGGATGTATGCGTGAATGGGTGGAAGTGTCAAAATGATACTTTCAGGCTGGGCTATCTACAAACATCAGAGACCAACCTAAAAGAGGTATTTCCAGGCACTAACTTACGTGCATCACCACACATTGATCTAAAATTAAGGATTGTAAGAAACAGTACAGTGCACTGTTTTTATTGGTGAACACATCTGGTGTCGGGTGAAGTGATCATAAGAATAGAATTGATATTCCAAATGAAGATATATGGGTCGAGTACCTAGAGGTGATTTATAACATTATAGTTTTGTTAAGTTACTCAAAACTACTTATATTATTGAACTTTTTATGCAATGAAATTGTAGAAAAACAATAATGCGAAGGGAATGAGGGAAAAAGCATGTCCGCTCTTTGAATGTGTATGCTATTTCACTATTTTTGGTTGGTGCTTTTGCTATGGCATTTTATTATGCGTGAACTTATTTTGAGTGGTATGTAATAATTTTAGAATTAATAACTTGACTTTGGCTAGGTTATGGTACTTGGTTATTTGGTTATTGTGTTATTCGATAATGTATGGTACTTGGTTAATTTTTTAAATGTTTTATTTTGTTAACTTGAATGGTTGATAAGATTGATTTTTTATGGTTACAATATATTTATTTTATATTTGAATGAGTTGTTAAAAAAATATATGTAAAAATATTTTTTTTTTTGTTTGGAAGGAGTTGTAGGGTAATTTATAAACCAAATTGGGTGGTGGATTAGATAGGATAGAGGTATAATAGTCGATTAATTCAAATTACATCTCTCTTATCTATGAACCCACAAAAAATTATAATATATCCAAACATGTGAAAGGATTGGATATATCAATTTTATATTTTATCCGAATGACAGCTAGGTGAGTTTAGATTGAATAGGAAATGATATATTTTTAAATATCCAATCTACTCCAACTCTGCAATCCAAACATACTCTAAGGCTCTGTTTGGATGATAGTAGTCTTGATTGAAAATTTAATTCTCATTTCTAAATCCGAAATTTCCATGTTTGAAGAGTCAATCATTCAGTAATCTAACTCAGGAATAAGATTACTACAATAATTCAATTCTCATTGGTGGCGGGTATCCTAAACCCATGACCAATAGTAGTAATCTCATACTTACGTTGATTGAGTATTCTATATAAAGAATAAAAAGCCCAAAATGAAACTCCTTCCTAACTTCATTTCAAAAATTAAGTTCTCCTCCTAAAATTAATCTCTTCTCTAAAATTAAATTATATCCTAAAATAATTTGAAAATAACATTAATTCTCACATTATATTATTGATAATAACCAAATACTAAATATAAAATTACTACAATAATTGAAACCCAGGTATCTCACTATTAGGAATGAGATACCCATTATCAATTAATATTACTATCAAAAGTTGTTAAAGGAGGGACATTGGGTGGAGAGATATGGGTATTCTATCAAAAGTTGATTGTTCTAGACTCATACTATTTGTTGATATATTATGGATTGGTATTGGATTGGATCAAATAATCAAATTGGTTAGATAGGATCAACTATAATGATGAAACTCACAAAAATCATATTTAGAGCATAAAAGTGTAATTAATCCATTTGTTAAATTAGGATTGGTCAGGAATATTTATGGTCAATCCTAATATTTTGGGATGAAATTCAAAAAAATCATATTTAGAAGATAAAAGTGTAATTAATACTTGTTAAATTAGAATATTTATGGTCGGTTTTAATTTTTTTTTAATGAAACTCAAATTTGATAAGAATAAATTACACTTTACCCCCTAAACTATTAACCTTGTTTTACTTTACACTCTCAACTATACAATTTCTCACATTGTACCTTAAAGTACTAATTTTATTTCATATCACTCCAATAGATAACGATAAACTTGAAAATCTATTAAATAATAGAGGAAAACCTGAAAGAGCTTCCAGTTAAGTGTCTAGTACCACTTTATTTTACTTCATTTGCAACCAAATAGTTTTTGGTAAGAAAAAAAAAAGTCTGTCAGAGGAAGAAAATTTGGAGCTTAGAAATGATAAAGTAATGAATAAGTATTTTTCTTGATTTTTGACATGTACATGTGTAATAGATAGTTTCTTATTGGCAATATATATAGACCACTCACATGTGTATTTACCATTAAAAAATTGACAATCGTTTATCTATTAGAGTGATATGAAACAAAATTGATACTTTAAGTTGTAATGTGAGAAAATTTTTAGTTGAGGGTGCAAAGTAAAACAAAGATAATAGTTCAAGGGGATAAAGTATAATTTATCCAATTGATAAGTTAGAGGATAAAAGTGTTATTAACCCCTTTGTTAAATTAGGAATTAATGTCGGTCCTAATTTGTTCTGTTGTAATATTAGATTTTCTATTTCAGTAAGAATGATTAAAGATGATTAGGATTAAAATTTTAGGGGATAAAATGAAAAAATTATATATTTTTGGGATGAAACTAATAAAATTGATAGTGTTATTAACCTATTGTTAAATTAGGCCGGTTGGCATTAGTTACGGTCCGTCGTGATTGAATGTTACAATTTTTTTCATTAGTTACAACCTTTTGGGTTGTGTTACAATCATTTGGGGTTGGTTACATATGCTATAACTTTTACGAGTAGGGGATTACAAAGTTTTTGTTCTAACTTTTTGAGTGAGTTTCAACTTCTGTGGGTGGATTACAATTTTTATGGATTGAGTTCTAACTAGGGTTAACACTTTTTAGATTAGGTTATAAACTTTTAGGGATTGTGTTCCAACATTTTAGGGTGGAATTATTACGTTTTTGGGTGGGGTTTACAACCTTTCAAGTGGAGTTCCAACTTTTAGGGTGGAGTTACAATTTTTGTAGGGTAAGTGTTATAACATTTTTGGACTGCATTCCAACTTTTGCAGTGAGGTTTCAATTTTTTTTGGATTGAGTTACAACTTTTGGGAGGAGGGCGTTTCATACTTTTCTAGATTCTTTTACAATTTTTGGGGTGAGATTCTAATTTTTTTGGGTGAGATTTCAACTTTTGGGGTGAATTAGGGTTCCAACTTTTTTTATGGTAGAGTAATTACTTTTTGGCGGGGTTAACACATTTTTGAGTGAGATTCCACTCTTTTTTGATAGGGCTACAACTTTTCAGAAGCAGCGGTACAATTTTTTATTTTGAGTTATAATATTTTGAGTCATGTTATAATCTCTCTGAAGTTATAACATATTTCAAATATATCATACAGTTTCTTCGGTTATAGATTTTTTAGTGGTCACATGTTATATAAGAAAGGTATCCCACTTTTCAATATTGTATCGAAAAATAGGTTATCGATACTGAAGGGGTTAAACCCCGTTATTACACGTGTTGCAGCATTAATTGGACTCACGTGATGTTGACAGGACAAGACACATGACCAAAATTCTGAAGTCACTAGCTAAGCCTTTCATCCGAACCGAGCTTGTTAGTGGTTCATTAAACCTAGGACTAGTTTGGTTCTCTTTGTTACCAAGCTCATAAGTCTGTAAGCAGAACAAGATAAGAGCTCAGTTTGTACCAAGCTGAGGTGATTGATCAGCAACAGAAGAGCTCGGTTTGTACCAAACCAAGGCGAGCAATATGTTCGGCAAGTATTGGAGGTGTTTGGCCTTCATTGTCCAAGTTGTTTCAAACGATAGACATAGATATAAAGAACCGCCTAAAGTCTAGGCAATTAGATAAACGAAAACGACGAAATCAAATGTATCGAGAGATTGTAGGAGAAGAATCAGTAACTTCCCAAATTGAAACACATAGAAAGGAAGGAGCGCCAACTGGCATCGAAATTGGTGGAAACCCTAACGGGCTAATAACCTATAAAAAGAAGAAGGAGCCAAGGTGTAAGGTACGCTGAATCCTCCTTGTCTTCTAGTGATTCCTACAATTCCATTACTGACTTAAGTATCAGAGTGCCTTCGATCGAAGCACTTCGATCTTGGGCAGTTTGTTCATTTTGCAGAAAGGAGATTGGGAGATAAGACATAGCATTCTATTTTTCAGAAGAGATCTTAAATCGAGCGCAAGCCCACCCAGGCTCCATGGGGATGACAAGTTATCCTCGACAAGTTTCAGGCCCTCTGGAGATAAAGGCTGTCATATTGAAGGTCATGGTGAATCTGTTAGTGCCGATGATGAAAATCACTCACTGGCAAGGTTGGTCCAATTACTGCAAGATCAGCTTGATGCTCACGACAATCTGTTTAAAAAGTCTTACGCTCAGGAGAAAGACTTGGAAAGAGAAAACAAGGAATTAAAAGCCAGGGTTAGAGAAATGACCTAGAAGGACACCAGGGATAAACAGGAAAGAGAAGTCCGGCACGACAATGTGGAAAAGAAACCTAGCCGAGCCAGAACTATCGACGAAGATAAACTCCATCGGAAGAAACCCCGGGTCCAGGAGGACGAATGGAAGCAGTATATTGATGACGAACTCAATAGCCGTTTGAGGAGGTCAGATCAAAGGTCGGCTCGGTAACTGGCATCCCCATTCGTAGCTTGGATAGAAAAAGGACGAATCTCGAGTAAGTTCACCGTCCCGAACTTCAAATTATACGATGGCAAAACCAACCCAACTTCACATATCAGACACTACAGACAGCTCATGCCGATTCACAGAAGAAACAAGCCCCTGATCTGTATCATCTTCACTAGCAGCCTCGGGGAGTCAGCCATGAAGTGGTTCGACAGCCTACCAAGAGGGACGATTGATGATTGGGCTAGGCTAGCCGAACAATTCACAGCTCGGTTCATTATGAGCAGTAAGCAGCCTAAAGATGTCGGGACACTATTAACATTCAGAAAGAGAAATAACGAAAGCTTGCGACAGTATGCCCATCATTATTGGGAGACTATGAATGAAGTTGAGGGGTGTAGTCAAGAGATTGCAGTTGCATCATTCAAGATCGGTTTGCCGAAGGAAAATCCACTGTACCAGTCACTAACCAGGAGGCCGGCCACAGATTTGGAGGAACTTATGGCAAGGATCAAAAAATACGCCAAGGTTGATGACGACCTGACGAGGGAAGTAGTGAAAGAGCCGTCAAACCAAAGGCAGTTCGGCAGAGAAAAGTAGTCGGAACCGAACGGAGATGGAATAAGGAGGAACGAAAAAGATGGTTAACCCACGAGGACACCCTTCCTAGGGGTAAATACTTTGTTCAAAGAACTGATACATAAAATACTAAGCCAGATCAGAAACAAGCCATTCTTTAAATGGCCGAACAAGTTGATAAGAGACCCCTCTAAAAGGAAACCGAACTTTAGGTGCTCATACCACTGAGATGTGGGACACATGACTGAGAACTGTAGGACCCTGAAGCAACACTTGGAAGAATTGATGAAGGCTGGACACCTCTCGGAGTTCATTGAGGGTGGACAGGAAAACAAAGGAGGATCCGAGCCAAAGGATGACAACAACATGCCAGCTGGTGTAATTGATGTGATTTACACTACCACCAACCCAAATATGTCAACAAATAATTCGGCTCGGGCTTATATTCAGAAAGCAGCAAAGGAAAGAGAGGTCTATGAGTTAAGGTTGACCCCGGAGATTACAAACAAAAGAATCAGGATGGAAGAGTCCCCAGAAGCTATTTGTTTTACTGAGCGAGATCTGGAAGGGGTACACCAGCCGCATAACGATGCTCAGGTGGTGACGCTTCGGATTGCCAATTTTGATGTTAAAAGAGTCTTGATCGATCCTGGGAGTTCTTCAAAAATCATGTACGTGGATCTGTTCGAAAAGCTCGGGCTAAGGAAAGCAGACCTCAAGCCCTCGAACACGCCGCTCGTTGGTTTTAGTGGTAAAACGGTCCTGCCCAAGGGGAGGATCACCCTCCCTGTAAAGACCGATCCAGTTTGTGTTATGACCGAGTTCCTGGTAGTAGATACGATATCAGCGTACAATGCAATAATGAGACGGTCTTGGTTACATGAAATGAAGGCGGTCCCGTTGACATATCATCAAATGTAGAGATTTCCTTCAGTTGATGGAATATTGAACATTCGAGGGGACCAGGTCAGCTCGAGGACTTGTCTTTTGGCCTCGGTAAAGGCAAAAGATAAGTATCAAGTGGATAACTCAGCGGAAGAGCTGGAAAAATAGCAATCAATCGGTGACAGTTCGGGCGATCTTCACTGCCCGATTGTCCACAAAAAACCTGAAGTACCTTCAGGCGCAGAGGAAGAAGTCCCAAACCGAACCATCGAAGACTTGTGTAAAGTACCTTTGGACAAGAATGGAGACGCGGACAAGTATTTCATGATAGGAACGACCCTTATTCCCGAACAGAAGGCTGATCTCATCAACCTGCTTCGGGAGTATGCCGATGTATTTGCATGGAGCACTAATGATATGCTCGGCGTACCTCTGAAGGTCGCATGTCATCATCTAAACATCGATCCGAGCTACAAGCCTGTCAGGCAAAAGTTAAGGAGGTCAGCCCCACAGCATCGGGAGGCGGTAAAGGAGGGGGTGGCTCGGTTATTAGAATCAAAAATAATTAGAGAGGTAAAATATCCAACCTGGCTGTCAAATACCGTAGTGGTGAAAAAGAAAAGCGGGAAGTGGAGAGTTTGTGTAGACTTCACCGACCTAAACAAAGCCTGTCCAAAAGATAGCTTCCCACTGCCGAAGATAGATCAGCTAGTGGACGCAACACCCGGGCATGAGTAGATGAGTTTCTTAGACGCATTCAGGGGATATCATCAGATCCCCCTAGCCCAAGAGAACCAAGAGAAGACTGCCTTCATAACATCAGATGGGACGTACTGCTACAAAGTAATGCCGTTCGGATTAAAGAATGCTGGGGCAACATATCAGAGGTTAGTAAACAAAATGTTTACTCATATGATTGGCAATAATGTTGAATTTTATATTGATGATATGGCAGTTAAAAGTCTGAAGGCCGCTTCCCATTGTGCCGACCTCAAGGCCACCTTCGAGGTTCTGCGAAAATATAATATGAAGTTAAATGCCTCTAAGTGTGCCTTTGGAGTTGGTCCGAATTTTTTTTTGAGATTTCTCGTTACACATCGAGGGATAGAGGCTAATCCCGAGCAGGTGAAAGCAATTACTGAACTGCATCCACCTCAGACTATCAAGGAAGTTCAGAGGTTGACAGGAATGGCCGTAGCACTCGGGAGATTCATATCCTGAGCATCGGACAAGTGCAGACCTTTCTTCCAGTCCATCAAAGGGATGAAGGAAACACCTTGGAGCCAGGAGAGCGTAAGGGCATTTGCTGATCTAAAGTCATATCTGGTGTCTCCCCCTATTTTGTCAACTCCCTCGTCCGAAGAAGGACTTTATCTGTACTTAGCCGTGTCCGAGCATGCCGTTAGCGGGGCACTAATGAGAAGAGTTGAGGGACAATTGAAACCGGTTTACTATGTAAGCAAGATGCTTCTGGACGCCGAATCCAGATACACCCCTTTAGAGAAGCTTATCCTAGCCCTTATTAGTTCGTCACGGAAACTCAGACATTACTTTCAGGCTCATCAAATCACAATACTCACTGACAAGCCGTTGAGGTCATTATTTCTCAAAGCCAACCTTTCCGGACGAGTGGCCAAATGGGCCGTTGAACTCGGGGAGTTTGACGTCCGATTTGAACCCAGAAATGCGATTAAGGGCCAAGTAGTTTCCGATTTCATTGCTGAATTTCAGCCGAACAACATTTTAAGAGAAGGCCTTAATAGCAATGAAGAAAATGACCTCAACGGCGAATGGATCCCTTCGGTGGACGGGGCCTCAAATCAAAAAGGTGCCAGAATTGGAATCATTCTTGTAAGTCCCGAAGGATGTACACTGGAGAGAGCAATCAGGCTTGGCTTCAATGCATCCAACAATGAAGCAGAATACGAGACCATGATAGCTGGAGTAAGGTTGGCAGTTGATTTGGGGGCAAAGAAGCTCCAAATATTCTCTGATTCACAACTAATTGTAAACCAGATAATAGGGGAGTACACAGCTAAGGATGAAAGGATGATAGTATATCAAGCCATCGCAGAAAAAGAACTGAGTAAGATTCCTGAGTATTCAGTCCAGCAAGTTTCGAGAGCAAAGAACACGCACGCCGACGCCTTAGCATCATTAGCCTCCGCAATTGAGCAAGACAATGAAAGATATATCACTGTGGACTTTCAAGCCAAACCAAGCATACTGCCGACCAGAACGGATGAAATATTGTGCAATACCCCCGAGCCAAGCTGGATGGACCCAATAGGAAGCTCACAAATTACGTTTGACAGCAGCCAGATTCTGGCTATCTCCGAAAGACGAACTCTACCAGCTCCAGTTTGGAGGCCCCTACTTTAAATGTGTACAGCCTAGTATAGTTCCTGACTTTCTTTCTGAAATACACGAAGGAAGTTGCGGAGCCCACACTGGAGGAAGGTCCCTTGCCCACCGAGCTGTTTCGCAAGGCTATTGGTGGCCCTATATGCAGAAGGACGTACAACAGTTTGTTCGGCACTGTGAGAAGTGTCAAAAAATTGCGGCAATCCCGAAAAAGCCATCTTATGAACTCCTTCCCTTGGCTAGCCCATGACCCTTCACACAGTGGGGGTTGGTTATCGTCGGACCCCTACCACGGGCACTCGGTAACAAGAAGTACCTTCTTGTTGCCACTGATTATTTTACAAAATGGGTTGAGGCCGAGCCATTGGCGAATATCAAAGACACTGATACTCGAAAATTTGTTTGAAAGAACATCATCACGAGGTTCGGCATCCCACATACACTTATCTGTAATAATGGTATGCAGTTTGATAGCGGCCCGTTCAGAACCTTCTGCTAGAAATACGGAATTCGGAACCACTATTCTACACCCTCTTACCCACAAAGCAATGGTCAAGCAGAGATCACAAATAAAACAATCTTGGATGGAATTAAGAAGAGACTGGAGGATGCTAAAGGGAGATGGGTGGAAGAACTCCCAAGTGTTTTATAGACGTACCGAACAACGCCATGAAGGTCCACAAGAGAAACACCCTTCGCATTAGCTTACGGGTTGGAGGCTGTCATACCTTTAGAGGTCGGATTACCCACCTTGAGGACCGAACTGGCTGAAAGCAATACCAATCATGCCGTCATCTCTCGAAATCTGGACCTAGCCGAAGAGAAGAGAGAACAGGCCGCTATAAGAATGGCCTCGTATCGTCACCAGATGTTCCGAACTTACAACAAGCATGTAAACCCTCGATCCTTCGAGATGGGGGACCTGGACCTCAGGCGTGTATTGGGATCAAACAAGAG
>CM042201.1:9567480-9601721 GCA_023539305.1 Ilex asprella
CTGTGAGAAGTGTCAAAAAATTGCGGCAATCCCGAAAAAGCCATCTTATGAACTCCTTCCCTTGGCTAGCCCATGACCCTTCACACAGTGGGGGTTGGTTATCGTCGGACCCCTACCACGGGTACTCGGTAACAAGAAGTACCTTCTTGTTGCCACTGATTATTTCACAAAATGGGTTGAGGCCGAGCCATTGACGAATATCAAAGACAATGATACTCGAAAATTTGTTTGAAAGAACATCATCACGAGGTTCGGCATCCCACATACACTTATCTCTAATAATGGTATGCAGTTTGATAGCGGCCCGTTCAGAACCTTCTGCTAGAAATACGGAATTCAGAACCACTATTCTACACCCTCTTACCCACAAAGCAATGGTCAAGCAGAGATCACAAATAAAACAATCTTGGATGGAATTAAAAAGAGACTGGAGGATGCTAAAGGGAGATGGGTGGAAGAACTCCCAAGTGTTTTATAGACGTACCGAACAACGCCATGAAGGTCCACAAGAGAAACACCCTTCGCATTAGCTTATGGGTTGGAGGCTGTCATACCTTTAGAGGTCGGATTACCCACCTTGAGGACCGAACTGGCTGAAAGCAATACCAATCATGCCGTCATCTCTCGAAATCTGGACCTAGCCGAAGAGAAGAGAGAACAGGCCGCTATAAGAATGGCCTCGTATCGTCACCAGATGTTCCGAACTTACAACAAGCATGTAAACCCTCGATCCTTCGAGATGGGGGACCTGGACCTCAGGCGTGTATTGGGATCAAACAAGAGACCGATCCATGGAAAGCTCGGAGCAAACTGGGGAAGTCCCTACAGAGTAGCTAGGGTCGGGGGTAGCGGATATTATGAGCTCGAAACTATTGACTCCCGGGCAGTACCTCGCCCTTGGAACGTTGCAAACCTCAGGAAATTCTACTTCTAGGGGGCAATTTTTTAGTTTTTACATATGGTTTTTACATAGAACTCCAAAGTACCTTTAGAAATCTAAAAGATACCCCTTGAAATATCTACGTATTTACTCCCGAATCGTCAAACAAAATTCTTGAGTTTCATAATTATGATCCCCCCACTTGTTAAACGTCCTACTGCTAAGGCAGGAAGACAAAAATCCTGATAGAAGCCAAGAGCTTAAATCAGGCGTAGCCACCCGATCTAATCCAAACCTTCGGCTAGGCACGACGGTGCAAGCCATATAGGAATGGCTTAGAGTCCATTAAAATTAGCGGGTCGGTGCGTAGTAGAAACACTTAGTCCACAAAAAGGCTAAGTAAACCTACCGAACAGAGAAAATCTCCCTACTTGTTATCAACCTATAAGGAGAGACCGAATAAAGGGTGAAGTCTCAACATTGGAACCTCATACGTGAAAGCACTGAAAATTTCTCAAGTTTAAAAAGAATCCCATAGATCGTCCGAACTCTTCTACAATAAGGCCGAACAAGGGGCCCAAACTCCATGTCTTATAAAGGCATCTGAATATGAAGCCGAGCTCCCCTAAGATGGGCCTAGCAGGCTTATATTCAGAAACAATGATACTAAGAGTCAAGTTTTTATGTGGACTAAGCCCACGAGCAAACTGTATTAGGAGAGTACGGTTTAAGTGAAAAATTGCGATAAAAACAAAGTGATCTTCATTCAAAGTAAAGTTTTACAAAGCATCACACCAAAAAAGTTCTCACATCTGTTACATTTCTGGATAAAAAGATAAAAAAGAACTGTTCTCAAGGAGCAGATGGCTGAGAGGAACTAGGAATAGAGTTCCTTGAATAAAGATCAGAAGATAGAGGCACTCCAGCGGCGGCTAAGGCAGCCTGCCAACCATTGCTAAAGAAGACTTCTTGGATCTTGGGGAGTTGCAGCTCCAGGTCTTCCTCTGCCTTCTCCAGACCTTCATTATAAGCAACATCTTCCCTTTCCTTGGCCTCGGACTTATACTGATCGTACTCCTCAAGAAGGTTTGAGTATTCGAGCTGGGATTGAGTTAGCTCCATATTGGCTTCATGCTCAGACTCTTTCAATTGATCAACCTCGAAAGAAAGCTTCTTGGTCTCTTCAGAAAGGCTTTGGTTTTGAGCTTGAAGAACCTTCACTTCTTCACAAAGTTTGGCATACTCCTCGTCAGTACTTTCCTTTTTTGCTAAAGCAGAAGCTCGGGCGTGGATGGCGTCTTTCATCGCCTTATCTTTTCGGGCAATCCGAGCTCCGACCTCGTGAACTTTTTGCAAACCCTTGAGAAAGATGGGACCAACTTAGTAAAATTATTTAAGAGAAGACTTAGAAGGAAGGAAAATTTCAAAAAGGAGAAGGCGACTTACTAAGACCATGTGCTGGATTGCTTGACAAGAAACTTCGTCATCAGTCAAAGCCTCGTTCATCGCAAGATCTTGGGGAAGTATCACTCCCCTAGCCACTCCAACTGCCACATTGAAGTCTTCTATGGCAGAATCCTTTGCTATTATCTCTCTCATTTTCACCCGAAGAACTGGTCGAAAAGGAGTGGTGGACAGATGAAGGGAAGTGCTCGGCTCAGGCTCTGAAAACCTTCGCTTTTTTGGAGCTGGATCTTCAGTAAGCTCCAAAATAGAATCGTCTTAGACACTAAAGGCTCATTTGAAGGAGGATCGAACTCGAAAGAAATTGAAGTGTCCAAGTTTTCTGGCTCACATGACCATTCGTCATTTAACACGTCGGCTCCGGTTTCAACCGCCCTAGTAGCGACCTCGGCCGAAGGCTCTTCGTCAACAACAATAGGGTGTTCGGGTGTTATATCCGATGACTCAATAGCCGGGCTCGGGTCAACGGTCGCGAGGAAGTCCAAAAAATTCTTCACTGTCCTACGACCCGAAACCTCTAAAGAAACCCTCTTCTTTCCCGGGGCGTCTTCTCCCGAACCTCCTGGACGGTGCCCCGATCTGCAGCCAAAGTAGCATTGGGACGGCTCGGAACGAAGATGAAAGACGTATAGCCCAGAGTATACCTGAGCAGTGTATGGGCGGCTCGACATAATAGTGATTCGTTAAAACTCCACACTTTCTGAAGTTGATCCAGCTTAACTGAAGATTCTGGGACTTTCCCTTGACTGTTTTGCCTATGAAGAGGAGTACCCAAGTTAAAAAAGGTAGAAAAGAGAAAGGTTATCAGATGACAATGCATCAAATACCTGGTGTGCCTTCTTCATATGGACAACGATAGGATGGAACAGCATTAGTAGCATACTCCCAATTCCCAAAAACGAAAACAATGTCGTTTTCATGGCCTTTGTTGGAGTTTGGAAGATGTGTGACCAAATAGCCGTCCTTCTTCCTCACCGACAAATAGTAACTATCTCCAGCAGCCTTCAGAATATAGCAGTGGAGAATCTCCCATAATCCTAAACTCAGGTTCAGAATCTTGTTTATAGAACAGACCCTCATAACGATTCGGAAGAAGTTCAGACAACATTGGAGGGGACAAAGCTTGGTAGCATAGAGCACCCATATCAGAAGAGGGTCAAGAGGGAATCGTACTCCTCCCTCAGTAATTGCGCGGGTTGGGATAGGGATCGACTCTCTGGTGCCTATTAGGGGTTCCTCCTTCCCAACAACCCTAACCTCAACGTCATTGGGGATGTTATACTTGATTTTGAAAGCAGGGACCTCTGAAGGAGTAAGAGGAGCCATTGATGGAGGAAAGAAGGACAGAGTACAGAGGAAAGAAGGTTTGACAGAAGACGAAATGCATGAAGAACAGTAAGTCTTTATATCAGGGGCTAAAGTTAACTGTCAACTCAAGAAAAATGTTTTATAGGGAAGACGAAGTTCAAAATACAAAATATAACTCCGAATCTGCCGCCAAAATGAGAGGGACATCATAATGATTAGAAAAGTAAGAAAACGGCTGACAGATAGGCAAACGTCTGACAGACGCTTTCTGAGGGCAAATGAAGGGGTTAAACCCTGTTATTACACCTGTTGCAGCATTAATTGGACTCACGTGATGTTGACAGGACAAGGCACATGACCAAAACTCTGAAGTCACTGGCTAAGTCTTTCATCCGAACCGAGCTCGTTAGTGGTTCATTAAATCTAGGACTAGTTCGGTTCTCTTTGTTACCAAGCTCATAAGTCTGTAAGCAGAACAAGGTAAGGGCTCGGTTTGTACCAAGCCGAGGTGATTGATCAGCAACATAAGAGCTCGGTTTGTACCAAACCGAGGCGAGCAATATGTTCGACAAGTATTGGAGGTGTTCGGCCTTCATTGTCCAAGCTGTTTCAAACGAAAGACACAGATATAAAGAACCGCCTAAAATCTAAGCAATCAGATAAACGAAAATGACGAAATCAAATATATTGAGAGATTGTAGGAGAAGAATCAGTAACTTCCCAAATTGAAACACATAGAAAGGAAGGAGCGCCACTTGGCATCGAAATTGGTGGAAACCCTAACGGGCTAATTGCCTATAAAAAGAAGAAGGAGCCAAGGTATAAGGTACGCTGAATCCTCCTTGTCTTCTAGCGATTCCTAAAATTCCATTACTGACTTAAGCATCGGAGTGCCTTCGATCGAAGCACTTCGATCTTGGGCAGTTTGTTCATTTTGCAGAAAGGAGATTGGGAGATAAGACATAGCATTCTATTTTTCAGAAGAGATCTTAAATCGAGTGTTGGAGGTATTATTTTTCACCTCTACAGATACTGAAGTGTAATCCATCAAGATATCGCTTGTTTTGTTCGAAGAACTTTTAGAGTCCGACGTCTCTAGGTGGCAGTATTGAGTTGTTGAAGATCAACCAATTTTAATGACGAAATGAATCTCCACTGTGCGTATTTGATGATCAAATATATGTATATATATTAAGTGTCTGTTTAGTTAGGAAGAAAAAAAATTATGAAAAATAAAAATAATAAGAAGTGAAGTGAAGTAAAGTGAAAAAAAAAATGATAAAAAGTATATTTTCATGCATGTATTTGATTATAATAAATTTTAAAAAAATTTAATTCTATTGTTTGAAAGAAAGGAAAGGTATAATAATTTTTTTATAATTGTCTAAACTACCATTAATTATATTGAATCTCTCTAAAAAGTGAAAAATCTATTTAATTATAATTGAAAGTTTAATTTTTTTTAAAAAGTGGCTTAAAAACAAATTCTAGGACAATTACCTTTTGGGTTAAATTATATGATTAATCAAATTCAAACCAAATTTTTTTAAATTTAATAACTAATAATATTTTTTTAAAAAAAATAAGAATAAAATGAAAAGTTAGTTATAGATCACACACCAACGGACCTTTGATTCAATTATATTACTTGTCTTATGAATGTTTTGCCTACTTGAATTCAAGAGTTCAAGTACCATTTCCCCCTCCCCCTTTAAAAAAAAAGTTATCGATCGCAACTTGCATTTCTTAGTGTTTTTTACAAGAAAAAAAGGTTGATTTTTTGTGAGAAATATTAAATTAAAAAAATATTTTTCTCATCTTAATTAGGGGTGAATTTTTTTGACTAACACGATAACACGATTTGAAGTTTGACACGAATTTTATGACACAAACTTGATTCATTTGAATACTAACAAGACACAAAAATAAACAGGTCAACTCGTAACTCGACACGATACAATTACTTAAATGAGTTGAGTTAGGTGTGACTAATGTTCAACACAAATCCGTAATTACTTAACACGAATCTAACACGATACGACTCAATTATCACCTCTAATCTTAACTAGCACAAAAAAAAAATAGTCATTTTTATTTACCATCCATCCAACCAAATACAAAAGAAGGAAAGCGTATCATTCTTACTTTCTTTCCTTGAATGATAGAAAGTATCCCTCCTACTTTCCATCTTTCCTACCAAACGGAGCATTAGGGTGTGATTCTCTCAATGTCAATGCTAACTAACTATAAACATGTCACCATCTAGAGGGAAGATATTTTATCGTCTTTGTTACTATAATAAAAATTATATTTTTTAAGATATATTTATAATTTTTTACACTAATGCTATTGAGACATAATTTGGGGACAATGATTTGTGACCCATGAATTGCTAGTGGAATTCTTTTAATAATGAGACCTATTGCAACATTAAATACACTCCACTATCAATTTATTGGTTACAATGTATTTTGTCCCTAAATTATATTCATAAATTATGTTTCAATAGCATTGCTTAATTTTTTAAGGTGCAAGTTACACTTACGAAAGACATATTCAATTTCAAAATGTTATAATTGATCATAAAAATTATAATTTTTAAAGTTTAAATTATAACTAATAAATAAAAAGTTATAACGATTGAAATAATTCATAATCCTTTGTGAATGTAAATGGAGAGTTAAAAGAGGCTAACAGATGTGCTTATGCCAAGGATAATCAAAGAGGGTGAGGAGGATAAGTGGATGAGATGGAATAAACTCAAGTAGCCAATTAACCAAATGACCAACCGGTTGGGCAAAGGATAGGTGGAGCAAATGCTCTCGTCAATCAAATCAAGATCTCTCTCCTGCAGTTGGCAAGTAATGCAAGTATTTATAATACTATGCTTGGAAAGGTCTACTTGCTCGAAGGGTTGCTTGTCGTGACCCTCTAACACTCAAGGCAACCCATAATTGCCCCGACTGCAACAATATTAGTGGCAGCTAACCGTAAGCCATGTTTTCCAACATTAACTAGGCAGATGTGATATTTCTCTAAACACAGCTTGGACGCATCTCTCGAAGAGGAGTGTGATAGCCAAGGTGAAAGGGAGCTCCCAAAATTAATAATCACGATTGGTCATCGAGATCATGACCAATCATGATATTGAGAAGGTAATGTACGCAATACCTCTAGCATGCTCCTACTCACCATCCTTCCTTCCCTCTCTAACCTCTTCATCAAGAAACCCAATAGAGGAAACCCACATAGTTTTGTTCTTTCAACCACCAATCCAAATATCTCATTATCCTATATGTTGATTTGGGGCCAATAACTCCACTTAACTTAGGAGTCCCTTCAAATTCCAGTTAAGCACATTGCACCGTGCAGTCAAGCATACATTTGGAGGCTAGCTTGAGCAAACTAAATCTTTGAGACCATGCTCCAAGATAAGGTTGGTAATCATGCTCTTCTGACCCCGTTGCTCCATTTTTCCTTGAGGAGGGCCATACTGCCCCTATCCCTAGGTGTGGACCCCTCCTCTTAGTCTAGTGGGGCCAGTAAAGAAACGATGTCCAGTAGTTTGAGGATACTAACTCTGTCGGCTGTGCAATCTCAGTCTTGTATCATGTTTCCACAGCGGGGGATGACTGTCACGCCAAGGTTGCCCTCAGACCTTCGCGATGCCACCCTTGTTTGTTTTTAGTTAAGGGTCCGTTTTGGCACTTTCTGTGACTCCCCTAAAACAGTGGTCTTTTATCAACCCGTAGACCAATCGTCAACCCGCGGGAACACCCATGAGTGCCACATAACCTGTCATTATGGCACAACATTCCCTTTATCAAGATCACAATAACTCAAAGTTTGGGCAGATTCTCCCTTATACTGGGCACTCACAAACGCATATCATGTATACATTTAATCGCTTAACCCATCCGAGGTCCAATATACTATAATTTATACTCCATTATTGTTTATTTACATCATTTTAATAAAATGACACAAGGTCCGAAAAACATGGCGAAGCATTCTTAAAGGATTGTAAAGTGAAGTACATCTTAGTTTTGCAATAACATAATTTAAAAGCCACATTTTGGCTTTTCTTCAGCAAGGAGGCCCCGAATGTGAACCGTCTACCATTGTAAATTCTACACCTGAAATGTTTTACTATAAAGGGAGAGTCACGCTCAATAGGATATCTTCTAAAGATGTTACTCCCCAACCTAGATTCATATGAAATCTTCACTTGCACAATTTCACAAGCAACAAACTTTCCAATGAAGGATATTCAATTCAATGATAGAAATTATCATACCATGACATGAAATGAGATGAGACTCACTCATGCAACCCAACCAGAGTCTTTACAGACTCCCACAACTCATGCAATGCCATGAGTATAAAATTGAGCATTCTAAGCCAATGCCATTGATGTTGCACATCCAATAGCCTTTTAAAAATAAACCATGTGTCTTTGTTGGGTATTCAAATTTTGGAATCTCACAGTCGGTTCTTTACAACATTACACTTTTTTGGACTTACACCAATGAAGTGTATAAACTAGAAATCGGATCTTGCACCCGAGAGAGTATCTAGCCCTTCTTGTTATACATGACACAAGTTTTTTATGCAACCGTGCAACTCTTTCGAATCATAGTTTGACTGTACTGTGCTCACTTATCAACCACCTAGGATGGTGTTTAATCCAACAACATGCACACACACACACCCACACTCATGCCTAATGCCCATGAATGCGATGTCTCCATGCATATACAATGTAATGTACGATTGCAATATTATATCATGTTCAATATGTATGAGTGTCATATAAACAATCTCAAGCACATTTCAACATACACCATTAATTATATCAAAAGCATATAGTTTTTCATAAATCATCACAATGTCAATATATCATAAACATATATCAACATTTACATTCAACAACATTTTTCCCAAGCATGTTATACATAATTAATGCAATAACACACTTAATTTCACACATACATTTAATCAAACACCTTCAAGACACCAATTCATGTGATCACATAAATGCTCAATTTCATCACATAACTCAAGAATCACATTAATTAATTTTTACATACCCAATTCAAGATAGAATTTATTCTATCCATTTCTAATACTCATTTCGTCAATTTACAACCATAGGCAAGTGTTAAACACACCTACCCATTCCATATAATCACCCTAAGTTGAAAATAAACCTAGTTAGGATAAAACCCCTACTTCTTGAAGCGTAAAACAATGATAAGAAGCTCTAAGAACTCGAAATCACGCCTAAAGCCCTTGATTCTTCAAGCCCGTTTTTGGAACTTCATTCAAATCTGTGTTTTTTTGGTATGGTTGCCTAGCCCTTGACGAAGAGAACAACTTTTGTTCTTGACTCATGTTGATTCGAACGACGAGAAAGCGTAGATTGTAGAGAGAAATTTGGAAATCTCTCTTTTCCCCTCTCTTCCCTCTCCAACGTCAAGACCCGTTGAAAAATGGGGAGAAAATCAGTTTTTTTCTCCTATTTATACCCTTTAAATACTTGGTCCACATTTTGCCACACGTTCTCCTTTCTCTAGTCCGATTTTGACTCGAATCAATTAAATTTCTTATCGGTTCAAGTTTAAAATATTTTTATTTCAACTTGTTTTAAATTATTATCCAAATTTTAAAAATTTATTCCTAGGTTCTTTTATGAGGTCACCCAACACCCGATCACCACGTAAAACTCAAAAAATCTAGCTATCTCGAAATTCAACAAAAATTGACAAGATAACTAGATTTTGCCAAACAAATCCAATGGCGATGTCCGTTTTGTCATCCAAGTTCTATAACAATTCCGATTTTCAACCCGTACCGTAGTGACAACTTACCATTTTACCCTTTTCACAAAAAATTTAAAATTTTCTGGGTTTTACACTTTCAATGTGATGAAGATGTGTCCCTCCATTCTATAGCACTAGGCGCCTGCCACGACACTAGGGTGATGTCGCGGCCATGCCACGACACTAGGTCCTATCATGAAACTATGGGCCATACCCATTCCCGTTGTATCTTGTTGGGCCTCATGTAGCTATCAACTCTTGTCATTTTATCCTTTCATGATGTGAAAATGTGTCCTGAATTTATAGGACACTACATTTTGTAAAGTAGACTTGAGTCCTCTACCGTTATTTCTCCATTGTCGAAAGTATTGTTGTGGCCACTTGCCCCTTGGCCCCTACACGAATGGGTCTTCCTTTGATGGTCACTATGTTCATACCCGCTGTCGAGACCTAGGTATTTTCGCTCTTTGAAAAATTTTGAAGTAGGCATTCAATTCCATCAATGTATCACTTGTGACTGTCGAAAGCCTTATAATTGTCAACAATTTTTTTTTCATTGGCATTGACCACTACAAAGGAAAAAAAAATTATGGGCATTGATGGGTCAACACGCTATCCATGTGGTGCGTTGGCAA
The DNA here is from genome assembly GCA_023539305.1 of Ilex asprella. Lineage (NCBI taxonomy): Eukaryota > Viridiplantae > Streptophyta > Magnoliopsida > Aquifoliales > Aquifoliaceae > Ilex > Ilex asprella. Next base: position 9,577,590 of record CM042201.1, read on the forward strand.
GTCAAAGAGGTAGACTAATGAAGAGGCTGACGCACTAATAATGCTGTTAGGTAGCGCATTGATTGGTCAACGCAGTGACTAAGGCTTGTTGATTGGGTTGCGACTTGGTTGTCGACTGGGCTGTTGACTAGGTTGTGACTTTTTGACTGTCATGTTGACAGTCGATTAGCTGAATTTTTTTTTGTATTGTCAACACTCCAGTTCAACAACTATCCAGTCTAGTCCAATAGAGACTGACACACATGTTTTTATCAAGGATAATCGAAGGAGATGAGTAGGATAAGTGGATGGAATGGAAAGAACTCAAGTAGCTTATTAACGAAGGAACCAACCAATTGGTCAATAGGCAAGTGGAGTAAATGCTCTCACTAACCAAGTCAAAATCTCTCTCTTGAAGTCGATAAGTAATACCAGGGCTGCCCTTTAACACTCGCAGCAATCCACAACTTCCTCGATCGCAACGATGTTAGTGGCTACTAACCGTGAGTCACGTGCCCCAATATTAACTACGAAGATGTGATGTTTTCCCAAACACAGCCTAGACGCGGCACTCGATGAGTGTGATAGCCGGTGCAAAAGGGGGCTCCCAAGGTTAATCATCATGACTGGTTATTGCGAGACTATGACCTTGAGAATGTCATGTACGCGTTACTGCTACTGGACTCCTACGTGGGATCTTTCCTTCCTTTTCTGAATTCCTTCCTCGAGATCTTTGTCAAGGTACTTGATAGAGGAAACTCATATAATATCGGTTCTTCAACCACCAATTCACATTTCTCATTATTACATATGTTGACCCAGACCATTAACTTCAGTTACTTTAGGAGTCCCTCTAGATCCCAGTTAGCACACAGCCCAGTGAACAGTGAGTCATAAACTATGAGTCCTACTCAAGCAAACTACAACATCGAGACCCTACCCTAGGCTAATGTTGACAATCATGCTTATCTGCCCACGTTGTTTAATTATCCCTTGAGGAGGGTCATACTGCCTTGTACCTAGGTGGGGATCCCTACTCTTAATCCAGCGGGTCCGTCAAACAACGGTGTCCAATAAGTGGAGGATACCAATTCTGTCGGCTGTGTAATCTTAGACTTGTGTCATGTTTTCGCAATGGGGGAGGATACCAATGAGTCACGCCAATGTTACCCTGCAGACCTCCGTGTTGCCACTTTTGTCCATCTTTAGCCAATGATCCGTTTTGCCACTTTCAACGTGATGAGGGTGCTGTCGTTATGTGCTAACCATGACAGTTAGTGCGATCACATAACTGTGGTGTGTGTCGCAACACTGGGTGTTGTAGTGGAATTGTGGCGTGTACCGCATCAATGGGTGTTGTCGTGGATTTGTGCCTTTGCCCATTCTTGCTAGACCTTGTTAGGTTCCATTAACATGTAAACTATCAACTCTTGTCATTTGTCCCTTCATGATGTGGACATGTGTCATAAATTTATTGGATACTACAATGAATTAACTCAAGCAAATGTAGTTTCAACTTTAAAAGTTATAATTAAATCCTAAAAAATATTAACTTTATGTATCAGATCCCTAGTGTTAGAACTGTTAGTCGAACGAGCTCGAGTCAAGTTCAAGTCGGTCTTGAAAAGTTTGTTTTTTAATCAAGCCTAGAAAATTGTTCAAGTTTGACTTATTTATGAAACGAGCCGAGCTTGAACGAGTCTAAAACAAGTTGAGCCCGAGCCGAGTATGAGTATTTGCACATAAATGAGTCGCGTCTGTCGAGTTTGAGCCAAACTTGTAAGACTTGTTTTTTAAACGACCCTAAAAACTTGTTTAAGTTCAGACACGTTTAGAAAACGAACCAAGCCTGAACGAGTCCAACCCAAGTCAAACTCGAGTAACTCAGTTTAATTAACAGTCATATCTAGTGTTGTCCTTGATTCTAAACTTGTTTTACTCCAGTAACATTTTTCCGCCCTGTTCCTATACCTTACAGAAACCTTAAACCTTTCTTTTCTTTACTTTCTGCTGCCGGCATAAGCAAATGGGAAATATATCATTGTAGAAGAAATTACCAAGGAAAACATTTTCTACACATAATTAGTAGTAAAGCAACACTTTCTGTTCATTAAAGGGCACAGGAAATAACAAAAGACACGCATGGAAGATATTATTGTAGATTGCATACTTGCCAAACATAACGTAGCCACGGCATATTCATAATAAAGTCACCAATCTAAACCCGTGAAATGCACTTCAATCCATAAAGCAATTAAGAGAAGTGTGTTAAGCAACAGCCTCGGTGGACGTAGCTTCTGCTTCCCATAAGGAAGTCTTCTTCCCAGTCTTAGAAACAGTCTGGAGAACTGCTTCAGGCTGAATGTTGCCTTTCACCGTAACTTTCTGCTCCTTCAAATCAATGTCAAACGATTCTACACCTGAGGATGGTTCAAAAGGGATGCAACAACTCAGTATTAACAAAACCGAGCTGATGAGAAAATTAATTAATGTGATAGTGTGCATGTATGTAAATCAATTTACAACCACTCAGAGTGCTAATACTTATTGTTTATTACTACTTGAGTTTTGCAATCTCTCATTTGTAGAGCGAATGTAAAATCGTAATTTAGCCTTCAACCAAAACCCTATATCCAAATTTCTATGTCACTATATGAAATATACGTGCAAACATTTTCAAAAACCATCGCTAGTCGTCAACGGAAACCACTTAAGCTCCAATACTACAATAGACAGTTCAGCTAAACGAGTAAGTAAAAAGCTGGGTCTCTGTTACCAAATGTTTATATCGGTATTTGAAAAGTGAAACTATCACCAAACCCCAAGCAGGGGCAGAAACAAGAACTTATTGTTCCCCCATTGCAGATGCAGTCCAAATGAAAAGCTTAGGATAATAAATGGAAGATCTTTAAAGAATCAACCAAAATCACACATTATACACACATCACTCTATGTACGAGGCTCTACTTGAACAAGTTGGATTGGCCCTATTTGGTCAGTTGACCCATTAGTCTTCTAATTCAGATTATATTTCATAGTTAATGGATGCTGCTGCTACTCTTTTTAGACTGCCAGATGTAGAGACCTGCTGTACTAGACTACCCCGTTGAATGCATTATAGAGAAAATATACACTTCATTTGAAGAGATAGAGACCACCCTCCTGATGTCCAATATATATATATATATATATATATATATATATTTATGAGGATCAAAAGTGGTTCCCCACCTCCCCCTTGGGTGACTCAAACCCTCCTGATGTCCAATATATACTAGTGCATTCACGGGTGTGATATCTCCACGTGCATAATGTCTTTTTTTCATGAAATGTGTACTTATCTCTATAAAATATTCAACGTGGTATTGTGGTACAGTAGTGTGCGGTCTTTTCATGTATATACTGGATGAGAATGTGAACCTAAGTAGCAAAAACACAAAGTTTCAACTATAATAAGGGACACATATCAGCTAAGGCATACTAGCATGTGACCTTATTACAAATCTTATAGCTATATCCTCTATTATAGCTATATCCTACTATAGTATCTGAGAAAATAATTAAAAATATGTGGAAAAAAAATTTACTGCGTAGAGCTAGCATTGTAAATCACATGTTGTCTGATGCTAGTAAGCCCCTGTATGTTAGAAACACTGAACACAAGATACAACACAAATGCTCACAAACCTTCCATTTTTCCTAAAACCCTCTTCACAGCCCCAACACAGCCTTCGCATGACATGCCAACCTTGAGGACAACAGTCTGCATGCAGAAAAAAAAAGATGCATAAAAGGCGAAGATCAAGGAACTAATTATCTCAATGAAGCATTGCACTCCATAAAGCTAGAATTGGATTAATTTGTACCTTTGAAGAACAATGAAAAAGAGGGTATAGCACTATATTAAGGTATTCAGCTAACATACAAGTTACTTTTACAATATTAAATTTTAAACAACCTCTCACGAGGAGCGAGGCTAGAAAACCAAGCAATTGTTTGAGGCTTAGATACCCTTCCCAATCCAAATATCAAACATATAACATAAGAAGTTATAAATCTAAACCATGTGTTCCTTCTAAGTAATATATACCACTAAGGAGGGTCCACATAGACCAATGCATAACCAAACAATACATAAACAATCTTTCAAATACAACCTTTGCAATTTCAGTGAAAAGAAGGATGATGAGTATGCTTCATAATCCCAGCTAATTTAGCTTAATTTCACAAGAATGCACGTGGACACACACACACACACACCCCCCACGTTACTTTTTGAAATGCAACGGCATCAACAAATACGCTTTGAGGGAGCCGGAGCCAAAAGGTTAGCCTTGTACACTCACTCTCAGCACCAGAAACTAATGGATACAAACTGAGTAATCAAACTTCATTCACAAATGAATTCACTACAGATCCCAGAGAGCAACTTAGGACACAAAACAAAAATCTACAACACATACTAGCCTATCAAGCACTAACAGTACAATTTGATGCCATTTGTTCACAAATTCATTATTATTCTTTACCAAACAGAATCCTCAGCACACAAAGCTTTAGGATTACGTGAAATTCAAGAAATATGAAATTAAAATAATGGTTAAAATACAAGATTACAAATATATCTCGGAAACAAACAATACCAAACCAGCACGACGGTCCTAATCAAGACATGGGTTTTTCCCATTCCACATAATCCTCAGATTTTTTATCACAAATCTATATAAACTGTAAATATTTTCACCTAAAATAACCATTAGATTTTCTCCCCAATCACAATTTCTATTCAGTATCGGTAACTATAGGTAAATATAAGCCTAATTTTGCTAGAAATGATCATATTTGAAAAGGAAAAGATAATATAAACGAATACCTGAGCCATGATGACTGCCACTGGAATTAGATGAACTCGATGGAAGATCCTGCTGAGTTGGGCTAGTATTTAAAGAAGACGATGAAAAGGGCGAAGAGGTAGAGGAGCAGGGGGCTTGTCAACTGTCATGGTTGACCTAGCTCCTACATGATTTCACCTTGCGTCAGCGCTTGCATTATGGGTTAATTGTAATCTTACCAGAAGGATACATTCTTTTAAATAAAATACTTAACGTAACCGTAATATTATATGGACTAATAGTAACTTGCAATTTCAAGGATCACTCGAATTTTAATCTTATAATTTTAAAATTTAAAAATATAAATTTGTACTTTGAAAATATAAATTTGTATCAATATGCACTGGGGTTAACTGCCATTCATTTTACGGTTAAAAAAATTTGGACTAATTAAAAATTACACCTCCAAAGAATAAATATTTTACATTTATGACCCAAATTTTTTTCATCCCTTAATACTTGTTAAATGCCTCTCAATTATGTCGTTTTGAAACATTTTTGTGTCGTATCATGTTTGAGTCAATAAAAAAAATATTTTAACATAAAAAATATTTTCGTATCAAATCAATTGCGTTATGTCATATATTTTACACTTACGATAATTCATATAATACTATTTAAAAATAATAAATACCTATTGTTTGCCTATCATACTCATAAAATAGCTATTTTATGTCTAAAGTTACACATGAAACTTTTGACTGTTCAATCAAATTAAAATTAGATACGAATGACATAATTTAAGGGGTATTGTAGAGAGAAAATAATTATTTAATCAGCATTATAGGCAAAAAAATAGATATTTTATAAATTTTTAAAAATATTTTTTTAGTAAGTCGAACGCAACATAAAAATGTTACGACATGAAAAAATTGAGAGTTATTTAACAATCATTAATAAATGAAATTCTTTTGGATCATAAATGTGAATTATTTTTAGCTTTGAGGTTACAATTTATAATTAGTTCAAACTTTCATAATGGCAAAATAGATGACAGTTTGCTCCAGATGCATATTGATACGAATTTATTTTTTTAAGGTTGTACATTAATATTTTTAAACTTTGAGAGTGTAAATTGATATTCAAATAATCTTTCGAGGTACAACTTGCTATTAGCCCACATTATACTGCCCGTATACTATATTAAACTTCATGATCAAACAGTACAAAATAAAAAATATTTTATATAATAATCCACTTGTGATATAGTAAGACATATCCGTGAACGATTTTTCGAGCGACGGGAAGGCAGTCATAGGGCGGTAGTCTTAGAAATGAAAATCAAATTTCAAACTAACGTAAAGAAGAGCAGATCGCTCAAGTGACCTTTGCACCTCTCATGCGGCCTCCAGGGCAGTCTTTGCTTCTGTTTCATTTAGCCTTTTCTCATTTTTTTTCTGAAGTCATGAATAAACCAATTTAGCGGAGACAAGCGAGCATAGGACAGTCCTCACTAGTTTTTTAAAACTAAAACCAAGTAAAAAAAAAATTGTCATCTTGAAAACTAAAAGGTATTACTTGAGAGGAATCCGATTATGGCTAAATTCTATGTTTTCAAAACACAGAAGTTTAGAAAAAACTTTTCTTTTAAGAACAATAGGAGATATTCTTGGATCTAAAATAGTTTCTCTTTTATATTACTCCTCATAAGTCTATTAAACCAATGGATGATCTTAAAAATCTACGTTTGTACCATATCCTAAGCATGAAGATGTATAGTGAGTGCTTTTGATGTAGTTTTGCCGCATGATCTCCTCTCCTCATTAATTCTTTTGGATCTTCATCGTTGTAGCATCATGATCATAAAGTAGGTTGAGATTTACATGAATTCCACAAAATTAGCTAATTACAAACATACAGTCTAACAATTTTGAAAAATAGTGCCCGTATGTGGGTTTTGGTTTTGGACACACTTAGTTTTCTGGACTTGATGAATATGGGTTTTGCATCTGGACACACCTTATTTTCCAGCCAAAAAAATTATTTAAATAGTAAATTATATGGGAATCAAAGGATTTTAAAAATTTTGTTGTGATCATTTAAAAGACATCTAGAATGACTCAAAAAAAAAATGAGGATTTTACATAAAAATAAAATTCGCCACAACCTCAAACACACCCTCACCAAGAACTTAAATCCAATATTATCCTCAATGCAAAAGTGCAATACCATGATGCTCAAATAAAATAACAAACAAGTTTGAGAGCCGAAGAAATGTCTTATTCTGGAACAGTATTCAGAGCTACAAAATAAAACAAGTGAACAAGAAAAATCAGAAATAAAATAAAAATCTAAATTACAACCTAACTACTAATATACAACAAAATGGCACACGCCAATTCTAGCAGAAATGCCCGATGTTTGCACAGTGATATTTTGTTTTAAGGTGTACAAGTTCTTTAGGAACTTGACATAAGAGGCTACCTATTTTAAAACATCAAGCAAAAAGAATATTGATTTTAACTTGTTTGAATAGTTCAAAATTTTCAGCATGGTGATTGATCTTCTAGGGCTTCTTTAATTTTTGAGTAAAAAGAACAAGTATGGGACATAGTGGGCCCTCATTTGTCTCAGGTGGAATTTCATCACGGGAAATAGTTGTAGGTGTGATTAGACTCTTAAGGAGCAGTGGTCTTCATGGACAGATTTATTGGTGGACTGAGGTGGGCTGAAGTCCAGGTAAATTTTTTTTTTACTACTAAGTACCAACCCATCTCTAAAAAAAATTCCATCCAACCCAACCCAACCCAACCCAACCCAACTAACTCTACCCAGCCCACCTGCAAACTTCCCCCAAATTCAGCCGATCTCTCTCAGCCTCTTTCTTCTCTTAGTCACTTCCCCCAAATTCGTTGACCTCTCTCAATCTCTACTCTTCTCTTAGTCACTTCCCCTAAAATCAGCGGGTCTTCTCTTAGTCACTTCCCCCCAAATTATGCCGAATTCTTGGCCGATGTTCTTGTCGACTAAGTTGGAGAAGAAGGTCGAAGAAGCGATTAGGGGCTTAAAAGGGAGATCTGGTTGCTTCATTTTCTTCGTCCAGTTCTTGTTTGTTTGATCTCACTGGAGCTATTCAGGATGCAAAACGACTACTTTTGGCTGCCGGCAACTTCGATCCCAAGAGATCTTATATGTACGCATTGTTCATTGCTCTTTGTGTTTTGTGTTTGGTTATGTATACACTGAATTAGGAAATGGGTAATTTGCATTTCATGTTTAGACTCAAAGGAACTATAATGGGTTGCTATTATATTGTGAATTTACTAAGTTTTTGTAGGATACAACGTAGAAGTGTTATTACATTCTGATCGGAACTATGGATGATAATATACCTGTTATGTGTACTGAGTTAGATTTAAAGGATGATGATAGGTTAATCAGCAAGTCTTTTTTGGTGAATTTAATGATTTTCAAGGTTGCTTTGTTACAATCTGATCAAAGTGTGTCAAATTGCATCTTGTAGTGAGGTAGATTTGAGGTGATGATCTGACTTTAGTAGTTTTGGGATTTTAGTTTTGGGTTTTGGTATTTTTAAATTGAAATTGCGGGTTGCGAGTTGCTGGTTGCTATTAATGCTTGAGGCTGATTCTACCATTTTTGAACATCCTTAAGTTTGCTGGTGTTGCTAGTTGCTTTCCTCCGTCCCATCTATACTGGATGGTTTTTGTTCAAGCTACTACTTAAACTTTGCAGCTCAGATAAGCTAATGATCTGTACACCTTTTTATATCAATCCTTTTGGAATTTGTAATCATTTTTTTGATCATTTTGTTGTTGGGATGGATGATCTTCTATTCTCCTGCTCAAAAGATCAACCATCCCTTTTGGAAACATCATGCACACAAACCTTTTGGTTTTAATAGAATTTGTTTACTTACCCCCCAAAAAGAAAAGAATATTATTGTAATTTGACCAATAATTTTAGAGATTAAGTATAAAGTGATGACAAGTGTTCATCTGTCACGAGTTTAGTTCAAGTCAGAGAATTAATTTCTCCAAAATGGAGGTAAGATTGTCTATTACATGCATCTAATTAACAAACTTCACTATACTTGAGAGTTTTACACATTGAGTACAAGTTTAGCACCAAACATGAGATGGAATGACAGACTACACGAAAATTGCCACTAATAATATATATGCTTACATATGGCACAAAATATATTGTGTTCATGGACTAGGTGCTCCTTTCACTTTAGTCCCCATTCATTTAATTGGGTTTTTTTTTCTAGCTAGTTAACTTTACAATCGCCCAATTGAAAACGGCAATGTAACTCACTAACAAAAGTAATTACGTCCATATAATGTCATTGTACACATGATCATTTACGTGCATATAATGTGATTGTACACATGATCATTTGGTATTTTTAAATTGAATCCAACTCTTCTTGTTGCTCCTACTTCTAAATTGAGGGTTCAATTGTCTGTCAAACAACGACATGGTTAGATTATTTGCTCCTCCTACATATGTACAAAGTCTCAACTCAATGCCAACCTATGAAAGCTTTATATATATTTGATTTCCTTTTAAGCATTTTGTTGATTGAAAGCATTTTGTTGACTATTGCTTGAGTTTTGACCTTAATGGAAACTATAGTTTCCTTAGATGACGATAATAATCTTTCATGATTTGCTTGGTTTCGACCCACCCTTCAATCTTGTTGATTTATTTCTCTAATTTTCAACCCTTCTCTACTTTATTAGGATGAAAAATCAAGAACGAAAAAGTGCAAAAATAATTTTTTCGTTCTTCAAAAAGAAAAGTGGAGAAGAAACATCAAATTCTACTCTTGAACCTCTAAGTCTAATAGGAACATCAACAAGTGTTGATGTTCCTATGATTCCTGCGGTTGTTGAACCTCAAGGTTCTCAACCACACACAAAAGTTTCAAGGATTCCTTTTGATGAGAATGAACTTGAACAAGATCCCGCATTGCGTATTCCGATATGGAAATAGCCTGCTTATAATCAAGATGAAGTTAGACGTGCTTACATTAAGTGGGGACCAAATCAACCTATCTTGCCTGAGTATCCGAGGACAAAAACTAGAGTTCAAAATCGAAGATTTCAGGAAAGTTGGTTCCATAAATTTCTATGGCTAGAGTACTCTATTTCAAAAGATGCAGCATTTCGCTTTTCGTGCTTTTTTTTTCAAGGTCGTGAACGTCTACACCCTGCATTTACCATTGAAGGTTTTAGTCGTTAGAAGAGAGTGAATAATGGGGCCAAATGTGTTTTCTTGTCACATATGGGAGGTCATACTTCCACACACAATAATGTTGTCAGAAATGTTGAGGCGTTGAAGAAGCAAAGGATGCATCAAATAAAGAATAGATGGCAATTGTTTTGAGATTTGTTGATGTTCAGGGTTTTTTGCAGGAGAGATTTTTTGAGATTGTGCATGTTAAAGACATCGCTTCTTTAACTCTTAAGAAGAAAATATCAAAAGTTCTTACTCGACACAATTTGCACATTCGAGATTTATGAGGTCAAGGATATGATGGTGCTAGCAACATGTGTGGTGCATTTAATGGATTGCAAGATTTGTTCCACAATGATTGTGAGTATGCATTCTATGTTCATTGTTTTGCTCATCGTTTATAACTTGCATTAGTTGCAACTGCTAAAGATGAGATTTCAGTATGATAATTCTTTTCCAAATTGACATACATTGTCAATCTTATTAGTGCTTCTCCTAAGCTTCATACAAAACTGCGATCTAACCAAGCTACTGAAATTGAAAGGGGGATAGCTACTGGTGAACGAGAGACTGATAAAGGGGATAATCAGATGGGTACTTTGCATCGAGTTGGTACTACTCATTGGAGCTCACATTTTGAATCAATTTGCGGTCTGATAGATATGTATGATGTTTTCATTAGTGTATTTGAATGTATGGTTAATGAAGGATCTTCAAATACAATTCGTGGGGAAGCTGGTGGTTCATTAATAGCAATTAAGTCCTTCGATTTCATATTCATTTGGCATCTTAACCACAAGATTATGGGGAATACAGATATGCTTTGTCGGGCATTGCAACATAAATCATTAGATATTTTGAATGCAATGAATTTAGTCTCATCGACAAAATCTTTACTTCAAACCTTGCGAGCAGAAGGTTTTGATTATCTCCTTGACCATGTTAAATCAGTTTGCATGAAATTTGATGTTGACAGAATGATAACATTACAGTTGATCATCACTATCACATGAACTTATTTTAATGCTACGATTGATCATCAGTTAGAAGAGTTACATAATAGATTCAATAAAGAGACAATAGATTTGCTTATGCTCAGCTCTGCTTTAGATCCTCGGGACAACTTTAAATCTTTCAATCCTGATCGCATTTGTTTACTTGCTGAGAAGTTTTATGCAGTTGATTTTGATAGAAAAGACATGCATCATTTGAAATGTCAACTGGATCATTATCAATTTGATGTGGTTCGCCATGAGAGGTTTCAAAGTATGTCTATAATTTCAGAATTATGTCGTGGTTTAGTAGAAACAAATAAGGTAGAGTCTTACAATTTGATTGATAGGTTGATTCGTCTTATTTTAACTTTTTTTGTTTCTATGCCAACTTCAGAACGAGCATTTTCAGCCATAAAATATGTCAAAAGTACTCTTCGTAACAAGATGGAAGATGAGTATTTGACTGATTCGTTAGTTGTCTACATTGAAAGAGAAATAATGGAAGCAATCGATACAGATTCAATAATTGATGCCTTTTGTTTTAGGAAAGATCGAAGAGTTCAATTTCATTAGTAAGTGTTTATGAGTAATGAGTTTACATTTGTATTATTAAATATATATTTATGAGTTTACATTTGTATTTTGTTAGTCGTATGAATACTTAGCTTAGCCCGGGATAAACAAAAATCCTGGCTCTGCCTTTGATGGTCTTATCTACAATTTTTCTACCTCAAAGAGCGGAGATAGACTGTATATGCTTAAATGGCGGTTCACAAGTGGTAGAGGTACATACTTAAAATTTACCTTGTAGTTTTTGTTGAGAATCTGTAGAACTCAAGGACTAGGTCAAATTCATAAGTTGACTGTTGATATCATCAATGGACTAAGTGATTTGAGTCTTAAACTCATTGAAAGTTTGTGTGGTTTGGGCATTGAAATTTATTCAATTTGCATGAATTGATTCAAGGTGTCTTCTAAATTCCTTTTTTTTATGGTAGTTGGTAAGGTGGATATTATAGAGGACTCTGTGATGGTGGAGGATTGACTGATGACTGTTTATTGCTCTTCCAACTGAAGTTTGGTAGGTTACACTACCCGTGATGGAAGTTTGTTGCTGCCTAGTAGCCCTCCGACTATTTAACATCTCAAATAGTAGTTCCAGCGCGTTTCTGGTGCAACTGGATTCCTCCCTAATTAAGTCCTTAGCCCATTGATAAAGCCTAAAATCTTTTGGTAGACCTCCTATGCATAGGCCCGAACAAGGCCTCTAACTTTGAGTTGAATTCTTGGATTTATTGCCCTTTGGTGGAGGCAATTCTTCTTGTGGGTTGGGGCTGTCCAGCACGACTCCTTCTAGCATGTCTTGTCTAGGTGACACATTTGAGGAGCTCCACTTTCCACCCCCACGCACCTGCGCCATAGGTTTGCCAAAAAATATGTTTGGTGTATTTTTCTAATTTTCTGGGTGCCAAAGTTTAGTTATACTTGTGAGCTCCAAACACTACAACCTTGCCTACTTGGACTGGTGTGAGGTCCTACTCATGAATTTTAGGCAACCGAAGCGAGGCGTGGTTACCTCTGGAATCTTTTCTATGTCTTAGGGATCAAGGACTTAAACAATTCACTCAAAAAAAAAAAAAAGGCTACAATTAAAGTAAGAACAAAAATAGGCATGGCCAAATAGAACAAGCGCTTTGTTGGGTATCAACCGAATAGAGAACATACAAACTTTACAGTCACCAAAACGTTGTTGGAGTACAAAGCTTAAACGAAATAAATTAACATTCAATTGGAAAGTGTGGATGCTACTTCTATTAGCTGGTTGATTGTGTTGTTGATATCCCCTTTGTATTTATAGGCAGTAAGTAACCCTAACCGTGAAGGTTATTTTTCTTGGCCACCTTGCCTGCTTCTAGGGTTTCTCTTTGTGATGGCTATAAACCTGTCCCTCAACCATCTGTAATTGGCAATCCATTATTGTCGCATCTTGATACAACTCTGTACGCCTCCAAGATACTAGGAGAACAAATATGTAGAACGATATGACATGAACAATAAATATTACAACCAATTAATCTGTATTTTGGGTTTTTGGACTGAAAATACAGGGCATTTTTTTTAATCCTTGGCCGATTGAAACATAAAAAGAGACCCCGAGTCTCCCAATAATAATTTCAAAGGTGAACTGCAAATTATTGGGTGAAACTGATCAAATTAGGAAAATAGATTGATTGAAGTTTGCGTGAATGATATGGATATTGAAGCCTTTGAAGCGAAAGGATGTTTACAATCGCATGATGTCATAATGAGCTTAGCTCCCTAGTGGTTCAAATTTTAAATTATGGAGATTAACACTGATGGTTCAAATTAACAGTGTTGAGCAAAATACGTGAAAGAGATCAAAGGTGTATTTGAGCTGCAAGACCCGTGATGAATGGGATGGAGTATTAAGGGTATTAGGGGGACTTGCATAGGAAAAGTATAGTGGTTCACCGACTATAGTGCTTGACTAGTCCACTCTTTAATGGAGGCTCTTGTTCCTTTTTCTTTTATTCATGGCTTAAATGTTTTACAATACCCCCTGAGGGTGATTAGGGTTCTCCTCCTCCTCTTTTACAATGGAGATGTCATACAATATTTATAGAACTGTTTCTTGTTTAGTGGGATCTTTGCCGAGATCCTTGCCTTTCATGCGTGGAATCCTCATTGATCTTAGGAGTAGATTTTGGTCAGTTGAGAGTTTCATACCTTGACTTTTACTTTTTATTGCTTCGGGGGCACCTGCTGTCATCCAACTATTCTCATATCATTTCTGCTATTGTCTTGCCTAGGGGAGCTCTAGTTTTGGTCTTCTGAGCTCTGTAGGCCTTACCTGACCTCCTGGTCTAACCTCTTGATCCGAGCTCAGATCCTGACCTAGTATTTAGTAGGAGCTCTTTCTGGGTAATATCAAACACTTTGCATTTTAAAAAATTCTTAAAATTTTTAATTTACCTTTTGAAATATTAAAAATTTTACATTACACCCTCAGTCAAATAAAAAGGTGGCAATTAGTCCAAAATCAAATAATCGTTGCCATTTTTTGACAACTGTTTTAGTTTATTTGTCATATTATCCTATCTCAACATATAATTATTTACATAATATTCAATTTTTAAGTGTTTCCAATGAGAATTATGCACCTGGTTTTTTTTTTTTAAAAAAATAGAGCACTTTGTTATATAATGCAGGAAATTACAATTCATTACTTTTGTTCCCATTTTCCTTTCTTATTCTTCTCGCATTCTCACTCTTTATCACTTGAAAAGATAGATGAAAAATCATTGAAAATTATTAAATGGTAAAAATATTTTTGTTTAAAAAATAAATAAATAGTGAGTTTTTTTAGTTGGGGAAGAGATAAGTGGTTGTAAGAGAACACATGGTAAAATATATTGGGTAAACCTTTGAAATCTAATTAAATAATTTAAAATTATAAGAAATTAGAAAGTTAAGAGCAGAGTCTTTTGAAGTCGTATTACCTACCAAAAATGATTCTTTCATTTATAAAAATAGATTAGAGAATTTTAGGTCGTATCACTTGTCTGGGCAAAAAGAGATCTAATCATAAGAATCGGGCTGGCATTTCCTTTGACAAAAAGACCACACTCATCCAAGTGAATAATAATATATAGGTTCATTTGGCAGTCGTGTTTTGAGGGGATTAAATATTAGATTGTATTATGATGATACCTAAAAAAGAATTTTAGCTAAGTATAAGCTCGGAAAGTGAGGTCAGACATGGAAGTTAGACAAGTTATTCACAGCTCAGTTGTTCAGATCTTGAGCTCCCTCAATGGAAGCAATAAAGGAAATGTGAAGGTGACAACTGGTTAATAGAAGACTTCTCGAAGCAATAGAAGACTATTATTAAGGCATAAAATTCCCAACTAACCAAGATTCTCTCCCAAAATTAAGGGAGATCACGCGGATGAAAGACAAACATCTCACTGCTGATCCCTTAGGGATAGGAATTGGACTATAAATATTGTACAATGCCTCTATTGCAAGGAGAGGCAGTCCCCATTGTGTCAAAAACATTCTGTAAGTCACTTACTCTATGAATACAAACCCAAGGAGCAAGAGACTCTGTTGAAGAATGGATTAGTCGAGCTCCCGAGCTAGTGAACCACTATACTTTCACTGTCTAAATCTATCTGTACCTTCAAGAAATTTCTCCAAAATATACACGAGCCTAGAAGCTAATATCTGGTCTCATTCACACACATTCATATTCTGCTCACCTATGTTATCAGCACCATCAGTTTGGCGCCGTCTGTGGGAATGATTGTTTATGTTACAAATACATTGATCTTTTAGTAATTGATGGTCTTAACACGCAACATGAGTATAAATCAAATAAATCCCCCACGAATGCAAAACCAACAGGAGGCCACTAGTGGATGACAACAAGAAGAGCTTCATGACTTTCTGCCCGCTATTGAGGATAACCCTCCTGCGGTGAATCTCCCTACAAACAGCGAATTGGAAACTCTCTGCTTAGTCAACCAACGTTTACTTCAAAAAAACGAAGAGCTTTTGAAGCTCTTGCAAGGTCCTCAGCAGACACGACCGATCCGTGGAGGTCCCCCATAAGGGGAGCATCAACACCTTGACCCCCTTAGAGAAGTAAAGGAAGGGGTGAGAATAGTCAGGCCATGGGACAGGCTCCTCACCCACCTCCTATGAATGGTGACAACAAAGAAGTGCAGAGCCAAAATGATGGGATCGAAAAAAATGATTTTCTCTCTCTCTAATAGGAAATGATGGAGCAATTTTGGGAGCAACGCTTTAGAAACATCCAAAAAGAACTCAATCGCATAAAGGAAACTGTGAGGGGTAAAACCCTAGTGACGATGGATTCTCTGGTGCAGCAGACTGAATCTCCATTCATTGTTGGATTGTTACATTTTTCCCATCCCCCAAAGTTCAAAATACCCCAAATGGAGGCTTTCGACTGGACCAAAGATCCCATGGATCACCTCAATACCTACAAGAACCAGATGAAGTTACATGGATATCAAGACCTTGTGCGCTGTTGAGCCTTTGCCATCATGTTGAAGGGCTCAGCCTTGGCATGGTTTAACAGATTAGCTACGATGTCAATCTCTTCCTTCAAGGAGCTCTCAATATCTTTTGTATCCCATTTCATAGGAGCCCGTATTTATCGAAAGTCGAGCCAAGCTATCACTTGTTGAATGTGAAACAAGGACCTAACGAGAACTTATGGTTTTACGTCCAAAGGTTCAACACAGAATTTCTGAAGGTAGATGTCCCAAACGAAAAATTCGCTATCAATACTTTCATTGCAAGGCTAGGAGTACAGACAAAAGACTTGATGTTCTCCATATCAAAAAGAAGTGCTAGCCAAAGCAGAGAAGTATATCAACGGCGAGGAAGCCCTCCTTTCAAAGGTAGGGAGCTTATCCTCGTAGAAGAAAAAAGGAAGAAAGAGAAGAAGAGGGATCGAAGTCCCAAGAAATAGAGAGAACGAGACGGGTCTTCAAGAAGACACAAGGATCGTTCCCCCAAAAAGAGAGGGAATGTCATAGATCGCCTAGGTCCTCGACAACAAGAATTACAACTGAGCATGCACCTCGGTAGTTCACATCTCTTACGACTACAGTATCTCAGTCCTGTATGAAGTTCAAAATGAGAAATTTCTCAGATGGCCACCTCGGATGAAGGCAAACCTGGCGAAAAGGGATGTAACTAAATATTGTGAGTACCATAGGGACTACGGTCATGTCACAGATGATTGTATCCAATTGAAGAAGTACCATAAGGACCACGAGCCTTCCCTAAGGATAGTTTTTCCTTACCTCAGATTGATCTAGTTGTGGACGCCATTACTGGACACGAACTCCTCAGCTTTATGGATGCTTTCTCAGGGTATAACCATATCAGGATGGACCCCAACGATCAAGAGAAAACCTCTTTCATAACTGAGCAAGGAACCTATTACTATCAGGTCATGCCATTTAGATTGAAGAATGTTGGAGCCACTTAACAGTGCCTAGTAAATTGAATGTTCCAAAAGCAGATCGAAGCATCAATGGAGGTCTACATCGACAATATGCTAGTAAAATCATTAAAGGCAGAGCTCCACGTTGCGCATCGGGAAGATTCGTTCTAGGTCCTTAAAGAATGTCAGATGAAGCTTAACCTTGCCAAGTGCACCTTTAGTAGGGATGTCAATGGTCCGAAGCGGGGGCGGGGGGTATAATCTCCATCCCCGTATCCGCTTAAAAAATCTTCGTCCATCCTCGGTCTACCCCTGCTAATGAGTATAATTTTCATCTCCATCCCCGTTCGTGGGAAAAATTTTAATCCCTGCCCCCATCTCTGCTTTCCCCGTACCCGCCTAAGGTCAAATCAACATAATCCAAAATTCTAAATAAATTAAATATTTTAAATAATCTAACAACATTCTCCAATAACTACTGAAAATTATGATTGATGAACTACCCATAAATTGATCAAATTTAACGAACACATTAAGAGACTATTTTGGGTTTTACCAATTGAATTACGAAAAGACAATACAATATCAAAAATTTAACAAACTCACCCCTCTCAGTAATTCTCTACGCTGAGTCAATCCATCTATAATCTTCAACCACTCCTTTCTCGACTGCAAGATTGGCAAGAAAAAACACGGCGTAAAAAATGTGTATAAAGATGAACCAGAGCCCCAAACAGGGAAGACTTTAAAGCCTCAAAGCAAGCTATGAAAACTAATTAACAGACAAATCAATTGTTAGAACTCTAAGAAAAGTGAAAGACCTGAACCACAAATCAAAACACAAGGAGAGAGACCTTACAAGTGAATCGATAATGACTAAACAAAAATAAAGTGAAGAGATAGAAGAAAAAATAAAATACCCTTTTCTTGGAGTTTTTCCTAGGGGCCTGCTTGGACTTCTCATCCGATTCACTGGGAGAGAAAGAGAGAGGAATAACAGGACTTGTGGACTCAACCTTGACAGAATAAAGAGAAAGATCTAAAAATCAAGGGGAAAAAAAGCAAAAGGAAAGAATATAGGGAAGATGGAGATTCTGTTGAGAGAGAAACACACTTGTAGAACCGAGACCTGCGAGCAAGATCTACCTGTAGAACTGAGATCTGCGAGCCGAGAGAGAGAGAGAGAGAGAGATGGAGGCAGTCGGCTGTAAGGAGCTGCTGAGTGTGGCGATCAGCGATGGGCGATGGGTGTCCGTTTCACTGCGTGTGAGAGAGAGAGATGGAGGCGGGCGACTAAAGGTTGATAAAGAAAGAAGTGAGTAAATTAGGGCTTTAAGGGACTGGGAGTATTTATATATACATATATATTTTAATGGGTATACGGGGACGGGGATGGGGTGGGGGTAAGGGTAAGTGCATCTCCGCCTCCATCCCCGCACGGGTTTATATGGGTATCCCTGTATACGTCTATCGTCCAATACGTATAGTCTATCCCCGATCTAAATGGGACAGGTTTGGACGAATACCCGTTTCTCCCCTGTCCACTGTCATCCCTAACCTTTGGAGTCTCTGCGGGGAAATTTTTGGGCTTCCTAGTCAACAATAGAGGAATTGAGGTGGACCCGAAGAAGATCAGAGCGGTGATTAACATGCAACCACCATCCAACACAAGGGAGATTCAACGGTTAGCAGGAAGAATAGCTCCCTTGAGTTAATTTGTGTTTAGGTCAAGTGACAAATGTCAACCCTTCTTTCAAGTTTTAAAGAAGGCATTCCAATGGGATAGTTGATGTGAAGAAGCATTAAAAGTCCTAAAGGATTATCTGAGCTCACCCTCTATCTTGGTGAGTCTTTTAGACGGAGAAGTACTTACTCTCTACCTCGCCATCTCGGATTTCTCAACCAGTGCAACACTAGTAAGGGAACGAGACAGAGCTCAACAATCAGTCTATTACTATAGCAGAGCTTTGAGGGGGCACATGAGAGATATTTAAAATGGAGAAGCTTGTCTTAGCCCTGGTAACAACTGCAAGAAGGCTTAGACCATACTTTCAGGCGCACACCATTGAAGTCCCAATAAATCAGCCCATGCAGCAAGTATTGCATAAACCAGAGTCTTTTGGGAGGTTGGTTAAATGGGCAATAGAGCTCAGCGAGTTCGATATCAAGTACAAACCGAGAATAGCTATCAAAAGGCAGATTTTGATAGATTTTATCGTAGAATTCACAACAGAGGCACCTAGGGAGACAACATAGTTTGTACTTGACCTCCCCACTTGGAAGCTCTCAATAGATGGAGATGCTAACGCTAAAGGAAGTGGCTTAATTCTGATCTCACTTGATGGGGTAGATATAGAATACACCCTTAGGTTTGGATTTAAGGCTTCAAACAACGAAGCAGGGTATGAAGTAGTGATCGCTAGACACAACCTCGCTCACTCGATGGCGACAAAATAACTTGAGATTTACAGTGATTCTCAGCTCATGGTACAACAGATAGAGGAATCTTATGAGGCCAAGGGAGAAAAATGATCCTTTACCTTAGGAAGGTGTAGGAGTTGATCAAAAAAATTGTGCAAGTTAAAATTAGACATGTCCCTAGAACCGAGAATTCACTGGCAAATGTTTTGGCAAGACTCCCAACTACCATGCAGGTAAACCTTGATAGGCTAATACCAGTAGAGTAGCGACTGAATGTAAATGTTGAGGATGAAGAAGTGCTCTCTGTATTGTCTTCATCGAGCTGAATGGACTCAATCGGAGAATATCTTTAGAATGGAAACCTGCCAGAAGATCCTAAAGAGGCTACGAAGGTAACAGCCAGGCCATCTAGATTTACGAATTTACAAGGAAACCTGTATAAGCGAGGACTGTCGATGCCCCTCCTCAAGTGCGTAGGAGATAAGGATGCGAACTATATACTGAGAGAAGTTCACGAGGGAATATGTGACAATCACATAGGAGCACAACCTCTAGCTGAAAAGGCACTGAGGTAGGGATACTTTTAGTCCACTATGCTCAAAGATGCCACGGATATAGTCAAGAGGTGTAAGGTCTACCAGATACATTCTAACATCCCTCATTGTCCTCCAGAACTCCTGACGTCAGTGGTAAGCCCTTGGTCTTTCCAGTAGTAGGGTTTAGACATATTGGGGCCTCTGCCTACCAGCCTTGGGCAATGTAACTTTGTCATTATGGGGTAGACTACTTCACCAAATGCGTAGAGGTGGAACCTTTAGCAACCATCATGGAACATAACGTGCAAAACTTCACCTGGAAGTCTATAATCTATGAGTTTGGGGTACCTAAAGCAATCATCTTCGACAACAAGAAATAGAGGTGACCATCAGAACAATTAAGACCTTCCTGAAAACCAAGCTAGAATCGCTGAAGGGAAAGTGGATAGAACATATCCCAGAGGTATTATGGGCTTATAAAACAACCGCCAGTTCAGCGACTTAGGAAATACCATTCACTTTGACTTTTGAAACCAAGGCAGTGGCACCCGTGGAGATTGGCATACCTTCCCTTAGGACAGAGTTCTCAGAGCTTGAGCTCAATGGTGAGTCATTTCTACTAAATCTTGACTTCCTAGAAGAAAAAAGAGACAAAGCTCTTGACCAAATCAAGAGTTATCAAAGGAAGGTAGCAAGATACTACAATAGAAATGCCAGACACAAAAAGCTTTAAAGTTAGAGATCTAGTGCTTAGAAAACTTCTCCCAGTGAGGAAGGATCCCACCCATGAAAAAATAGGTCCTATCTGGGAAGGTCCATACATCATTTTCAGGGTAATAAAACCTGGGAACTACGAGTTACAGATAGAAGCAGGAAAAATCTTACCTCACTCCTGGAACGCAGAGCATCTAAAAAAGTTTTTTTCAATAAGTTCTTGTTAAAAAATAATATTTGATAAAACAGTAAGTTTTTGACTCACCCCAACATGATTCCATAAGGTAGCTAAAAATCTAAGATGAGTTTCTATGCTCATATAACTAAGATGAGTTCCTCAGCTCATAAAACTAAGATGAGCTCCTCAGCTCATAAAAAAAACTGAGCTTCTCATCTCATAAAATCAAGGTGAGCTCTTCAGCTCATAAAATTAAGATGAGTTTTTCAGCTCACAAATGGACGATGAGCTCCTCAGCTCATAAAATCAAGGTAAGACCTTCAGCTCATTAGGTCCCTTTAGATCATAAAAACACAACAAAGTAGAAAGTTGGGCTTGTCAAACCCATGGTTCATAATCATACTTGAAGAACAAGCATTCACCAGAAGAAAAGTACAAAGCAGCATAAAAATTCTCTAAATGGAACGAAGTACAAGGAAAGAAAATAGAGGCTTCTAGCTCTCCCCAAGTCGCCTTTTTAGCTCAATAACCTCCTCCTTCAGGCGAGCATTCTCCTCCCTCAGCTCATTTCTCCCCTTCTCTGCCTCTGGAAGTATATTAAGGAGTTTTCTCCTGGCGGAAAAAAGAAAAACAACACCAAAAAAGGAACCCAACGATGGAGAAGAAGAACCACTGGATCCACTCCTCTTGTGCATCTTTGAGGGTACACCAACATCCTCATCTTCATCTAACCCAAGAAGAGGGGAGCTAGGAGAATCTGGGAAAGAAATATACTCTAGAGCAGCTGTTTTGGCATTGAACAAGAAAAGATTTTTGGATGTCACTAGCTCTAAAAATGGCATAGGTTCAACATGGATAACTTGCTCATTTTTTAGCATCTCCACCATGGTTAGCTCAAGTACACCTGCGTAATGAAAATGCAATAAGAACAAGTTATCACAAGATCAAGTCAAGAAGCTTCCCAATACACCTACCTTTTTGAGAAAAGCTTCTCTAGGAGTGAGGAACCCTGTTCTCTAAGCAGTGCTCTTTTGCAGACCTCCAAAAATCACTGGAGGAGAAGAAAAACCATTGAGCCCACCCTTCAGGAGGAGAAGGAAGGTCGAGGACCAGATGGTGCACTCAAAAATGCCTCCACCGAAAACAGCTGAAGTAGGGGACCTCATCCTCTTCAAGATCATGAAAATAAAGAAACTCAGCGACATGGGAAACTCCAAGACTTGCATGCGCCAAAAGATGAAGAAACTAGTCATAACAGCCCATCCTTTTGGAGAAAGATGAGAGGGGCACAAACCATTATAAGCTAGGATCCATCCAAGATAAGGATGGATGAGAAGACAAAAGCCCATCTCTAGGGCCCCTTCGAAGAAGCAAACTTCCCCTCGAGGAAGGAAGTTGCAAGGCTCGTTAGAGGCTGGACTCGAAGAGATAAGTCCGAAGGAAGACGAAATTGCCTTATGAATTCCTCCAGGCTCAATTAAGTGTTCACAGAAGGAGTTAAGTATCGAGTTTTCCACTTTAAATCAATTCCAGTGGAAGTACGTTCCTTGAATAGGGAAGAAAGCAAAGCAACCACCAGAGACTTGGAGGAAAGGAAAAACCAAGAACATGAAGCCTCAAGATTCAAGAAAAGACTCCAAGATTTGTGAGTAATGAAGAAAGTCAAAGAAATTATGGAAACTTCAAAGAAACATTGGGTTTAAAGGAACCAACAAACCGTCAAAGTCGGCAGTCTCTTGAGTTTCCAAAATTATGTTAGCAACTACAGTTTTAGAAAGTAGGTGGGCACACGTAATAAAGAGCGAATCAATGTCTGAACATAATGCAAGCACAAGATTAAGCAAGAAGATATTTAGCCCAACCTCAACCGAACTCAGACACACAACCCTCCCTTGATCATAAATAAGCCTTTCTAGGTTATACCTTTTGTGCTCCTCTGAAGGCTTCTCATATTTTCTTGGGTTAGGGTTCCGATTAGCCTGTGCAACTGCATGGACCCTCGTGTATACTGGCCAAAGTGGAATAGGTATTTCTCATGCATGTAGCAACATGGCTTCCTAGATATACCTGTGATGGACCTCAGCATCAAGTTTCTTACCAAATCTAGCAATTCTCTTGTCATTGTGAGGGGTGTCAAGTCCATCATCCAATGCTCTCTTGAGGACACCATCAACAATCCAACAGTTCTCTAGCTCTTCAGCTCTTTAAAAGTTCCTGAAAAATCTACTTTGAGACGAATCAAGTCCTCCTTATATAAGACCTCAACTGAACAAATCAGTAACTCTTCAGCTCTTCTAAACTCAATAATTTTGCTTTAACGAGAACTAAGGTACTCCTCCAAGTAAGGGGCAAGGATAGTATAAAGCAAAGCAATATGCACAGGGGTTACACTTAACATAATGAATCAGAAAAGCAGTATGTATGTACATTCCTCTACAGAAGTTCAAAAAAAAATTAAGTTTCTGTAACAGGATCAAGAGAGGGGGTTGGCAGCCTAGTTGCTGAAGTCTTAGTAGCAAAAGCAAGAGAGGAGCCTGGCAAATCTACAATTGAATTTTTTGAATGGGTGGAGCACAGTAGATCAGAAGTTGAAGTTTCTGGGAGTTCAGAAGCGGATAGAGGGATAGGTACCTCAGCTCCAGCTATTGGCAAACTCAGTTCTAAAGCACTAACCACAAGGTCAGCTGAGAAAGGGGCAACAGTAGAAGCAACGACAAGGGAAACAGGAAGCCTGACAGTGGCAGAAATAGGAACAAGTTCAGACTCAAGGGCTGCACAATGTTAGAGGAAGGAAGAACATCTTGGGCCAAGGTACTAGCAGGTGGGACAGACGTCTCAGCACCTTCAGGAGTTGTCTTAGGAGTAGAATGGGTCTTGGCTCTAGCCCCAGTATTAGTTGCCTCAGCCTCCTCTTCATTTGGGATCTTAAAGTCAAAGTCCAACTCTGGATAAGTTTGTTCAGCCCAATCCTGAAAATTCAGCCATTTAGTTACCCACTGAGCAGTGACATCGTCAGCCAACTTAGTAATTAGATCATCATTTTTTTTAGTCGCAGCTTTCTGCACCTCTAGCTCATTCCAAAAAATGTCACTCGCTGCCATTAAAACATCATATTCCCTTTTTATGCCCCTATAAGAACTTAAGGCTTCGAAGGTCTCCTAACTGGCTTTGATCCAATCGTAAGTCTTTAGCCTGAGCTCCTCCCTGACTT
>CM042201.1:9688988-9790096 GCA_023539305.1 Ilex asprella
TATATTGAAGGCTTTCTACCGCCAGAGGTGTGCTCTCGGATCGCTGCTATTCCCCCACTAGTTCCTGGTCTTGGTCTTGATCTGATTGTGTGGGGAGAGAGTTCTGATGGTAGGTTCTCGGTTCGGTCAGCATACGAGTCTCAAGCGTCTCCTTACTTTCAACCGAAAGACGACAGTTGGCGGTTAGTGTGGAAATGGCAAGGTCCGGAGAGAGTGAGATTATTTCTATGGCTAGCTTTGCATGGCAAGTTAATGACTAATGAAGAAAGGGTGAGACGCCATCTAAGTGGGTCAGCTAGGTGCTACCATTGCATGGATGTGACAGAGAATATAACACATGTTATTCGGGATTGTGTTGCTGCCCATAAGGTTTGGTGCTTGCTTGTTCCCGTAGGTTTGAAGCAGATTTTCTTTAGTAGTTCGGTACATGTATGGCTTAAAAGTAACCTGAGTTCAAAACAGGTGATAAACAATCGGCCTTGGACTACAGTTTTTGGCATATGTTGTTGGATGTTATGGCAGTGGAGAAATCGTCCCACTTTTGAGAACGATTTTGTAAGGCTAGCTCGGCCTGAGATGGAGGTATGGGGTAGAGTTGATGCAATCCAGAGGGCTTGCGATTTGGGGTTGCACAATAATGAAGAAGATAGAGGGAAGATTTGGGCACAAGTCGGATGGACTCCCCCGAGGAAAGATTGGGTTAAATTGAATATTGATGGTTCTTTCTGGAGGCATACGGGTAAAGCAGGGGCTGGTGGACTCATTAGAGATACTACAGGCAAATGGCTTGGTGGATTTGCTCGGAATATTGGAGCGTGCTCTGTGGTGTCTGCGGAATTATGGGCTGTTTTGGATGGCTTAAAGATGGCATGGGAGTTGGGGTTTAAGCATATTGAGTTGGAGGTTGATTCCAAAATGGTGGTTGCGATTTTGCACAATGAGGGAGAAAATGATCATCGTTCTTTGGTCTCACAAATTCGGCATTATTACGGCTTGATTGACATGTTCAAATTCAACATGTTTATCGGGAAGCAAACGCCTGTGCGGATTGGTTAGCCAACCTGGCTCATCAGTTGGCTTTGGGGAACATAGTTTTCCAGAGGCCTCCTATAGGGATTCTTTCCCTGATTGATTCAGATGCGTATGGTGTCTGGTTTTATAGATTAATTGCTAGCTAGTTTGAGCTTTGGCTCTCCTTTTTAACCAAAAAAAAAATTATGAGAATAAAAATAAAAAACATGTTTGGTAACTAATTCAAGTTTTATCCTAAATATGCTTTATAATATCTCATGCAATAAAATACAAATCCAAAAATTTATTAACCCAAAACATCAACTAATTCATCAAAGAACACCTAAACAAACAGCCCCTAAATTTTGATCCTTTCGCGTGTGTTTTAGTCCATAATGGAGTAACAAACCTTTAATCTTCCTTTCATCTAACGTCCAACTGCTTCTTGACATTTTTTCTTTCTTAGTGAAATGATTAGTATTTCGGTATAAAACATTTTTTTTTTTGTTTATTGGACATTGCGCAAGAACAATTGATGCCTTTAAATCCATGAATCGTTTCTCTAACTCCTATTAAGTACAGGCAACATGGGAAAGGGAGAACAAATTTAGCTGAAGGAGCACAACATTGGTTATTGTATCCAATTATTTTCTTAGAGTTTAATTTTTGGTTCTTTCTTAGAACTGGAAAGCAATGAATAAAAATTGTGTTATTGTAAACTACTAGAGAGATAAGTCGTTTAACGACGAGAAAAAGAGAGATTTCACTTTTAGTTTGGAATCAATTTGTTCTTTTCTTCTTTGGCTTAATCTTTTTTCTTTTTAGACTACTTAGCGTATTGTTCATATTTTTGCTCTAATTTAGGGTTAGCCAAAGATGGCTAGCTCCAAGACGCTTTTTAAGACATGGAAATGGAAGTCCAACACTTCACCATCCAAACAGTGTTGCAAAGATGAGAATGTTTAAGAGCTTAATACACATGACTTCCATTGGTCATGATAGTTGACCAATTCCCGTAATGTTTGATACACTAAACACCATTAAGGATGATAAGATACAGGTTAGTCCAAGATAAATGAGGGGTCAACCACCAAAATGGAATCTCATCCTCAAAGAGATGTTCATTCTAATGGGATGTTTCGCGTAAGCATTGGATAAACTCAACATAAAGAGAATCCCCAAGGTCACCGCACTATTGGATCATGCAATATGTGTTAAACATTCGATGTTAGAATGGTAGACTCACATGCCCCCGGCTCAAATTATTATAAACGACAATAGCCAAAAAGTTTATCAAAGAAACAACTGTAATTTTATCCACTTCTGTTTATAAATCCAGTTTTTTTTTTCTATTTGAACAACTATAACATTTCCGGAAGGTAAAAAAAAATTATATTGTTCTAGTCAAACTTGAAGGGGTTCAGAATATCCCTATATATGATTAGACCATTTAATGAACACACACGAAAAATACTAGAAA
This sequence comes from Ilex asprella, assembly GCA_023539305.1. Taxonomy (NCBI): domain Eukaryota; kingdom Viridiplantae; phylum Streptophyta; class Magnoliopsida; order Aquifoliales; family Aquifoliaceae; genus Ilex; species Ilex asprella. Next base: position 9,691,480 of record CM042201.1, read on the forward strand.
GGACCGTTTGATAAAATAGGGTGCCTTTGGCCTAGCCAAAGAGGTCCAACTGATCAGATGCCAGTGTTTTTCTTCTCTTTTGCTTCGGTTCATTGTATTTCTTCTTTGCTTCGATTCTTCGTTCAAGTCTTCTAAAGTGGTGATAATCTCCTCCTCTTTCTCTATTATTTGTAATCTTAGCTCAGAATATTTATAATGTAAGCTCTATTTAATCTACTCTGTATAAGTTCTATTATTTAGCACAAAAAAATGTAGTTATTTTTATGGTTAATGGTGGATTTTATATTCAAGGGGAAGAAGAGCTCAAGTGAATTTAATCGGTCAACAAGCTCATCGTTTTTTTATTAGTGAGAGATTTGTATAATCTAAATACTAAACTAGTTTTATTGATCTTATTTGTATGCCATTGATGATGTTATTTCTCCATTGTAGCAAAGATTGTTTGAAGCCATTTATCCCGACTTGTGGTACAAGAAGTTGATGAGCACATATATATATCTGATTTCTTCCCAGATGAACACTTACTTTCAATTCAGTCTATTTGTCCTTGGTATGCTGACATTTGAAATTATCTTGCAACAAGACAAATACCATCGCATTGGAGTCCAAAGCATAGAAGAAGATTTATGTCGAATGTAAAGTACTTCTACTTCGACAACCCGTATCTGTTCAAGTACTGTCCTGACCAAGTCATGTAGAGATGCGTATCGAAAAATGAACAGCAAGAAGTCCTTGCATTCTGTCATTTAACGGCATGCGATGACCATTTCTCTGCAAAGAAAACTTCGGCAAAAATCATATAGTCAGATTTTTATTGGCACTCTCTAATAAAGGACTATATTTCATTTTGTAAAGAGCATGATAGTTGCCAACGCTTGGGTAATGTAACCCAAAGGAATATGATTTTCCTCTTCCCTGTACTTGTTATAGAAATGTTTGATTATTGGGACATCGACTTCATGAGTCCCTTTTCTATGTCGTTTCGCTATCTATACATTCTACTTGCAGTGGACTATGTGTCCAAATGGGTGGAGGCTATCCCAACCAAGACCAAAAGCTTCCCCTAGGTTGTGGTCAAATTCTTGAAAGAGAATATTTTTTCGAGGTTCGGGATACCTCGTGCAATAATAAGCGATGGTGGGTCGCATTTCTGTAACAGACCATTTGTGTCTTTGATGAATAAATATGGCATCACACATAAGGTATCCACTACATATCACCCACAGATCAATGGCCAAGCTGAGTTAGCTAGCAGGGAGATTAAGAATATCTTAGAAAAAATGGTGAACCCAAATAGAAAAGATTAGTCAACTAGACTGATTGATGCCCTATGGGCTTTCCGCACTACCTACAAGATTGTCTCACCCTACGGGCTCGTCTATGGTAAGGCTTGCCATTTACCAGTTGAAATGGAACACAAGGCCTATTAGGCCATAAAGACTCTAAACTTCAATCTGAAAATGGCCGGAGAGAATAGGATGCTAGAAATGAATGAATTAGAAGAGATTCAAAGAGATGCGTATGAGAGTTCAAATTTTATGAAAGAGCACGCTAAGATCTTTCATGACAAATCCGTTGTGAGAAAATCATTTGAGCCTGACCAAAAAATATTCTAATACAACTCTCGTCTCTTGATCTTTCAAGGATAACTCCAATCTTGTTGGGATGACCCCTATCTTATCAAGGTAGTCTATCCCAATGGAGTCGTGGGAATCATAAACCCTAAGGATGGCAGGACATTCATGGTCAATGACCAAAGACTTAAGCCATTTTTCAAGGGTTTTGAAGGACAACGAGTGGAGAAAGATTTGATGGATCCTATGTATCCGGACTTAGTGGAGGAATAACTGTTTTTATGCTTTTTAGTGTACAGTCGTTTTTATTTACTTATGTTATTTTTATTTCATTTTACTTACTTTACCTGATCGTATTGCATTGTTTTTCTTAACTTCAGATATTTGTGTTTTTGTCAAAACTCAAGTGCGAGGTGTTATGTAACCCTACTTATCTTTTTACAGTCTTTCATTGCATATCATATCTTTTTTGTTGCATTAAGGATAATGTATGAATCAAGTTGCGGGTGAGGTGCACCATCTGCATCATACACCAATTGTTGTGGAAATTTTTATAGATAATACCAATTTTTATTGTAAAAAATTCACCTTTCACATATCATACAGATTTTTGTTTACATTAGAGCAAATTATGTGAAATATTTGAAAATTTTTGTGAAAAATATCTGAATGCTGATCTGTATTCCCTTATTAAGAATGTTTGGGTGGGATGATATGTTGATTTTTGTTTTGAACCTTGAGCACATGAGCATATTATAGAAATTAATCTGATGCATAAGTATCTCATATGTATCTGCTTTTGAACTCAACCGTATGTGCTCCTTGAATGTGTAATTTTGGCAAATTACAGATTGGATTCATATTTTAGGCTTTACCTAAAAAGTGGAGATGAGTAAGAACCCATGAGAGCTTTAGTGTCAATCCTTTTTGGAGGAAACTTACATTTGCTCAAGAAACAATTTTTTAATGTCAAAATTGTTCAATAATTTCATTATGTTTGTCTTGGCTAGGTGCATTTGTGTAGTTGATTGACTTGTTTTGAAATGCAAAATGCTTCCCCATGTTTATCTAGAGGTGATCTTAGTCCATTTTTGAATATTTTGAGTCTTAACATTTTTCTTGTGAAAATATTATCCCTAGTGTTGTGATTAAGTTGTAATTGAAATTCGCTTCTATGCCACATTTTTGACCAAGCAATGCAAAATGATAAAAAATCTACCTCAACTTAGTTGTTCCTAGAGCTGAATATGAATAATTATAAAAGAGAAGAAAGTGTGGCATGAAAATTTCAACAAAAGGGATGAATGGAAGTGAAACTCAAAGAGTTGAACTGAAAAAGAAGAAAAGGGGCGAGAAGAAAAAAAAAAGAACGATAAAAGCAAAGGAAAAGAAAGAAAATAAACAAAGAGTATAGTGATGGTGTCAGACTGAAAATCCCATGAAAAGAGAGATGTTTTTGAAATAAAATTCATGCACTCGAAACAACCCTCTTTGTCATCTTATATCCTTCGTTTCTTTTACCTCAATATCACCCTAAGGCCCTATTATATCCCTTGAAGTCCTAAATGATCTAGAGAAGCGTGGGAGATACATTCTTTTAAAGAAAAAGATGAGTTAGTCTTACTACCCAATGCCCTAGCATTCTTTTCATGAGATTATGCCAAAGTCGCTTCATTTTCATACACGAACTTCATTTTTGGATTACATGTGAGCACACTTTGTTTTGTACACAAGATTCTATCTCACATGTACACATGGAGTGCATGTCAGGATAACTAGAACATGTTTCATTGTTAAGAGTGACCTTTGGCGAGTTTTGTATTGTAGTTGAATTTGGCTAGCCATTCAAATGTGAATTCTTTTGTGTAAAGGCTCAAATTAATTGTCCAATCCACACACACGAGTTTGAAAATGAATGTTTAGGTGCATACTTTAGACTAGTATTTAAGGCTATAGTGATGCTTATGTGTGCTTAGTTCGGACAACTAAACAATGTGTTAAATAGCCAATGCTTGCAGAATAGGGAAATATTTCTCAACTTTCGATATTTGATAAGTTCTAGGAATGCCCTGGTTGCTTGAAGTTATGTTTTGCATTTGGGTATTCATTTTGGTAGTTTAAACTTGAAATCCATGTCTTATACTTTGAAAACATCAAAATCTTAAATCATGTTGCAATTTCGAAAACGACCTTGGTCATGATCAACCAATTGTGGTTCATATGTGCGGTTCAAGTTTCTGGTAGGTTAAAGGTCTTAGAAAGGATGTTAAAATGTATTGGAGTTGACGAGATTTGATCGATCTTCCGAAAGGTTTTGCCCAAAAAACCAAAAATGAGGGTTTTAAGTTCAAAAATTTTGAAAAACCCTTCACATTTCTAATCCATCTCTTGCTCTCAAACCCTCTCCTCTCCTCCTACTCTCTACTAATCTTCAAAATACATCTCCCAAACTTTAAATTTCCAAGTTTCTCTTGATTAGGGTGTTTTAGCCAAAAACACCAAGTGTCTTCAAGGAAACCTAGATCCTAACTCTTTCCCAAATTTCTCAAATCCTCTTTGATCTTTTTCAAATTCCTCAATTCTTCTGTGATGGCTCGTATTAATGGATTGACCATGGAGGTATTTGGTCCTTTAGAGAGTCTTTGGTGGTTGATTATGACACTTCTTGGTATTGGGGCATTTTTGTCCCTTATACCTCGTACCAAGAAGGTGGGCTCAGACTCTCCTCCACCAACGGGCTCTAGCTCCCAAGATAGGGTAGAGCGGAGGACGAAGGCGAGCCATGATGCCCAAAGACAAAGAATCAAGGAGAAGGGAGTAACTTGTGAAAGATACATAGATAGGGCTTCTCTCGGACCTAACAATGAGATTGTGAGAATCATCGAAGCACGGGGTTTGAGATTGTGGTTTGAGGAGGTGAAGGGGTGCAACTTGGGGATGTGTCGTGAGTTTTACCAGAATTTATCTGTTTTTGGTGACAATGAGAGTGAGTTGAGGACGAATATAAGGGCAAAACATTTGAGGTGACCCCCGCTACTATTGCTATAGTGATGCAGTACGAGAGGCCACCCTCGACTACCCCCGGTTGACCCACACAACGTGGATGGGGGTATGACTCTTAGGGATTACGTGGCTCTCACCTATGAGGACTCGACTATATTTAGAGGAACGAAGTTGGTTAGGGGCCTTAAGCACTCATATGGGCTGATGAATAAAGTTCTGCTTTACAATTTGATGCCCCAGAGTTCGGAGAAGAACCAAACATAGAGAAGTTGGCATTACTTCATGCATTTATAACCGTAGTGGTGATGGATGTGGCATACCTAATTTTCTTGGAGATACAGGAGTTTGCCCAGGCCACAAAGTCGTAGGCAAATCTCCCCTTTGGCAGCCTCGTCACCAAGTTGTGCGACCTCGTTAAAGTGAAGCATTACGCACATGATATACTTCTCCCCCCAGAGATTGGAGCGATTGGGAAGTCCAGCAGCAGCAAAAGAGCTGCTAAGACTGGGAGTAAGAGACCTAGGGCTGGGAGGATAGAGTCATCTGCAGCTGGGTTTCCTTCGTCAGAGCCTCCTCCAGCTAATGTTGAACGCGCTAGAGTCCACTATGCATGGACTATCAGTCATGGTGACTGGACAGTTCCATCACACTTTTCTCGGGTGAGTCTATCCCAAGAGGATCTCCGCCATAGCCTATTGGACCCTCGGTCATTGCCCCTGTGCCCTCCGTAACTGTTGAGGTGGATGGCGACGAGGAGTCTGAGGAATCTGAAACCGAGGAGGAGGATGTGTTCGATAAGGATGCAGATGATTGAGGACTTCTATTTTTTTTGTTTTCAATTTTGGTTGTACCTAGTTAGGGTTTCTTGTGTCGGCCAGTAGAAGTACATTTAGGTTTTTAGCCGTTTTGTTTGGGAACTTGAACCGTTGTAAAGAAATGTTTGGAAATGATTAATGAAAAACCACAGTTGTTCTGCTTTATCATTGCCCAAATGCTATTTATTTAATTGCAATGTGATTTTTGGATCTTGATTGTTTTGATAGTACTTGTATGAATGGATGTTTAATGTAGTTTATAGTTGTGGTTAAAAATAATGTTTTCTAGTGACTAGCAAAACTCAAGTTAGGAGGTGTGATCAGTACAAAATATTGCATACATTCTATGTTATTATGCCCTTTTATACTTGTTTTTGTTGTGAGATTGGGGAGAATTATGCTTAATCTTAGCTTTAATGGAGTTTTGCGTAAGTGTAGGTGAAAAGGCGTAAATGGTTGGAGTTATACCCCCAATGAAGTGTTTGGAATCAATAAAGATGAGGGAATGGCTCAAAAGAAGGCTTGGAGGGTGATTAAACCAAGAAAAATGCAGTTTGGATGAAAACCTTACAGAAGGTTTGGCTAAAAACCTTCTGGAAGGTTTTGCCTTGGATTGCCTATTCACTGTCAAAACCTTCCGGAAGGTTTTATCTACTGGAATGAACCTTTCAGAAAGTTTTGACTGCTAGTCTGCTAATTTAATTGTTCCTGCACAAACCTTCTGGAAGGTTTTTGTCGACATTCCAAAAGGTTTTGCCCATATTGTCCAGACAAACTGCAATTCAAGCTCTGCCAATTGGGGGTCCTACTTACACATCTCCAACAAATCCCCTAACTTCTCTTACACATCTACAGGCCTCCCCTCACCTCTACTTGGACTTGAAAGGCTTGTGCATTTATGAGGAGGTGAGAGAAGAGGCAAGGAAAAGGAGAAAGGCTAGGCTTGTCCTATCCTACAAAGGTCCAATCCAATTAGACCCCCTCTTGATGGGAGGCCTGTCACACATGCTAGAGAGTCTCTATGGATGAAAATGCAGCAATCATTAGAGATTAATCATTTCATATTTCATTGTAGAAAGAGAAGCTCTAGGTAGAAGATATAGTCAGAGAGAGAAACTTTAGATTTTTACATTTCTTCCATCCATTTCTCTTGTAATCTCTTGTAAGACTCTTGTAAGCTTCCTTTATTGTCTTTAATGCCATTTATTTCCAATACATTGCAAGTTTAGTTGATTATATTAACTTCTATCATTAATGTATTTGAGTTTTCTACACTTAAAGCTTTAAATGGATATTAAATGCACTTTCCTATGGTTTTGTGTTTTCTTGCATTAACTTGGTTCCAAGTTCCATTTCTTATCAATGTCTCTTTACATTATGTATGTCTTTCCATTAAACATGAGTAGCTAAGCTTTTAAGTTGGCTAATCCAAGGGAGACTTGCTCTTGGGTATGCCATTTCAGCTCATTTTATTTTCTCATCGTAGTGTACATTGATTCGATTTGACTGAGTTGAGTGTGGACATGGTTGTGAGTTTTTGATACACCGTAGGCATTATCATGGGGTATGCTTGGATCCTCACCTCCCTTCTAGTCACTCACTTCCCACGAATCAATCAAACATCTAGACACCATTGGAGGAAGGTCTTGAGTTGAGTTGGCATTCCCAATGAAATGAACCTTCGGATTAGTCAACACTTGTCCCATTTCATTTCCATCAAGATACAATCACAAACCGAACTTCAAACAACAACAGTTTTTGAAAATTTTCACTTTTTCACTAAAATGACTTTTAACACGATTCACCTCTTTCCCTGAGAAGACGACCTTGAAATACTTTTCCAAGTAAAACACAACATTCGAAAGTCTTGCTGCGCTTGGGGAGCACTTTTGTTCATACACACACGCATTTCATTCTGCACTATTCTGTTGCCTTATTTCTCACATCATTTCGAGGGAGAGTGGCACTCTCCTATCTGTATAAGTCATACACACATTTGAGGTTGATGTGAAGAGATTAGGATATACAACGGAAACCATCAAGCAAAGCACACATATACAAATAGCAATGTGCACGCCATTTTTAGATGCAGGTTACATATAAATAGTTTTATTCACAATAGTAGCAATGCTAAAGAGGTGAAAGTTTGTTGTTGGTGAGATATACTTGTTCTATGTATGTGATGTGTTTTATGATAGATTGTTCTTTTTTTTTCCATAATATGACTTTATTCACATTAATATGTTCACATGGTAAGAACAGGTTGTCGGATTTCATGGTCATATGATCAGTGCTATTTCAATAAAGCACAATGCGAGAATTATTACACAACCCCTTGGAAGAATTATTACACAACCCCTTGCCCTATTTTCCGTCGATTATAGGATATTTTCTCGCCACCTTCAGAAAATGTTGACAAAGAAGGGTGGGCAACTGCAACTAAAAAAAAGGAACCCTTACCAAAAAAAAAATTGATATTTTTACCCAAAAAAAAAGGTATACTTACCCCAACTCTATTTCAATTTTCCTAGCATTCTGCACTACCCAAAAAAATCTGGTAACATTACTCCAAAAAATAAGTAATATTACCAAAAAAATAAAAATAAAAATAAAAAAGATAGGAAACCTGGAAAGTGGTAGTCTTATCCAAAAAAAATAACATCCTTAGCCCCACCTCAAAAAGATAATACCCACAAATCTGGTAACATTACTCTAACAAGTAAATATTTTTGTCAAATTTTATTGAAAATGCAAAAAGTGGATAAGAAGAGATTGAAAATTTTGGGGAGAAGAAGATCTATTCTCATTAGATTCATGTGAAAAATTGTGTCATCTATTTATACACAATATGCACCGCTAGAATTCCATTTATATTGGGGAGAAGAAGATATATTCTCATTAGATTCATGTGAAAAATTACGTCATCTATTTATACACAATATGCACTGCCAGAACTCTATTTATATTGGGGAGAAGAAGATCTATTCTCCTTAGATTCATGTGAAAAATTATGTCATCTATTTATACACAATATGCACTGCCAGAACTCTATTTATACACAATATGCACTGCCAAAATTACAAAATTACATAATCTATTTATACACAATAACATACTCCTAACTGTAACTATATAGCATATGCACTGCTAGAGAAACTTGTTTTTTCTACCAAGGAAGGTCTGAAACTTGATGAGAGTGAAGATGAGAAGCAGAAACAAGAAGCTTTAAAGGAGAAGTTTGAAGTAGAAACAATGACACATAATAGAAAAATCGTACAACTGTCCCACTGAATACTCATCAATGGCATCGACCATGTAAAGGACCTCATACCCCTTCTTCTTCAGCTTCTCAAGGAATGGAGAGTTCTCAACGACTTTCTTGCTCTCACCAGTGATATAATAGATGTCACTCTGGCCCTCCTTCATCCTAATCACATAGTCCTTCAAGGTAGTCATCTCATCACCACTCTTGGTGGAATGATACCGAAGCAATTCAACAAGCTTGGACTTGTTCTGGGAATCCTCATGGATGCCAAGCTTGAGGTTCTTTGAGAAGGCCTCGTAGAACTTATTGTAGTCTTCCTTATTCTCAGCAATCTTAGGTGGCAGCTTCAAATCTACAACGGTAGCTGTAGATTTTACCTTTTGCTCTTGCATCTCTGTATTCACTACAAAGCAAAGCACAATGCATCAATGAATAGTTCAGGATACCAATGACAAGAACAAATTCCAAAGCACAAAAACATGAAAGAGAATATTCCTATTGCACAATTTTGACATATATTAAGGAATGAACTTGTACAATTCACATCAAATTTCCCTTAAATGACTCTATGCAACTTTAGTTAAATTGCCAAAGCTAAGCAGCAAGTTACCAATAGAATACATTTCAGACAACTGCTAAAGTGAAAAATGGCCCTTTACCTGCATTAACAGAAAGACTTCTCGTACAAGGTCTTGTAGTAAGTTTCTTCCTTTTGCCCTTTCGAAGGACAAAAAATAAGTGCAAGTAGTGCAAATAGAACAACCAATGAAGAACTTAGAACTATGCCTGTAAGAGGTCCAGTTGTCAACCAGTTATTTTTTTCCCACTGTCTGGATTGGATGATTGGCCATCAGAGCCCCGAGGTGTACGAGCACCAAGAGGAGACTGGTTGCGATTGTTATGAGTTCTAGGAGGAGGTGGGGTATACAGTGGTCAAGGAGGAGCATGGTCATTATCAAATGAATTCCCATTATATCTATATTATTTTTGGTGTCACATCAGAATATTTTAAACTTTTAAGGTTAGATCATGTATAAGCCTAGTAAGAAAGCGAGATATATCACTTACAAAAAATTTGGAATAGACCTAAAATCTTGTGGTATCCATCCACTAAAATTGTTGTTTGCACAATTCTACAACAAACATAGTGGTGTAAGAATAACTATCATATTTCCAACCCAAGCCCCGATAAGAAGAAGAAGAAGAACTTACAGGTCCATCAAAGGCAAACTAGCCAGAACATCAAGAGGACCACTTAATTCATTGTTCTGCACATGACTATCAAATGCATATACTAAAAGAAACTCAAAAAGAACTCAGCAAAAGTATTTATGTAATAGTAAAACCATGTGTACATTTACTCTTAATTTTTTGGTTAACATTACCATTTTTTTGGTAAGTGTACCATTTTTTGGTTAACATTATCAATTTTTGGGTTAAGAGTACTACTTTTTTGGTTAAGAGTACCACTTTTTTGGTTAAAAAAAAAAAAGGATAGTTTTCTCTCAAAATAAGAATCTACAAATTTATAGCTTGTATACACAATAGTAACAACTCGTGCCTGAAGGCACGGTAAAATATAAAAATTAAGCATCCCAAAGATTTAAGTTATTATATGAAATCGTGACAATCACTTTTTTAAAAAAGTGGACAAAATCCATCACTAAAAATATTATACAACACAAAATCGAGCATTAATCATGTAATACAAATATATTCAATAGCTTACAAATATTTTCAATAGCATGCAAATATTTTCAAGTAACAATGTATTTGTCCTTTTTTTTTAAGTTACGCTAGTTTAAATCAATCTAGACCCACAATCATTGTTCGAAAATCAATGAAAAGAACAAATTGTGCATAGCAGGAGCACCACAATGAGGAATAAAGGCATTACACTAAGTTTTGCCATCTCTTTTCCTATGAGAAACTAATGAGGATGTCTATGGGAATGGGATGATCCATGAGGAACATGTAATAGTATTTATAGAAGGGATCAAGATTTAATTTTGGTAGCTATATAATACATCTCATTATTACCTTAGTATATGGGAACATAATGTCAATATGCCTTCAAGCTTTATTACCATATGATTGTGCACGAAGTAACAAAAAATTGAATTATAATTTAAAGAATACTATCGTGCCTAAAAGCACTTTACAACATAAAATAAACTGTAAATTTGAAAAAAAATTTACATCATTTGTTTCAATTAAATAAATTAAAATTAATCTAGTCACCACTAATTTTGTAGAAATTTCAGCCAAACTTTCTCTAAAAATAGGAGACTAAGAATATTTCAACCTGTTTACAAAACTCACAATATATAATTCAGTCACCATAATGCCTCGTACCGCCACAAATAATAAAAAATAACAATATAAGTATAAAAACCTGAATCTAGTTTATAGCTTTCTGAATCCTCCAAAACATCTTCAAAGTCATAAGCAATGGATGACGATTGAAGCCAATTTTGTGCACATATGAGACCCTCAACTGTTTTGGGTAACTTACCGGAAAAAAAAAACTGTTTTGGGTGCTAGACAACTCTGACCTCCAGTGCTAAAAGTCGATTATGATGCCACTGTAGAAATGAGAATAGCTAACACATCACGAGCTATTTTGGCAAGGATCGGGAATTTAGAAGAATTAACCTTCCATCAATTCAAAATATCAAAATTAGCTTTAACAAATTCAATATCTTCCATCAAATATCGATTCAGCACTGATTTGTTGTCCACATTACCTTTTTCAGCCCTATACTTGCGGTACCTCCATAACAATTAGATTCAAAATGTGTGCACAACACCTAACATACATAAATTCATTTTTTAAGATAGTGCTCTTTCCATCCTTAGTTCGCCTCTTTAAATAATCAAGAGCACTATCATTAGAAGTAGCATTATCCACTGTAACAGTAAATATGCTATCTATCCCCCACCCAAGCATGCATGCTTCAATTTCCCTTCCAATTGTCACACCCTTATGATTAGGAACTTTCAAAAAATTGATTATTCGTTTGTGTAACTCCTAATCTTTATCAATGAAATGTGCAGTTAATAACATATAAGTTAAATTTTGAATAGACGTCCATGTATCAAGGCAAACCCTTTGACTAGATGAGACAAACATATGCTTCAATTTCTCTTTCTCCATCGTATATAATTGCAAACAATCCCTCATCACACTGGTACGAGAAGGTATACAAAATCTTGGTTCAACAGTCCTCATCAACTCTTTAAAACCTTCTCTTTCAACAAAACTGGAACAACAATTCATCCACTATAATCATAATAGCAATTGCCTCCCTAATTTTTTTCATTGAATTTAGCAACACTAAGGTTACTACTAACACCATGTCCACCTTTTTTGAATGCACCAATTAACTTTAATTGAGATATGTCCTTCTTATTCACACTCGTCAAATAGGATTTACAACTATCTAAATGATACAGAAAAGATGAAGTACCTATTTTTCTTGCATGATAATTGTAAATCTTACTACAATGCTGACATTTAGCTTCATCTACAGTTTCAATCTTTTCAAAATGCTCCCAAACTCTAGATCGTTTTTTTGTATCTTGTCCCTCACATGGAATGTCATCAATAACTTGGATGTTACTGTTAGAATTAGCTTGAGCAGATGATTGTGAAGTAATTTCATCCATAAAGAAATGATATGTGAACAATACACATCATCCCAATAAGAAACAATATAAACTTGTCAAAAAATAAACAGTCCACTAAACTTGCAAAAAAACAGTCCACTAAACTTGCAAAAACCAGTCCACTAAAACAGTCTACTAAACTTGAAAGCACAAAAAAAATAGTCCACTAAAACAGTCTACTAAACTTGAAAGCACAAAAAAAAGGTCCACTAAAAACTTGCAAAAACTAGTCCATTAAACTTACAAAAACCAGTCCACTAAACTTGCAAGCACAAAAAAACAGTCCACTAAACTTGAAAGCACAAAAAAAAACAAAATTTTGAAGCACAAAAGGAAAATTTTGAAGTGTATGATTAATTCTGAAAATTGACAATTGCACTTTAATCAAACAAAATTCCAACTAAAATCAACAAGAACCATGCTTACTAGTACCTATACCATCAACAAAATGGTTTCAACAAGAACTATCAATAAAATTCCAATGTGTATTTCCTTACTCAAGTTTACAAAGTGTCAAAGAAAAGCACAAAAAGGTTTCAATGCTTTATCTACCAAAGCAGAGTCCACGGTTAAGTAGAATGTCAACATCGCTATTAGGAAAAATATTAACAACCAAAGAAGGAACGATGAATAGGGGAGGGTTCCACAGTAAAACTTACTCAACTGTCTTATTTATTCGAAAGAACGATTTGCAGGTAGACCGTAGAGCAGAGCAACAAGTAGACGCTAGCATACAAAAAAAATACATTCAGTGGCATGTATGTGAATGACCAGATCTGTGAATGACCAGATTTTTGCAACTCGCAAATGATGGTCAGACCGTGAATGGCTAGATCGTGCAAAGAGAGAGCACATATATGTCTAAACCTCGAATGACCAGATCGCACAGATCTGACCAAACCAGATCACGCAAAGAGATACCACACTAGATCGCGAAGAGAGAGAGAAAGAGAGAGTATCTGGGCTGGGAATCGAACGAAGAAGAAGAAGGAGTGGACTGTGGAAAGAGCTGTGATTTGATTTGTGAGGCGCACAAACAGGGGTAGAAGATAAGATAATAGTAATTAAGGTTTTTTAGTTTATATACATATATATATATATATATATATAATGTAGGTAGGGAAGGGTAGGAATGCAAAAATTAATGACTATTCCGTATTCCTACCCAATTTAATGGAAAGAAAAAAACTCTTCCGTATTCCTACCCGATTTTTGCGGCTAGCCGTTCAGTAGGGTAGGGTAGGGTCGAGTAGGGTAGAAAATTGTGGTCAATCGAAAATTTGAAACCCCCAGTATTTAGAGAGAGAAGTCTTCTCAAGGCCTCTCATCCATAATTTGATTGTTTTATAACATAAAACCTTTGCGAGTTCAAAATGCACAATATTGTGGAATGCGAGTTGAAGGGGTTTAGAATATCTATATGCATGATTAAACCATTTAATATAGGCATGTGATATAGGCACGTGACAAAAGTTAGAAGGGACTGTTTGAGAAACAAAGTGCCTTTGGCCGAGCCAAAAATGGTCTAACAACACAGGCATCAGTATCAACCAACCAAAATTCGAATCAGTCCTTGCAAACATTTTTGATAGAAAAACTTTTGAGCAGTTTGTGCAGACGGAGCAAATGTGTTAAAGACACTTTGAATGAATCAATACTCGTATGCAGCTCAAGATCCACAATTCAAGGGATAAGGACTAGGTCCACCTGACCAAATGATAGTTAGGCTATCGCCAATGATCAAATGTGGTCATAGGCAATCGATAAGGAAATTGGCTATTCACAGGTCCACATTATAAATGTGACTTGAAAGGGCTAATGAGAAAAGAAAAGTAGAAATGTTCAAACGCGAATTTGGGAAGGTCTGGGTAGAATATAAGTGTGTCATTCTATTCTAACCAGATTCTAAACCCTAGACAGTTGAACTCTTATAAATACTAGATGAACTTAAGTCTAAGGAATGCAATTCTTTCCTTGCTAATTGCTTGCTTAATTTCAAAGCCTTTATTAACTTAAGTATTAGAGTGTCGGTCAAACTCCAGTCTATGATAATTTGTTCGTCTTGTTGGGAGAATGTGCACACAATTTGCTTGATTAGAGTAGTTCAATTTGTAGAATAATCACCATCGATTTCATCGTTACTGAGGTACCAAATTTTTCATCATTCACGAGACATTACACATTCAAGAGATGAGCAAATGAATTTGTAAGTCATCCAGTTGTTCCCTGGGTAAAGGAAAGATTGCGGCAGCCAACGGTATTATGGTTTCAGTATAATCTTGTTGACTTGGTGGCCACAGGATTGGGAACTCCCATCCTTTTTCAACTCTAAATTCACACCCATGAGAAATGTTATTTTCTCACGTATTTATAAAAGTTTATATTTGTAAATATTTATTTTTTTGAATTATTATAAATAAATACTTATATTACACCCCTCTAAATGAACTTAAGCTTTTAGAGCCAAACGTGTTGAATATAATATCAGAATCTGGAGATTTTAAGTTTAAATCATACTAAATCACTACACACACTTGCAACAAAAAACAATCACATGGATGAACAACCCAAGGAGAGGTCAGGGTGCCACACGTGAAGGGAATTAATAGATAAATAATTATGTTACATATCTCTTTATCATTTTAAGTTTTTAGAGTAGATAATGTTCAACATACAGATATAATAGGATCCAAAGAAATTTGTTATTATTTACTTGGTCGAAAAAGTAAACATAATAAGTATGAGTGATATTTATTTATCTTAAGTATTTGTCACCCTATAAATAAGGTTGAGTTTTATGTAAACAAGCATCAGTGAATAAACATTGATGTAATTCGTTGAGCATTTAGTTTGTAGATGTAGGCACAATGTGCTCAACTACATAAATTTAAACCCCCGACTCCATGGGTCGTAGTCACGTGCTTTAATCCTCTGAACTATAGGCCCCACTCCGCCTCCACTAGATTTGTTTATTGTCTTGTTTTCCTTTTCATCTGTGTAATAAAGCACAACGCTCCTGAAACATAAGGTAGAACAACAATTCAGTTTATTTCATCAAACAACCAATCTTATAACTTTCATTTTAATTACAATTTCTTTTTTGTAAGTTATATTATTAAATTACTTGAACAAAGATGTATTGATTTAGACGTGAGATTGCATCATTAACATTGGCATTATATTCATAGATTTTGAACATTGGCCCTATATTCATAGATTTAGACATGAGATTGCATCATTAACATTGGCATTATATTCATAGATTTTGAATATTGACCTTATATTCATAGATTTAGACATGAGATTGCATCATTAATATTGGCCCTATATTCATAGATTTAGACGTGAGATTGCATCACTAAAGAAGTATTAGAGAAAAAAGAGAATAAAGAAGCAATAATCAGTCTCCCTAACCTACTATAAATTAGGTTATGGGTTTGAACATCATCCATCTTGTGGTTGCTACCAAGGAAAAATATAGAGGAAGAACAATATTTAAAGTTAAAGTATGGACACTAAGTTCTTTGGGCTGATTCTCATGCTCTGTCTTCTCTTTGCATCTGGTAATTCTCTTGTTCTTATTTTATTTCCTTTTTTTTTTTGTTCTCCTACCGAAATAGAAAGATAGTTTATAGGGTTTATAGTATTCATAGTTTCTAAAGTAAATAATTTTTATCAATTTAGTTCTCATTATATTAATTTTATTAATTTGGTTCCTAAAATATTCAATTTGTGCCAATTTTGTCCCTACATAGATAGACTGTTAAGTTTTTTGACGGACTGATCACGTATTGGATACGTGATACTCTCTAAAAAAATAACATATGATCACTTCCGTTAAAATATTTTAGCGACCAAATTGATAAAATTGATACAAAGAAGACTAACTGACAAAAAATGCATGCTTTATTGACAACAAGTGTTATTAATCCGACTTACCGAAAAATAAAATCCTAATTTTTTATATTTGTTAAACAATATCAACTCCAAAAACTTAAATTGGTGAAATTATTTAATTTAAGTATTTATATTTCAACACGTCCCCTCGTGATTTTTTTTTTTAATAATAACACAGGATCTCCCGCTTTGATACTATATTAAATAACTATCTATTAGAGAGTGTGTAACTTAAGTATTTATACTTCAACAATATTTAACCACACCCACACTTGTACCTGAACTGAAGTCAAGCTCAATCAAAGCGGGTGGCAATTTATAATCACTTAATTTCTTTAATATTTATGTACAAATATATAAATAATTTGAGTCAGATCAGATCGGATATAGGTATATCCAAATCCGACTCCATTAAATATAAGATATCGGATTCGAATTCGAATTCAAGTTAAGATTTGAATTATCAGTAAAAAATATCAATCCATATCCGATTAATTGAATTCAAATTTGGATTAAAATTCGATCCATTTACGGGCTTGCCTACTTGGGCTAGTTGCTCTTTTGTCCACACACGTGTGGATGCCCCTTGGGGTCCGCGTTCTCTCTATGTTCATATTTAATCTTTCTCAGAATTATTATCAGCTTAAACTTCTTGTTGAATAAGACTTGATATGTACATTTAATCTTACATGCCGAATCCAATATGAGTAGAATCAAATGGGAATATATGTTGCGACCATGCATAGATGCAACCGAATATTAGTGGTGTATATTCTTATGTAATAGTGGACTATTCTAAGAAATCAAGATTGACTTCGATTATTTGTCAATTTTATCATATTCTATCTTATGCAACCGAATATTAGTGATGTATATTCTTATGTAATAGTGGACTATTCTAAGAAATCAAGGTTGACTTCGATTATTTGTCAATTTTATCATATTCTATCTGAAAAAAAATTTGTGCTCCATAAATATACTCGTCGGCAATTTTCATCTACGCCAACGTCTTCAAAAACTGAGTCAACAAACGTGTAGCAAATAATTCTTTGTACGTAAAACCGGTTTCAAAATGTCGCTAATTGATAGCTATCGTGTTTTAAGTGCTTATTAGAGCCTTCTCCATTCATCTTGAATTTTTTACCAATTTTTCTTGGCTAAATCCATTAATACAACGGCCCACGTAGACTTTATGAGGAAAATGTCGCAAAAAAGTTGTGTAGTATTGTTAAATACCAAATCACTTTATTTATATAGCAAAAATATATCGGGTACCTGAAATATTTTACCTTATATATACGAACTACTAACTCATTTCTTTTGGTAACGTGAAATATCAGAGGAGACATTGTTGAACACTGAAGCAAGGACCTGCGAAACACAAATAAGTAACTGGAAAGGTCCATGCGACTTTCGCTCTGAGCTCAACTGCAGCGATACGTGCCGGATCACATTAGGTTACGATTACGGCTACTGTGCTGGGCCGTTCCGACGGTGGTGCGTCTGCGGTAAGGCTTGTGGCTGTTCAAGATGATCATCCCAGCAGACTCTTAGTCCTTAGTCCAATGAATGCGTTTTTTATGAATAACTAGTGAAATGCCAGTGTGCAAGTCACACCAGAAAGAATCTAAATAACCAACCAATGGTTGTCCAAGGGACTTGAGTTCCAAAATATTCAAATACTATCTTCAAGATATAGGGGGAGAAGAATTTTGGAATTATAAAATTTCTATAAAATAGAACAAAGGATAAGATTGAGCAATCTGTCTAGGTATGAAGCAACAAGCCAATGATTCATCACCAAGACCCGGCCAATTCATTACCCAACATTACATTTCTCGTGCGACAAACAATGATGTACAACGTGACGTCAAATATCTATCAAATAATGCTCCCTACTCCCATATACTAACTGCAGCCTAATGAATCTTAAAACTCAAAAATAACAGAATATCAAACTTCTCGTGCGAAGAACTATGATGCTCAAGGAAATACAAGAATTAGGACCTTTTGAGGCAACAATGTTCACTGTCATAAAAAAGTGTGTTTTGGAGGGCAAAAAAAGTTTTTATGGTAATAGCGTTGTCATAAAAAGTTTATTTATTATCGCAAATACTCTTTGAGATGGTAGTTGCTATCACAAGACTTTGTGAGACTACACTTATTATGGCAAGGCATGCTCTCACAACAGTTGTCGTTATAAGTGCAGTCTCAAAAAACATTTGTGACGGAAACAACCAGTCCCAATAATATTTACAACAACAAATAAATTTTTTATGACAACACTATCACCACAAAGAAAAAAAAAACTTTTTTCCTCCAAAACACACTTTTGTGACTATGAACACTGTTACCATAAAAGCTTATCTCATAATGTCCTAATTCTTGTAGTGTCTCTAGCCAAATACATCCTAAATATTATGGGTAGAAGAATCAAGAAAAGCATTTACACACACCCCTGGTAGAGAAGGATTTTAGACCTCCATAAGGCCCCCATAAATACCTAATGCTTCACGATGAAACATTATGATGCATACTGATTCTGAGTTGTAAGACTTGCCATTAGTTTTTGTATGAACTTCATGCAAATGCACCCATAAATCAAGAAGCCTTCAATTGGACCACTTCTAACCATTCATTAGACACCTTATTTAATACCTACGAGGCTACATCATTAAGAAACTTAATTTATATCGGTGTTTGGTACCCAGGTTGGACAACCAGTTATGAATCAAAGCATCCAGCTTTCTTTATGGTTATGGATTTAGGATATTTGATATGATATTGATGAAAGTGTATTTGGTCATTTTCTAATTTCTGTTGGGTCTGTTAATTTGTCTGTTGCGAATAAGGACTGTTATTATAAATTTTCATACCTAAGAGATTTATTATGACTCAGTGATAAACCTCAAGTAGTCCGAAATTGAATGTAATTTACCCTAAAATAAATGACTTAATTGTCTAATCGCAATACTAACTATAACTCAAAAAATGTTGTAAGAGTAAGAGAATTGTATAGACTACAAAGAGAATATATATGTGTGCTAGAGAAAAAACTTTTCAACTTGTGTATTTCTCAAAGTGGAGAGGACTTCATTTTATAGGCCTCAAATCATAATGGTCATCAAATACAATATTAACTCTGGGCAGAGTTATAGAGTCAAATACTGACACCTATTAAATTGGTAGGCTAGAGTTCATCCATATCTATATACAATATATTTACTACATTCTCCCTTGAATGACTACTATGCTAAGATAATATGTCTCATTAAAACCTTGCTAGGAAAAACCCTGTGGAAAAAAAAACCTAGCGAAAGAAAAAGAGTACATAGTCAAATGAATCTTAGAAAAGCATTAGACGCACTAATGTTGCCTCATTAAAACCTTTCTAGGAAAAACCCTGTGGAAAATAAACCTAGCGAAAGAAAAAGAGTGCATAGTTAGATGAATCTTAGAATAGCATTAGACGCACTAATGTTGCCTCATTAAAACCTTGCTAGGAAAATCCAATGGGACAAAACCTATATGAAGGAAAAAGAGTACAACATGCATATGTCCTGTTGATACTCCCCGGATGAAAATCTCCCTCTGATAAGAAACCAATTGGATTTGTCACAAACTCGGAGCATTCCAATGTCATATACCAATTTCTTGAACGTTAATGGTAAAGCTTTAGTGAATAGATTTGTAAAATTGTCACAAGATTCTATTTGTTTTATTTTAATTTTATAACTTTCCTGGAGTTCATGAGTGTAGAAGAACTTTGGCAAAATATGCTTGGTTCTTTCACCTTTGATAAACCCTCCTTTAATTTGTGCAATGCACGCAGCATTATCTTCATATAAGGCTGTTGGTGAATTTATAATCAAAGGAAGCGTACAAGTATCTCGGATGTGATGGACTTCAAACCTTAGCCACATACATTCACGACTTACTTCATGGAGTGCAAGTATCTCAGAATGATTGAAAGATGTAGTAATCGAAGTCTGCTTCGTAAATCACCATGAAATCGATGCGTCACCACATGTGAAAACATACTCAGTTTGTGAATGAGCCTTGTGAGGATCTGATAGGTATTTAGAATCAACATATTTGACTAATTATTGACCATTGGCTGATTGCTTTGAGTATAACAAACCTAAATTTGTAGTTCCACGAAGATAGCGTAGAACATGTTTTAAGTCATTTCAATGTCGTCAAGTTGGTGCTGAACTAAATCTTGTCAAAAAGTTGACTACAAATGTTATATTATACCTACTATATTTTGTTAAGTATAACAAAGCATCAATTACACTTAGGTATGGTACTTTAGGACCAATAAACATTTCATTTTCCTCCTTAGGATGAACAGGGTCCTTATTGACATCAAGAGATCGAACAACCATTGGAGTATTTAATGGATATGTTTTATCCATGCTAAACCGCTTTAGGAACTTTTCGGTATAGATTGTTTGATGAATAAAAATTTTGTTTAATGTATGCTTGTTTTGCGGGCCAAGACAGTACTTTGTTTATCCAAGATCTTTCATCTCAAATCATAATGGTCATCAAATATAATATTAACTCTAGGTAGAGTTATAGAGCTAAATACTAACATCTATTAAATTGGTAGGCTAGAGTTCATCCATATCTATATACAATATATTTACAACAAAAAATATATTATTAAGGTTATAAAATTTTCAATACATAACGTACTTTAGAAAATTAATTTCTTTTTAATCTAAAGTTACTAATTTAATAAGTTGTACTAATTATAAAGATTCATAACTAATGTCGTACTTAACACAATATTGCAAATTTACATGATTCATTTATTTTGAATTTCTATAATTCGAGGATAATTGTCTGAGTTCAGTCCAAACAATTCAAAACTATTGATCAAAACTCTAACCCAGTCCTAACAAACCAACATCGCAAACTGTAACGATATTTAGAAGAACCAAAAATAAAAATAAAAATTGAGGTAAACACATTGTTGAATGAGGATAAAAGAGAAAAAGAAAAAAGAAAAAAATATATTTTGATGACACTAATACTATTGGTATGTTATTCACTACATTATTGACCAATACTAAAGATAAATTTTACAAAAAAATTATTTATTTAATTCTAGAGTATTTACCACTATTACTGCATAGCAATCAAAAAAATCACAGTTTTGTGTTGCTAATATTTTTGACATCCCATCACCAAAACTCTCTAAACCCAGAAAAAAAAATTCATCTTAATCTCAATTCTTTGCCGCCTTCATGATGAAAAATCTCAATCAAGAGCGGGGACCCACTTCAAGATCTTATAGATCAACCATTAATATAAAAATGTTAGAATATATATATTTTTTTCATTGGAAGCTTAAAATATGGATGCAATAAAATCAATAGTTGAAGGCTCCAATGACTATAATAAAATGTTACGTACATAATTTTAAAAAAAATTAGAAGATAAAAGGTTATAAGAGGACTACGCAATTAATTTAAGAAGATGAAAGGATATTATGCATGTGTTTATCGTTATAAGATTGATCAAGAAAAAAAAAGGGATCAATGGTTAACATTCATACTTCAAACTTAATGTGACACTAATCTGACTTTATACAATTATTCAAGAGTAATTATGGAAAAAATATTTTTTAGTTTAGTAGCCTTTTAGAAATTGTATAGATTATGTTATTAAGGTGTTAATAATGTGTGTTTGTGGAATATTAATATTGCATGTAGTTGGTGAGTAATTTATGTTAGTAAGTCCTCAATATTCAAGTGGTAGAAGAACAATGTATTAATATTGCGTTAATTTTCCAAGTGGGAAAAGTGGAGTATTTACGTTGTTAGGAGTTACAAGCATGGGCGGAGGTATGCATGGTTCAGGGTGGGCAAGTCCCCCCTAAAAACAAAAATATTACCTAGGTATATATATTGTATATTTGTATAATATATCACTTGTGCCCACCTAAAACTAAAGATACCTTAATTTTTATATTTATTTGTGTCCAAGTACATTATTTGAAATTTTCAGATTTTCTTGTGACCTTTATGTCCTCCCTTGATCCATGCGTTTTTTTTTTTTTTTTTTGGAAAGTGTTTCTTTTTTCAAATTGCATTTATGCATTAAACATCTCCTAGTTTTATAGGATTACTTTAATATCCCGTTTATTTATGCATTAAACATATCCTAGTTTTAGGATATATCATTTTTTTTTAATTTCAAATTTTGAAACTTTGTCTTTGTGGAGTTAATTGTAAAAAAATACACAGAAAAAAAATAGAGGAAACAAATCCTTAATTTTAGTTCTTATTTGTGTCCAAGTACATAATTTGAAATTTTTGGATTTTTCTTTGACATCTGTGCTCCCTTAATTGATGCGATTAATTTTTGGAAACTGATTTTTTTTTCATATTACATGTATACATTAAAAATCTCCTAATTTAATGAAAATTTAATCCTTCCATTTTTTTAGGATAAATGTATGCATTAAAAATCTTCTAAGTTAATAGAAGATTTGATTCTTCCTAATTTAATTGAAGATTTGATCCTTCTGTTTTGTTTAGGATAAATGTATGCATTAAAAATCTTCTAATTTAATGGAAGATTTGATTATTTGATTCTTCCGTTTTTTGTGAGGATAAATCAGTTGGTTTAAATTTAAAATTTTGCAACAATATCTTTTGTTATTTTAAAAGTGATTATTCTGTTTTTTAATATGGGAACACCATATTAGTGTAACAAGACACTTACACACAATATTGTACTATTACATTTTGTCAAACATATATTTGCATATAATTTCATTCAAACAGTTCATCTTTGTTTTAAATTTTTTACAACATCCACAAAACCACTGAACACTGTATTTGTTACAGTCTATTATTACGTTGTCTTTGTTACAGTGTATTATTACACTGTTTTTATTATACTGCAAGGGAAACACAGTCAGCAGTTAGGAAATACACACAGTTTATTTACACACAATGAAATAAGATAGCAGAAACTCTGTAGATGTTCAGGGAACAAGAATTTTCTGCCAAAAAAACATCAAAATCAAAATAAATGTAATAATATTTTGATTTTGGATAACCCATAATTTCAATACAAAAAGAAAAGTACATGGAATGATGAAGTTCAACGATCCAAATGCAGTCATAAGCAAAGAGAAGATTGTGACCCAAAGATTTGTGTTTGATAAATCAACAATGAAGGATCTGACTCGGGTTGAAGCCGTCTTAGCTTTCATTTGGAGCCATTTCATGGAGGTTGCCAATGCCAAAGCTAAAATGGATTCAAAAAAGCTATTTGTTGTAGTTCATGCAGTGAACTTAAGGCCGAAAGTGAATCCACCCCTTTCTGATCATGCCTTTGGAAATCTATGGAGTTTTGCTCTTGTGGTATAAAAGCCTGAGGAAGACAAAGATTATCATGATCTAGTTTTCAAGCTTAGGAACGCAATAAGGAAGATCAATGGAGACTATGTGCAGAAACTCTAATCGCGAAAAAAACCTCTCACAAATCTTGAGTTTGTGTCGATGATACCCCAAATTCCCTGTCATTCGATGTATAGATCATAGTCGACACCCTACCCTTGAAGTTTTTTATGGAAGACAAAAAGTTGTGAAATTTTTTCCGAAGAAGATGAACCGATTTTGTGAAAAAGAAGGAGTATAACAATACCCGAAGATATAGAGATTTTGAAATAAATGTATCTAAATTTCAGTGGTTAAGATAAATGCATTTTCACAATTTTTAGGAAAGATAATTTTACAAAATAGGCATTTACGTCTTTGTATATCAGTAGTGTATTTTTTTTCCAAAACATTTTTTCATGTGTATTTTTTTATAATGATGTCTAATTTAGTGTATCGGCTTTCAAAAGACCCAAAAAAAGTTAAAAAACCAAGCCCATATAAAACAAAAAAAAAACTTTGGACCCATATTGTTGAAATTTGAGTATCGTACAAAAAATTAAAACTTAATCATGTTAAGTTGCAACTCAAATAAATCGAGTTGCGACTCAATGAAATTGAGTTAGGATTGATCCTCAAAAGTTGGATGGATTCCAAATTGTTGAAACTTTGGTATCAATCCAATTTTTTAACCGATTTAGTTGTTAGTTGATCATGGTGTATCATATCTTCTAAGTTTTTTATGGGTATGATATGAAGTTTTAGATTTTTCTCCTTTGTTATTCTCTTCAATCTATTTCTCAATACCTTTGAAACATAAAAAAAAAAAAAAAGCTGCAATTGGTTGCATTAAAAACTTTGGATTACCAAAGTTTAACATAGTAGCAATGCAGTGTTATTTGAAAGTGCTGAATCAAAGTGCTAAAATACAACATTTAAAATTTTAGTAACATGGAATTATTAAACCAAATTCATGACAACACCAATACTTACATGTTTTAACTTTAACTTTCCCAGTGTCACGTCCCGAATTTTCACAAACCCAGGGTGTGAGGAAAAAAGAATAAGAAAAGTAAATGAAAGGTTATTAGGTTGGATAAATTGGTTTCTCATTCATTTCTCACATTTTTTCAAAATTTTTCAAGTCATTTTTCTTCTATTTTTAACCTATTCTTTCAAGGTTTCTAAACCCCCTATTTTGACATCTTTCCCACCTATTTGAAAGGTATTTTTTTACACTTAACACATCTTTTAATTTTTCATAAAATTTTGACATAACCTCCTTTATTTTCCAAATCATTTTGCCACCTAATATTCGCAATATTTCATAAGCTATCACAATCCACCCTCACTCGGTGGCCACAACCCATGTAAATTAAACATACACTCCTTATTCTCAATATATACATATAATTGTCTCAATATACACATATGATGTTCATTAAATAAAAATATCTCAAATGTCAATTGGGTTTACACCTTTACACTTTAAAATGGTCCAAAATATATAATCCATTAATTTTCTAAATTAAAATACAAGTCATTTGGGCTTATGCCCATACATACAAAATATGCCTCAAGGGCCAAATATTCATTCAAGCCCCTTTTCTCTCCTTCCTTTAAGACTTTCTCGAGTCTCAAGTATCAGGAGCCTCATCTGTAATATGATATCCCACGAATGGGTCAGCTCAACTGCTGGTACGACAAAATACTAATACTAGGAACAAATTTAAGGCGTGACATGTGCAAGTATACATTTTAAAAGCTACAACCCCATAATCCCTCAATGTTATGCAATGTCAAGATGCATGAAACACTCATGCAACTTTATGCTACTCATGTCTCGCTTCACGGTCTGCCCCCGTCAGCCCGCGAGTACTGTCATTGGCCAGATTTTGGGTTTTTCACCACAGGATCTACACCCTCATAATGCATAGCACCAAGTACTCAACACACACTATGTTCCAAGGATTTATGTATGGCAAGATGTCTTGATTTTTCTCAATGTGAATTGTATGAAACATTTTATCAAACACCTTATCTACATGAATATAAAACATCATTCAATGGATTGAATATATAATTAAGCTTCACATTAATTACTTTCACAATTTCTCAAAGCAATTAAAAATACACAAATAACCAATTCATCATAACTCTCAAACCATAAAAGTTTCTCTGCATGAACATAAGGTATAATATAATAATCTAACACATAAGCAATATATATCTTTACCATAACAACAAATTGTCAAGAAACTCAAAGAACACAAAAGTACTTAAACCACTAATTCTAGGTTTTCAAATAAAATACCAATTAAATAATTTTCTAACATCAAGTAAACACCTAAATCATTTAATCAATACATAGGAAGGCAAGAAAACTTAAATTTATTCCCAACTTAGTAAAATATCATACCTAGAATGATTTTTCTCTAACCAAGGAAGTTGTGTTCGCTTTATTGACGAACTGATCAGTGAGAATATTGCTCTTGTTGAGAGGAACAACTTCTTAGAAGGAAGTCTTGCAAAAATCTTGGCCTAAGAATGAGTTTTGGTGGCTTTAAGCTTCAAGAACCTAGGGTTTTTCTTCCATTTTCCTTCAAAAATGTGTGCTGATCCCTTTTAGCTGAAAAACTGATGTTTTTACACAAAAATTTCTATATTTATAGTGGAGGGTAAAAGTACAAAATGACCCTTTTGCCCTTGATGAATCCGGGACCCCGTTACACTATAACTTGTCCCGAAACGCCTCAATTCGATATTTTATTTTAACCAAAGTTCTTAAAATTATTTTAAATAAAATTTTTCAAAAATTTATATTTTCGCTAGTGGCCGGGTTTGGCCGGTCCCACCTATGCCAACCAAAATACCCTTTTTCGTTCAATTTTTGAAATTATTTTTGTTTATGCTCAAATTCGCACAGTAGGTGTATTTTAATATTCTAAGCATGTTTCTCTTCTATGATATACTTAAATTATGTTCCTAAACATGACTTATACTTGAATGATGCATATATAATGTCCTACCGACAAACGGTGCATAAATAGTGCTCTACCGGCAAAACAAAAAAAATTATCATCATTTTTCAGATCTCTACACCCAGCCTATTATGTTTCATAGCTCACTGAAGACTCGGTAAATTCCATTTCACAATCCTTGGGATTCCGTTTGGTCTCTCAGTTTTGATAATTGTGATGTGGTCACAAACCCAAAACTGCACACATATAAAATTTTATTATAATCAAAATCATTACTTTTATTTATTAAAATAAGGAAAAAAAATTTGGAATTGTTATGGGACTACTAAAAAATTACCAGTAATAACAATATGCAATCAATAACCCCTAATCGTATGCCACTTTCGTTCTTAAGCGAAGAAATAAGTGTTTCATGAATAGCACTTGACCAATCATACTTCTTCATTGTATCCAAATCATCAATGCACGAAATATAGCCCCGTCCTAGAGAGGTCCTGGTGGGTGTGAAAAAGAGAGTAACTAGTAGGAATAGGCATGGCAGCCTTGCAATGTCATCAACATCATTTTTGGTTGTTCCATTTGCTACTTCAACTAGTTTAATTTTTATCAATGTTGAGGTCAACCTGCTATCCTTCTTGAATTTTCGTTTAACAAATTTTTTATTTTCGTTCTCATGAGTTGATGCATCCATTGGCTCACAACCATCTTCAATCCCAAAAATTATTTTCACATTGCTTCTTCGCAATTTAATTTACTTCCCACCAATATGAAACTTGGAGGTATTAACAGCAAAGCACAATATCACATCATGAATCTTACTGTCACTCTTTCTACATCATGTCTTGTCTAATTTTTTATCAATAATACTTTCAAAAGGTAACTAGAATAGGGTTTTTCTCAATACATCCTTGTGTGCTTCACTTATCTCAATGTCATTTGTTGCTCTAATAATGACAAGCAAGTTGGATTTGTATTTAGGCTCATACTTCACTTCAACAATTTGTGTTTTTTTTTGTGTGTGTTTTTCACCATCTTTAACAAATAATAGGCCCACATTTTGGTCCAAAACTTTTTCTCTATGACGGAATTCATATTTATCTCCAATCCCCTTTCTTTTTCTCCCTGTGACTAAGTAGAGTTATGAAGATTAAAACCAGATTCTGCATGAAAATTATGATATGCATTCAGAGGTGCAGTGTAACTCTAACCCTGTAACAATAACAGTGTAACAATACACATACACAAAAGATTATAATGTTACACTTTGACAAACATATATTTGTATATAACTTCATTCAAATAGTCCAGCTCTGTTTGAATTTGTTATCACATTCACAAAACCAATGAACACAACCAAAACACGGCCACTGAATTTGAAGCTACACTGCCTAAATTCATTTGAAACCTATTTTCAACCAATTGAAAATCAATAATTATTCATGGAAAAAATCCAACAACTAAAAAATAAATTAAGATATAAACTTGTAGGGTTTAAAAAATATATAATTTTAGGGCTTTTGACTAAAATCAAAAGTGTACCACCTTGCATTTTCCCTTTCCCCATTTTTTCTATTACATCCACCACCGTGAATAAGTCGGGAAAACATGAATTGCATAAGCATCTTAAAAAAAATGCCCAAATCAAAATCCAACTTGCTGAGGAAGATGAAGCAGTTTGTGGAGAGGAAAAATAAAAAAAATGCCCAAATTAGGGGTTATTGATTAAAAAAAATGCCCAAATTCACAGTATACCATATGACATTATACAAACTAGAGACATAAAATCAACATCTAGAAATATCAACTCTCACTATATGTCACCTAGGACCATGATCTACTTTCAACAACTGGTTCTAGTCTATAACTGTCAACATTCGAACAAATCTTCAAATGGCAAACAACGTTAAAAAAAAAAGTAGATGTTGTTAACGAACTAACATCAAAATGGCGGACCAGTAGGCTTTTTCTTTCAAAGAAGAAACCCTATTTTCAAGAAACGATTTAGGGCTTCTCGCTGAGGAAGATGAAGCAGTTTGTGGAGAGGAAAAATAAGCGGCAAACGTTTTCCCAAGATGAAACTTTTTGAAATTGAATGTTCCTTAAATCTAGTGGTTAAGCATTATCACTGTGTATCTAATTAATTTTAAGATGTATTCCTAAAATCGTTTTAGGAAAGTAAATTTTAGAAAATGGGCAGTTAAGTCTTTGTATCTCAACAGTGTACTTTTTACAATACATGTTTTTCTGTGTACTTTTTTATAACACATGTTTTTTTATGTATTTTTTTATAATTATGTCTAATTTAGTTCATCAGCTTTCAAATGACCCTTTTTTGGGTTAGATTCCAATTGAATTCCGGTTAATCCACCCAAGTTGCACCCCTATCAATACCAAACCTATACTCTTCTTCATCAAGTTCTTCAAGCACTATATTTTCCTTCTACCAAGTTCTAGAAAGTCAAATTGGCTTACATGTTATACATGGAGAAAAATTATGGGTACTAAAACGATATTGAAGAGTGGATCACATTGGAGAATTGGTGGCAGAACAAGGTTTAAAATATGGAGCGATCAATGGATTCCTACTTCTACTTTTAAGATTGTCATGTGAAAGAGGAATCTGCTATGGTTAGTGATCTTATCAATGGACAAACAAGGCAATGGAAGGGTCATTTGATCGATATGATGTTTTTGCCTCACGAAGCTTCAGTGAAAGAGAATATCCCCCTAGCAGATACGCCGATGCCAGATAAGATAATTTGGCATTACAATCCAAAAAGAAAATTTTCAATCAAGAGTGCATATCATCTATCTGTTGAACAAGGCTTAACCAGGGCAAGTTCTGATGTGTCAAAGCTTTCTTATAGTTCAGGTGACACCAGTTGTGTTTTTCTTTAGAACCAAAAAGTACCAAACAAGATTAAATTTTTTGCTATGAAAATTAAAACGGATGATCTCAGTGAAGAATGCAGGGATGTAATGGAGAAGTGTTTGTTCTTAATTAGAGACTGTTCTTGGCCGTGGAGATCTTGGCAAGTAGGTCCATTTTTTTCAAGCATTGCATTCATAGATAATGCACCCTAAACAGCGGCCAAACGGAAGTCTAGGAGACAGTAAAAGGTGACGATTTCTCCCTTAGCAGGGTGGGGCCTAGTGTAAGGCAATCAAAGCCTAGGCTTTAGGTCATATTTTTTTGTTAGACCTCATTATTTCTAATTATAACTACTATTCAAATAAAAAATTGAAAATTGGGGTAAGTCCTCCTTAAAGGGACTTATAATGAATTTAGTTTGCGAATGAAACTTATTTGGATGTAAGTACATTTTTAATCTTACTAATAAGTAGTTATGTCCACTATTTTTTTAAGACTCCAAAATGCCCTTTTAATGACTTAAAAATCAATCTTCAACATTAAATCTATTTCCTAAACAGTCAGCCTTGATTCACACTTAATGGAAGATTATTTTTCATAAAATTTGAAATTCAAATTTAAATTTGACATTACTGACATTTCTCTCTCTCTCTCTTTCTTTTTTTTTTGTCCTGAGAAGAGTATGGTTAACTTAATATTGAATGTTAGTATACATGTTATTTTTTTTCCAAGTTACTATTTTTTTTGTTGTGTACGTTATTATTTTTTGTTGAGCATGTTACTATTTTTTTTATGAGTATGTTAGTATTAATATTGAATGTTACTATTTTTCTAAAATATCGATATTCAATGTTATTTTTTTTATTGACCATGTTACTATTGTTATTTTTTTCAAATATTAATATTCAATGTTATTATTTTTTATTTTAAAATATTAGTATTTTTTGTGTTTTAAGTGGTACTATTTTTTATTTTTAATGTTACTATATATATGAGGGAGAGAGAAATAAATAGTCATATTCTATATATGGATATAGATAGATATATATGAGAGAGAATTTAGTGTTAATCAAATTTTTAAAATTTAGGAGTTGTTAATTTTTAAAGTTGTTATAATTAAATATAACTAACGATGGTATTTTAGACAACAGAGATCAAAATTGACTTAATATTAAACAAGTTTCCTTAATGGACAAATCACCAAATAAGTCCACAAATGGAGACCGGCCTCCAAATTTTTCAATAAATATTCAATTTAAGTCCAACAAAAAAATTAAAGTTAGATTTAAATTTGATATTTTGGACCTATTTCTCTAGCTCATAACACCGAAAAAAAAAAAATAACAGTAAAAAGTGAATTTTTTAACAGTTTCTCCCAATCATTCATTCCTTTTGTTTTCAAAACCCGACGTTTCAAAGGGAATTTTACCTATGGAAGAAAGTAATTCAATTAAAATATTCAGTTATATAAAATGATTAGTCTTTTCTGAATGCGTGTTTCTGTAATTGTTGCTTCCACATAAATAAATTTTTTTCAATATTAAAATTGATAAAATCTTATTTAAGATTAACTATGTCACGACAAAAGATTAAGTGAATTAGTAATATCATCAATCAAAAAAGATATGACAGTGAAACTTGAATATAAAAACTTTGGGTTAATTGCACTGGAGGTGCCTAAAGTATGAAATTTATTTTATTTTGGTCTCCAATGTTTAAATTACATCATTTTGGTCCCTGAAATATTGAATATGTTTCTATATGAAACCCAAGCAGATAGTGTCCAGATTGTTAACAATTTTTTATCATAAACTTGGCAAATGATATTTAAATATGGACAAAAAAATAATTTAGATAACTCTTGACCAAATTTTTAATTAAATTTTGGTTAAATACCTACCTAAATTACACATTTTTTATCACTAGCTATCCAAATTTTGGTCAAAAACTACCAATATTACACATTTTTTTGTCAATATCTACCCAAATTTTGTGTTATTAAAATTATTTTTTATTCATATTTAGCTATTACGTGACAAATTTATGATAAAAAAATTGTTAGCAATTTAGACGTTGTCTAATTGAATGACCATATAGAAATATATTTAATACTTCAGAGACTAAAATGATGCAATTGAAACATTGAAGACCAAAATGAGACAAATTTCATACTTTGGGGACCTCTGGTGCAATTAACCCAAAAACTTAATTAGTATTTTTGTGTTTTAAAAAGCAAGAAAAATAAAATATTATTTTAAAACATAAGAAACCTCTTTTATTTGTCACTTTAGGCCCCAATATGTCATGGGTTGCCCTGCTTCTTAGTCCAGCATTAGATGATTTGAAGGAATATATAAAAATGATGTAATCCCCAATGACTTTAAAATGGCGCCACGGGAAATTAGTCAAGCTGATATGCATTATTGGACACATTATTCCATTGCTTGTGTTTCTCGACTATAACTACCCAATCAAGAACTCGTTGGAGTGCTCCAAAAGCAATCAATTTCTCTCTAGCAGTATATGAGAAAAGGAGCAGTTGGTGTTGGTGTCGGTGTTGGTGTTGGTGTCGGTGTTGGTGTAGGTGTAGGTGTTGTTGTTGGTGTTGTTATAAGGGACGAGTGTGGCCAGTTTGTGGTTGGTATGTTCAAGAAAGTTGCAGCGAATGCTGATGCACCAACCACAGAGACAATTGCTGCTAGAGGGTGATTCAGAGCTAGTAGTGACGGCAATCAAGGAACAAAGGAACAAACTTCATCCGCTAGGGGCTTTCTTGATGGACATTAGAAGTGCACGGGATAAATCCTGCAATCGAGTTGAGACAGCGGTCGGATAACTGGTAAGCCCTGAAACAATCATATGATTAGGAAAAGGGAGTCAGGCGTCTGCCCGGCTTATCCCCTCCGAAGCTTAAGTCAGCAAGGGTAGGAAGATCAAGCTCAATTCACTGAGTTTTTTAGGTCTGTTTTTGCGTACCTTTGCTCATATTTCTTAGGGGTATTTATACATGGACTATGAATGATTGTCCTGACACAAAGATCACCTCAGCATTTAATGCCCTCCAGTTGTAATCACGTCTGATGATTAACTCCCACCTAAACTCCCGTGTCATCAATGCTCGGCGTCTGAGATCGAACCTCGGGGCAGCGCCGAGTACTGGAATGCCAATGAACGGCGTCTGACACCTATTTTGCAGCAGTCGGCGCCTCGAAGGCTGTCCCCTACAGCTCTGTGCCTCGACTCCTAGCCATTAATGCACCCACTTATGGTTGTCAGTTAGGGTCTTCGTAGGTGCAGAGGCTCATTAAATGCCCTGTCTGAGTCACTTACGTCGCTATAAATGCTGGGTCAAATCACATTAATTGCTTGTCAGAGGTTTCACTCGGCTTCACGGCAAATACCTCCTCTCAGCTTCTCTACTCAGCTCTCCTAATGTCCTCGGCCTCAAAACTCAGCTTCCCATCATCAACCTCTGTCCACGTGTTGCCTCGGGGGCTGCTGATCAGTCATGAGTCCCTTCAACTACCCCTAGCCTCTACTCTTCATGCAGCGTGGGACAGGTGGCACAAGGAGAGTAGAGAGCACGCCCATTTAATCGAGAGACGGTTACTTGCACGTCTTAAGCCGCCTTTTTCAAATCCTGTAATGATGAGTGTCTTCTCGATTCCCGCTTTCCCATTGCCTATAAATAGGGGAAAACTTTGTCTTTTAAGAACTTTGCAAATTCGAGTCTCCTTCAAGCAATTCAACTCCCGAGCACTATCCTTCCTTTTCCCAAGAACTTCTGCGAAGATCACCCTGTAAGTACTTCTATTCTGTCTTCCCTTTTCCTTCCATTATCTTCACCAATGGCTGGAAATCGTAGAGGTGAGGTGAGGGATCCTCAACCATCCAGAGCCTGTAAGCTAAAGAAAACCGTAGTAAATGAGGACAACATAGACGCCTTTAGGGCTAAATACCAGATCCCCGAGTGTGTATTTATCTTCCCTTTCAGTCCCACACAACATACTAGGAATAGGGGGTGTGTGGAAATGATGCCCTTTTACACCAAGGCCATCTTGGAAGGGGGGCTGACCTTCCCTCTCCCCCCTTGTGCTCAAGTTGTTAATGCAGCTAAAGCTGTCACCCCTTCAATGTGGGATAAATTTTTTTAGGATAGTTATGGGCGTAATTACCCTTAACGCTCGGCTCGGGGTAGACTTGGGGGTGGATGAGATTTTATTCTGTTACGACTTAAGGCTAGTCACTCACATGCCAGACTCGGACAAGGGGTACTTTGACGATCTGGTCATGCTCGGCGGAAGCTGGGAGAAGGGGGCAGGGCCCGAGTATGACGGATTGTACTGCCCCAAAGTGCTGAGAGATGAAGGTGTGTTGTGCATTAACTAAAATTTTCTCGGCGTTGTCCAATCTTTGTTTCTAACCATGTTTCTTATTTATGTAGAGGGCTATCGGCGTGATTCTGCTCAACCCCTCAAGTCACAAGTTAAATTCGATGACTTGTTGAAGGTCTGGTCGTCCAACCCATCAAACAAGTTTGCCCGAGCAACTCGCGTTTTACTCGGCTACACCCCTTCTTACAGCCGATTCTCCCAGATTCCCCTGCCTTTCGATCCGAGACGCTGGGAGGACCTTTCGTCGGAAAAGGACGCTGTGAGAACCCCCTCTTCAACAGCACCACCACCAACAGACATGTTCAACATCCTTCCTCTCTCAGCAGCCGATATGGAGGAAGCTGCCTCCCGGCGAAGGAATAGGCTCTCGGGACTAGGAGGGTCCCCGAGCACCGGCCCAATCATCCCCCCATCCGCTTCAAGCAGGAAGTGCCTCCTCTTCCCCGCCGTCAAAAGTTGGGGCGCACTCCAGCCCCTTCAGGGAGCTTGCCCCCAAACCCCTCTGTTCCCCTCCCCGAAACACAAACAAGGGGAAAGAGGCCTCGGGACCCAGAGGCACAAGGAGAGAGCCGGCCCTCGGAGGAGCGCCGGCAAAAGCACCGCCATGACGCCCCGGGGCCATCCACATCGGTCGAGTGGGTCTGCCAAGTCGAGACCCGAAGGGGGCGCCCCGTCTTGGAAGTGGACTCCATCATCCAAATCCAAGACGTGGCCTTGGCTGTGGTAGGGACCCTTCAATTTGCCGCCGACATGAGCGTGCATCTTGGCCAGACTGACAACCGGCTCCTTCTAAGTGCTCTCCAGAGAAATTTGGTGGTAAGTGTCTTTCTTTCAACTATACCTCATTTTTTCGGCGCTAGTCTAACTGGAGATTATCGTTCTCTACAGGCCTGCCAACAGATGGGGGTTATCATCGATCGTTTTTGGGACTACAAGCAGGTGGCGAGGAACGCCGAGAGAAAGGCCAAGGCCAAATATACTTTTATTAAGAAGGCTGAAGCGGCCGTAGCTGACCAGACCAAGCATCTCGCCGAAATGATCCGTCAGCGTGATGCCCTGGACGCCGAGATCAAGAGGGTGGAGGAGTGTGAGCTCCAAGTTTCATTAGCTTAGGGTAAGGTCCAGGAGTCTGAGGGCCTCATCAAGGACTTAACTGCTCGGGTGGATGCCTTGATGGCCGAGAAGGTAGAAGAGGACCAAAAGCTGCAAAGTGAGTGCCACCGAGTATGGTTGGAGACTTAGGATCAAATAGTCCCCGCTTTCGAGGAAGCCAAGGAGAAGGCTTTCAGGGATGGTTGGGTGGCCGCTCTGCACGCCACCATGGTGGACCCGGGAGATGAACATTTCAAGAAACACGTCCCTGCTGTGGAAGACGCCGAGGTCCATCTGGAGGTGCATCCAAACACCAAGGAGGCTAACACCGCCGTTACTGTGAGTGATGGTTCAGATAGCCTTTCTCTGGTTATCACGGGCCAAGGTCCTGACCATCCTTCCTCGCCAATCGAAAACCTTATGACTCACGAGGCGAGATGAATCTCGGCAAGAAGCCTCCTGCCAGTGTTTCCCTTTTTCTTTTTCTTTATATGTATGCTTCTGGGGACGCAAAGCCCTATTTTGTCTTTTGTAATGAAATTTTCGATCATTTTCCTAGTTCATGGTTTGGATATAATTCACCTCCACACCGTCATTTCTTCTTTATATGTGTTCTATCGCCTTTTTTCTCAACTGTTTAGGAAATGAACCACGAATGCCCAAGCACTTGAGGCAATGGGGCCTCATGTACCCATCAGGGGCCGATGTACAGACTCGCCAATATGTTACAAGTGAAATAACTAAGGCTGCAAGGCTTCACGTACCAATCGGGGCCGAGGTATGGACCTGCTAGTTCTGACCTGAGTCTAAGTGTGGGGAATCTAACCCATCATCCTCGCACTTTAAGATCCTCTGGAACGACTCCAAAATCTTTGCCACGAATGCAGCACGATCCTCGCGGATGGAAGACGAGCAAATCCTTTAACTGCTGATCTTCATTATGCTGTCACCAACCTTCTCCCATGTTTTTCGAAAGCGTCTCTTCCCTGATGGGGTTCCCCCAAGAGGTCGTTTTGAGTCTCAGTGAAGTACCCCCTTTTAAAGGGTCATTTTCCATTCAAAATACATGCTCTCGTCACCCGATTGAATACTGGGTCTCTCGGGTTTCAGAGTCTTACACCCCTCGGGACCGTGCCCTTAGCAACCGAGAGCTCGTCTCGTGCTGGTTTTGAGAGCGTGGCTCCAAGGGAGGAGTCTTATACCCCTCGGGACCGTGCCCCTAGCGACCGAGAGCTCGTCTCGTGCTGGTTTTGAGAGCGCAGCTCCAAGGGAGGAGTCTTACACCCCTCGGGATCGTGCCCCTAGCGACCGAGAGCTCGTCTCGTGCTGGTTTTGAGAGCGCGGCTCCAAGGGAGGAGTCTTACACCCCTTGGGACCGTGCCCCTAGTGACCGAGAGCTCGTCTTATGCTGGTTTTGAGAGCGCGGCTCCAAGGGAAGAGTCTTACACCCCTCGGGACCGTGCCCCTAGCGACCGAGAGCTCGTCTCGTTCTGGTTTTGAGAGCGTGGCTAGCACAAAATAGAGAATTGAATGTCTTAAGAAAAGTATTTTTTCAGGTTTGATACATTTCAAGGTCGGATTACATCATTCTCTCCCATATCCTGTAGCATATATGCATCGGTGCCCCCCACAGCAGTTACTCTGTAAGGGCCTTCCCAATTGGGCCCGAGTTTCCATTCAGCGGGTTCTCGAGCAGTCCCTACTGCCCTCCTCAGCACTAGGTCATCAATTTTGAAATCCCTTGCTCGGACCTTCCTTTGATGTTGTCTGGATAGTTCGCCCTGGTACTTTGCCAACTTTATGGACACCAGTTCTCTCCTTTCTTCAGCTAGGTCGAGGTCTTTTGCAAGCATCTGGTCATTGTTTCCCAACTCAAATGCCTAGCTTCGAATCATCGGGAGCCCCACCTCTAGTGGAATGACGGCCTCGACCCCGTATATTAAGGCGAATGGCGTTTCGCCTGTTGAAGTTCTCGGGGTGGTCCTGTAGGCCCATAATACGTTGAGTCATTCCTTGGTCCACTTTCCTTTTGCTTTCTCGAGCCTTTTCTTGATTCCGGCCAACACGGTCTTGTTGGACACCTCTGCTTGCCCATTACTTTGGGGGTAGGCGGGGGTGGAATAATAGTTGCGTATTCCAATTCCCGAGCAGAATTCCCTGAATGGGCCACTATTGAATTGGGTGCCGTTGTCCGAGACGATGGCTCTAGGAATTCCGAACCGAGTGATTATGTTCTGCCACACGAATTTCTTTGTATCGGTATCTCTGAAACGGCTCAGAGGCTCGGCTTCGATCCACTTTGTGAAATAATCTGTCGCCACTAATAGGAACTTCTTACCCAACGGGGCTTTCGGGAGCGATCCAATAATATCTATTCCCCATTGAGAGAACGGTCTTGGGCTAGTCAGCAAATTCAAGTCTCCTGCCGACTGCCTGATGATGGGAGCGAACTTCTGGCACTTTTCGCATTTTCGAACGTACTTCTTTGCATCTTTCTGCATGTAGGGCCACCAATATCTGTGTCATTGCTCGATGCACGAGGGATCTAGCTCCCGTGTGACTTTCGCATACGTCCTCATGAATCTCGTAGAGCAATGGCTCCACTTTTATCCACGGGGATGCACAGCAAATGGGGTCCAAAAAAGGATTTCCTATATAGTTTCTGATCGGCGGATATCCAGAACCTGGGGGCCTTCAGCTTGA
Organism: Ilex asprella; assembly: GCA_023539305.1. NCBI lineage: Eukaryota > Viridiplantae > Streptophyta > Magnoliopsida > Aquifoliales > Aquifoliaceae > Ilex > Ilex asprella. Next base: position 9,729,145 of record CM042201.1, read on the forward strand.
TCTTCCTTGCTTCCTTGGCATCCTCGAGGAGCACACCACTCATTAGATATGCAACAATAGGCTCCATCCAGCTCGAGGGAGCTGGCAGTGTCTCTACTGGCAAGACCTGCTCGCCTCCTGCTTCTATGCTAGGTCTTTTCCAGTTTTCGACCATGATACGCCGGGTTATCTCGAAGGCCAATGCCGAGGCCAGGGATGCTAAGGCGTCCGCATGGTTGTTCTAATCTCTGGAAATCTGGAAAACTTCTACTTTCTCCAATTTATCTATCTTGGACTTCGCTTTTTAACAATATGCCTTCATCCTATCGTCCCGAACCTCAAAATCACAGTTGATCTGGTTCACCACCAGCTGGGAGTCGCAGAAAATATGCAAGTGCAGCACCCCGACCGAGTAGGCGACATCGAGCCCTGCTAACAGCGCCTCGTACTCGGCTTCATTATTAGACGCTTTGAATCCCAATCTGATGGCTCACTATATTGTGAATCCTTCCGAACTAGCTAGTACTACCCCCACTCCTGCCCCCTTGCGTTTGAGGAACCATCGACGTGAAGACTCCAGACTCCGGCAGTATCGACCTCCGGTGGGGACTCGGGCACAGAGAACTCGGCAACGAAGTCGGCCAGGACCTATCCCTTGATTGAAGTACGAGGTTTGTACTTTATGTCGAACTCCCCAAGCTCCACAGCCCACTTGGAAATCCTTCCTGATAAATTGGCTCTTTGAAAAATGGGCCTAAGGGGGCGATCAGTCAATACTTCTATGGTGTGCGCCTGAAAATAATGTCTGAGCTTCCTCGCCGAGATGACTAAGGCCAAGGCCAATTTCTCCATTGGCAAGTATCTCGTCTCGGCGTTGAGGAGGGATTTACTTACGAAGTAGATGGGCCTCTGCGCTCCTTCGCACTCCCTTACCAGGGCCCTACTGACAGCTTCCTCTGAAACGGATAAGTACAGGTAGAAAGTCTCCCCTGCCTCTGGTACAGACAAAGTCGGGGGGCGCTTGAGGTATTCCTTGATCCCTTCGAGCACCAGGTCACATTCCTCATCCCAGACACCATTCACCGCTCCCCAGAGCTTGGCGAAAAATGATTTACACCTATCAGAGGATTTGGAAATGAATCGGTTGAGGGCGGCAAGCATGCCAGTCAACTTCTGAATCTTTTTTCTCGTCCTCAGCGTCTGAATGTTTTGCACTGCTTGAATCTGCTCAGGGTTGGCCTCAATGCCTCTGTGTGTCACCAAGTATCCCAAGAATTTTCCAGAGCCTACCCCAAAGGCGCACTTCGAGGCATTCAGCTTCAGACCGTAACGTCGGAGTATGGAGAACGTGGCGCCGAGGTCACCGATATGATCGTCGCCTTCCTTACTCTTAACAAGCATATCATTAATGTATACCTCCATGGTCACACCGAGTAAAGGTTTAAACATCTTATTCATCAGGCGCTGGTAAGTGGCCTCTACGTTCTTCAACCCGAACGGCATCACCGTGTAGCAATAGATCTCTCGAGGTGTAATGAAAGTTTTCTTCTCCTGGTCCGTCTCCTCCAACGGAATTTGGTGATAACCTGCCCGGGCGTCCATGAAGGTGATGCGTTTGTGGCCCGCGGTTGCATCCACTAACTGGTCAACTTTAGAGAGTGGATACCCATCCTTGGGGCACACTTTATTCAGATCAGTGAAGTCCATGCAAACTCGCCATTTCCCTTCCTTCTTTTTGGCGCACACTGTGTTGGACAGCCACTCGGGGAATTGGACTTCCCGAATGGACCCTGTGCCTAGCAATTCGTCCACCTCTTCTTCTACGGCCTTCGCATGATGCGGAGCCGTCCTGCGCGCTTTCTGTTTCACCGGTTTGAAGCTTGGATTAACATGGAGGCGATGGGTCATCACATCGGGACTGATCCCCGTTATGTCAACCTGGGTCCAGGCGAAGATATTGGCGTTTCGGGGCAGAAAAGACAACATTTCTGCCCGTTCGGGTCGTCCATGGAGGTCCCCACCAAGAAGTACCTTGATTCATCGTCGGGTTTCAGGAGAACTTTAATCAGTGGTTCGATGGAACAGTCAGCTGGGTCCACCGCTGGGTCATCTACACCAAGCCGACCGAACTATGATTGTTATTTAGCAACCATCTCCTCGGGGTTGCGATCTACAGGTCGAGCACCGAGCCCCGTTCTCATGGCTGCATAAAAACAATTTTTCGCTGCCAACTGGTCCCCCCGGATCTCCACAACGCCGCGCGGGGTGGGGAACTTTACTTTCTGATGATAGCTGGAGTGAACTGCTCTCATCGCGTGCAATCAAGTCCTCCCCATTATGGCATTATACGGGGAATCAGAGTCAATTACCAAGAATTTCACCGGAATCGTAACAACCACCGCCTGCACCATCAACGTTATTTTGCCTAGTAGGAGGGCGCTGGACCCATTGAAATCAACAAGGGCGTCTGGACTGGCTTCAAGTCTACTCGGATCAAGCCCATTTTTCGGAAGAGGTCTTCATACATCACCGCGGACAAACTTCCTGAATCTATCAATATCCTCCTAACATCAAACTTGCCGATTTGTAACGTGATTACCAGTGCATCATCATGCAGGTGAGCCAATCCAGCTAAGTCGGTCTTGGAGAAGCTGATGACCTCGTATTGGCGGGGTTTTTTGGCGGACGGTTCTTCCCCTTCACTCTCTCCGACTTTTAGTGCCTGTGAGACTCGTTTTTGCTTCGCTCGGAGAACGTTATACGATGGTCTTTCGGCCGTACAAGCGTGTATAACATCAATTACGGGGACGGCCTCTCGGGGCGGCTCCATTTTTTCCTCTGTAATCCTCCGGCAAGGCCCCTGGAAAATGAACTCCCCAAGATGACCCTCCCGGACCAATTGCTCGAGGAAGGACTTGTATGTCCTGCAATCCTCAGTCATGTGGCCCACGTCTTTATGATAAGAATACCGGGCCGTTTGGTCCCTAGTGGAGGGATCCCCCAGCACCTTTGGGGGCCATCTAAAATACGGTCTGTCTTGTATCTTTCTTAACATCCTATAAATAGGCTCTTTAAAAATAGTGTGGACACCCTTGAAGGTCGGTCTGTTCGGAGGTGTTGTAGGCGAGCCCCTCCTTGCCGGCTGTTCCTCATCCCTCTTCCTCAGCATCGACCCTTGGTCTGTTCCTCTTCTGTTCTCGGATTCGGCGGCCTCTTCCTCAACTCGTGCATATTTTTCTATCCGCGCCATCAAGTCCTTCATGTCCCCCGAAACCTTCTTGGTCAGGGACCTATAGAGGCCGGTATCTCGTGACAACCCCAATCGGAAGGACGCCGCAGCCATTGCCTCTGAACATACATCTACTTCATTAACCTCCTCCCAGTACCTTATTGCGTACTACCGAAGAGATTCTCCACTCTTGCGCGTAAGTGTCAGCAAAGCGCCGACGTCTTTCGGCCTTCTGGTGCTGGTAATAAATCATGCCTTGAAGAGCTCCATCATCTGCTTCCAAGATCTGATACTTTCGGGGGCCAGGCTCTCATACCACTTCATGTCGGTCTCTCCCAGACTCATGGGGAAGACCCGGCACAACACCCTCTGATCGGTGGCATAAAGTGACATTAGTTGTCTATAGTGCCGAATGTGGCCCTCAGGGTCGGCCCTTCCATCATATACCTTGAACCGAGGAACCGCAAATTTCTTCGGCATCTCGATTTCCCTAATAGACCTGACAAAGGGGGAAGAGATTTGCTCTTCGTCACCCCCCGTAGGCTGCAGTTCCCGGCGCCTATCACCACAGTGCGCTTGGGAGTACCTTGCCCCCTTGGTCCTCTGACGTTAGACTCCGCCTGAGACTCCGTCGACATGTCATTTCAAGGGATTTCGTGGCAGAGGTCCCTCGCCGAAAGGCCGGTTCGAGGATGACCAGCCCCAGACTCTCCAGCGAGGGCATGTTTTCTCCAGCTTCGTGGACTCTGCCTATTGGCTGGATGCCCGCGTTGGTCCATTTCGGGGGCTTCCAGTCCCCCTCTCCTGGGTTCTCCACAACCAGGACTTCGAACTCTCGTCTCTTGGGTACGCCAGCTGGCACTTGCTGACCGTTCGAACTCTTCGAGCCTACGCCTCACCTTGGCATTGTCCTTCTCGAGCTCCCTGATGCGTTTCTCCATACGTTTTTCCATCATCTCTACGATGCTACGCGTTGAGGGGACTTGCCCCCTGGGTCTTGATTCACAGGGAAAGTTCGTTGTGAGGAACGCCCTTCTCTTGTGGACTGACCCATTGGGACAAATTCTGCAACCACTGGGAGGTGGGCGGACCCCACATTTCTCATGCGTGAACCCCCTACTCCATCACCCTGGGATCGTGTGTTCACCATGGTGCGACCGCTACAGGGGAAAGGTTTTCTGTTCCCAAAGACGACGCCAAATTGCACGGGATAAATCCTGCAATCGAGTTGAGACAGCGGTCGGATAACTGGCGAGCCCTGAAACAATCACAAGATTAGGAAAAGGGAGCCAGGCGTCTACCCGGCTTATCCACTCCGAAGCTTAAGTCAGCAAGGGTAGGTAGATCAAGCTCAATTCACTGAGTTTTTTGGGTCTGTTTTTGCGTACCTTTGCTCATATTTCTGAGGGGTATTTATACCTGGACTAAGAATGATTGTCCTAACACAAAGATCACCTCAGCATTTAATGCCCTCCAGTTGTAATCACGTCTGATGATTGACTCCCACCTAAACTCCCGTGTCATCAATGCTCGGCGTCTGAGATCGAACCTCGGGGCAGCGCCGAGTACTGGGATGCCAATGAACGGCGTCTGACACCTATTTTGCAGCAGTCGGCGCCTCGAAGGCTGTCCCTTACAGCTCTGTGCCTCGACTCCTAGCCATTAATGCACCCACTTATGGTAGTTAGTTAGGTCTTCGTAGGTGCAGAGGCTCATTAAATGTCCTGTCTGAGTCACTTACGTCGCCATAAATGCTGGGTCAAATCACATTAATTGCTTGTCAGAGGTTGTACTCGGCTTTACGGCAGATACCTCCTCTCGGCTTCTCTACTCTGCTCTCCTAATGTCCTCGGCCTCAAAACTCGGCTCCCATCATCAACCTCTGTCCACGTGTCGCCTCGGGGGCTGCTGATCAGTCATGAGTCCCTTCAAGAAGTGACCTGCTAAAATTTCGTTACACAGAATTTTCATTTATTAGTCAAACTGGAAATAATGTAGCAAATCATTTAACTAGACATGTCGTTTTATCTTTGCAATGTTGATGTATCATCATGCCTAACCTATTTTTAGACATCCCTCCCTTATTAATAAAATTTTACCGTCTCATTTCAAAAACAAAAGCTTGTAATGGAAACAAAATATTATTATTTTATCGACTTAGAGGATATTTTATAGGCATTGACACTAAAAGATTTATAGTTGTGCAAGACTTGAGCGACAGTTTTTTGGATTTGTTTGGATTTTTTAAATTTTTTTTGCCTGGGGGGGGGGGGTTGTTGTGGGGTGGACGTGGGCGTGGGATGTACTGCACAATTGGAAAATAGTGTTCGAGTACCATAGCTATTCATAAATTCTGTAGTGTATGGTAGTTCGTGGCCCTCCCTCATATTAAATACATAAACATGATTCAATACAAACTTACACCTAACCTACTAAAATACAAACACAAAACTCAATCCTTGACGACAAGATTGCATTAAACATGATCATATCATGCCCCATATGCCACTCGCTATCGGTGATGACAATTCCTATCCCTTTTCTTTTTTGAATTTTATTTGTAATATAACTACTGCGGCCTAATCTACATGACAAGAGCCTCACTTCCTGTTGTATACCCCATACAAATCCGTTTTTTTGGACAGAACTTAATACTATCTTTCAGGTTTTTTTTTTTTTGGATAAATTTCGGTATGACAATGTTTTCCTATAGATCAAGGAAACTTTGTCCATTTGAACAACTCAAAGAGAGGACAAAACTCAGAATATCTGTCAGCTGATTTTCTCATAAATTATTCCGAAGCTTGGCAAAACCTGGAATTTTTAATGCAATCATTTGTCAGATTACTCAAAATTCTATGATGCTCATTTTTGTCACCACCATCCATTGTCTCCTCACAATCAGCCTCTACATATACTCTCCCAACAGCTGACTCCCAATAGCACCACCTGCCCTCTCTCTTTCTCTTTCCACACTTCCTAGTCCACCCTTTTCAAAGAAACTATACATCAAAATTCATCTGTCATCAACCTTCTTAATATTCGTATGTTTAACCATCCAGTCATTTGAATTCTTGAACAGTAATTAATTTCTTGATTCTTTCCGGGTCTTGAGCTGGTGAAAAACTTCTCTGCCCAGTTAACATGGCTGCAGCACTGACCGGAGATGATTTAATAAGGACCATGAGTCGAAACATGAGTCGAAACATGAGCAGAAACATGAGCCGGCGGGGGAGTCTTGCATCAGGCAGTGTGAGAGGTTGGGCCTCTGCTAGTATCAGAGATGCATTTTCCGCGCCTGGAGGGGATGTTTTCCAGAAGAGTGGGAGAGAAGATGATGAAGAGGAGCTGAGGTGGGCCGCCATCGAGAGACTTCCAACGTATGATCGGTTGAGGAAGGGTATCCTGACTCAAGTTTTGGATAATGGAAGTATTATTCATGAAGAGATTGATGTTGCCAATCTTGGCTTACAAAATAAGAAGCAACTCATGGAGAGTATACTTAAAAAAGTCGAATACGATAATGAGAGGTTTCTTCAAAGGCTGAGAGATAGGACTGATAGGTGACACACAATCTCCTTCTCTATATGTCCCAACTAAATTTCATCATGTCTTTTATACTCTGCCTTTATTTTATTTCTTTTAAAGCAGTTTTAAATTTTCATAATCTCTTAACAGTTTCAGGCTATGAGTAGACTTATTTTTGTTCTAAGAAACTAAGACATTTAATTCAAACAGGGTTGGGATTGATTTCCCAAGAGTTGAAGTCCGGTTTGAGAATTTGTCAATTGAAGGAGATGCATTTGTTGGAAGCAGAGCACTGCCAACTCTGCTGAATTCTACCATCAATTCGATAGAGGTAGTTTGTTCTATTCCTTCGGCACATTCTTGCTTGCTTAATAAATTTTTGTTCCACCAGAATTTCTCATAAAATTGGAATTCGAAGAGGGACTTCTCTATTATGCATATATTTATTAATGCTGCTATTTCCCTTTGTGCTCCTAGTCATTTTGATGTATAATTATCAAACCTGACATTGGTTCCATTTCTTTTTCTCTTGTGACTTGATATTTGTTGGGAGATATATACACACACATATATATTTGTATGCATACAATTGACCATCTAAAACTTGAAATGAGCAGTTGTTTCGTTCATCTCATGATTTTTTCCTTGATGCTGAGATCCATTTGCTGAGAAATTATGGTAAATGACTCTTTCGTGGCGTTATGAATAGGGGGTTCTTGGACTTCTGAGGCTTTTCCCATCCAAAAAGAGGTCTGTCAAGATACTCAATGATGTATCTGGAATCGTGAAACCCTCAAGGTATAATTAATGATCAAAGAAATTTTACAAATGAAATTCATCAATATAAGCACAATTGTTGTCTGTGGTTCTCGTTTAGTACTTCTTCTTGATTTGTATTTTTGAACTTCTTTACATGCTTTGCTGACAAATTTGTGTTTTCAGGATGACACTGCTTCTGGGGCCTCCAGGCGCTGGGAAGACAACATTGCTGCAGGCACTTGCTGGAAAGCTGGAGAAAGATCTAAGGGTTTGTATTCCTCACTGTACTGGCAAAGATAAAGCTTGTCAATTGAAAAATCAATTTTGTTTATTTCATATCCTTGGCTCTGTGAGAAAGTGGGTCAAATTCTAAAGAATCAAACCTATGGGACTAAGGGAATGATCTGAAAAAAGAGGGACAAATTTCAATCAAAGAAAAAGTAAACAAAAATGAAGTAGAAGAACCCAGATTCCAAATGAACAAATTCAACCTCGAGAATTCAAATCTTTGTGACTTCTCCTTCTGCATTCTTATATCTGTTTGTGTACTCTTAAAACTTTGGTGCCAGGTATCTGGAAAAGTCACTTACTGTGGTCATGAAATGAATGAGTTTATTCCTCAGAGGACTTGTGCTTATATTAGCCAACATGATCTTCACAATGGTGAGATGACTGTCAAGGAGACGTTAGATTTCTCTGGTCGTTGCTTAGGAGTTGGAACACGATACGAGCTCTTGGCAGAACTGTCAAGACGAGAAAAAGATGCAGGAATCAAACCAGACCCTGAGATAGATGCATTTATGAAAGCCATATCAATGGCCGGCCAAGAAACAAGTTTGGTCACTGACTATGTTCTCAAGGTTGGTTTCCTCCTCTTGCTAGTATAGATGTTTTACTTACCAGCTCGATATAAGACATATCAAACTAATTTACAAGGTGATACAACAGATACTTGGAATAGATATTTGTGCTGATACAATGGTGGGTGATGAAATGAGAAGGGGTATCTCTGGTGGACAGAAGAAGCGTGTGACAACAGGTAACAGAAAAACATCTTGTTTCATCTACTTCAGGCTGAATTATCTGTTTCCTTTGTTCCCATTTCTCTATTGGAAATTACTCGTTTGCTGCATGCAGGAGAAATGTTGGTTGGGCCAGCCAAAGTGTTTTACATGGATGAAATCTCAACCGGGCTTGACAGTTCAACAACTTTTCAAATTATCAAGTATATGAGGCAGATGGTTCATATCGTGGATGTAACGATGATAATCTCTCTTCTTCAACCTGCACCGGAAACTTTTGATCTTTTTGATGACATTATTCTACTTTCAGATGGTCAAGTTGTTTACCAAGGTCCTCGTGAGTATGTCCTTGAGTTCTTTGAGGCTGTGGGGTTCAAATGCCCAGATAGGAAAGGAGTTGCAGACTTTCTGCAAGAGGTTACTTCCGAGAAGGACCAAGAGCAGTATTGGTTCAAAAAGAATGAACCTTACCGATATATCTCGGTGCCTGAGTTTGTACATCACTTCAAATCTCTCCATATTGGGCAAAAGCTTTTCAATGAGCTTAGAATTTCTTATGACAGAAGTAAAGCTCATCCAGCGGCACTGGTGAGACAGAAGTATGGTATCTCCAACAAAGACCTCTTCAAGGCATGCTTGTCGAGAGAGTGGCTATTGATGAAACGCAACGCCTTCATATACATTTTCAAAACTGTCCAGATTACGATCATGGCGTTTTTTACTTTCACAGTGTTCTTTAGAACAGAAATGAAGCATGGTCAAATAGATGATGGAAGTAAATATTATGGTGCACTGTTTTTCAGTCTCATTAATGTCATGTTTAATGGGATGGCCGAGCTTGCAATGACTATTCTCAGGCTTCCCGTGTTCTTTAAACAGAGGGATTCCTTGTTTTACCCTGCATGGGCTTTTGCATTACCAATTTGGCTCCTCAGGATCCCCATCTCAATTATGGAGTCAGCAATATGGGTTATTCTCACATATTATACTGTTGGGTTTGCTCCTTCTGCTAGTAGGTATGTGCTTACAATTCCATTCTTAATCATTCCCAGTAATCTTCGTGGTAGTTAAGTACATGGAATTGTAGTTAAGAGGCCATTTGTTCGATGGCAGAACATGGTTTAATGATCATTGATAATTAATGACTTCATGAAGTCAAAGATTAACCATCTTCGTGCCCCCACTTGAAAATTTTCAGGTTTTTCCGCCAGTTACTAGCATTCATTGGTGTACATCAGATGGCTTTAGGTCTCTTCCGTTTCATTGTGGCACTTGGAAGAACACAGGTCGTCGCAAACACGCTTGGTACCTTTACATTGCTGTTGGTTTTTGTCCTCGGTGGATTCATTATTGCCAAAGGTTAGCAGTTAAATGTTTCTACAGTAACACTTCTTACGGAAAAACTGATTCTGAAAAAGAACTGAGCTTATTCTGTGGAACATTAATAACCATATTTAATTTCTTCTGGTTGATTTGGTGTGAAAGATACTGAATTTTCAAATTTTGGATAATACAAGTGATCTTTATCATCTCTCCTACAGATGACCTTCAACCATGGATGAAATGGGCATATTATATTTCTCCCATGTCGTATGGACAAAACGCCATAGTCATCAATGAATTCCTTGATAAAAGATGGAGCACGGTAAGCTTCGCTAATATTTTTTCAAACAATAGTTTCTCTTTTTATAAGGTTCAATACTACCTTCATTATCGATTGTCTCCATATAACCAATTTTTTTAACAGCCCAATAACGACACAAGATTTCCTGAAGCTACAGTTGGAAAGGTTCTACTTGCATCTAGGGGAATGTTTGTGGATGACCATTGGTTTTGGATCTGTGTCATTGCCCTATTTGCATTTTCTGTGTTCTTCAATGGATGCTTTATTGCAGCACTGACATACTTGAATCGTAAGATTGTATTTTCACGCCGATCAATCTTTCAATAATGAAATACAATTCTGGTTTTGATAATTATTGCTACTCAAATGCAGCTTTGGGAGATTCTAAATCGGTAATCGCAGATGAAACTAGCCAAAAAAAGAAAGAGAAACAACCATTCTCTGTGACAGATACAGCATCTACAGCCCCAATGTTTGAAGGTACAAGATTTTAATTACCATAATCCATCGAGATTTGAATTCTTAGTTAGCTTTATTGTGAGTGAGATGGATGTTTTCTGGTTGTTGAATTGGAACCTACTGAATCGGTGAAATCATTAGAAAATAAACAGAGTATACAGTTTCTTTCACTTATCAACCTTCAACTTCCACAGAAATATTTTTGTGATGGCTTTGAAATCTATCTAGTCAAACAGAGGGGTGTAGAAAAGATTTCAAAGTTGGAGTTTTAGGAAACCTTTTCTTCTTCTTCTTTTCGTTTGGGGTTTGGGGGTGAAGAGGGGGTAAGAAAACTACCTTAGCTTGTGGGGTTTGGCATAGATCCCATCAAAAAAGTAGTGCAAACGTATTACCTCTCTCGAGACCTAGTTGAAGGCCCAAAAGGTTTAAAAAAACAGTAGCATATATGGACCGTGAAATTAAGGTGTTTGGAAAGTTAAAGCAAGTTTTTTGGAGACAAAAAAACTTTCAGAGATTGTGTACACAATAATCTTGTACAAAACATCTGAAAATCTTTCCTTTGGTGACCCTTGCAAAGAGGTAACCAGGTTCATAAACCAATTCAAACTCGACAAATAGCTATGGCTGGGTTATTGACACTATGAAACTAGTATTTCATTCCGTGCAATGCCGAACTGTGGTTGATCACATCATGATCTCCTATGGACATTGCTTGTGCTGTTACATATGTTCAGTAGCCATGCATTCTTGTGCTGCTTTTGGCTCTGACAAAGGTCACCGGATAAATAAGATAAAAACCTCTGTGTTTCATCTAGTTGTTGATACAACTTGTATGATTGCAGGAAACAGTGTGGTTGTCAGGAATGCAATTAACAGAAAAGGAATGGTGCTGCCCTTCCAGCCCTTATCACTTTCATTCAATCATGTGAATTACTTCGTAGATATGCCTGCAGTAAGTCACTTGTCCTGAGTTTTAATTACTATATCAGGAATCATATGTTTTTACTTTGGATGATGCCTCACATTTCATGAGGCATCATCCGAAGTAAAAACATATGATTCCTGAGAATTCCAACCAGTTAGACAATATTGCAATAGATAAGATTGATGCATGTGCCTTAGAGACCAAAATTTGTCTACTTCACTATTTAGCAACCCCGCTATTTAACTTTATCTAAACTGACCAATGTTAAAGGGTATACAGAATAGAAAACTGTGACCCACCCTGCATTTATCTTTTGACCTAGCACTACACTTCTACTGACAAATATTAAGTTCTTTTAAATGGTTAATTGCTCATTTTAATACTTTTTATGGTAGCACTGTGTGCTCAACTTAAAGTTCTAAAACAATGAAATGGGCATATAAAACATCACGGCAGCTTCAAGTTAACTATCTTTTGTTTATCAGGAAATGAAAAGCCAAGGAATTGAAGAGAATCGTCTCCAACTGTTACAAAATGTCAGTGGTGCTTTCAGACCTGGTGTTTTAACAGCATTAATGGGTGTGAGTGGTGCTGGAAAGACCACCTTAATGGATGTGCTGGCTGGAAGAAAAACTGGTGGATACATTGAAGGAGATATCAATATTTCCGGTCACCCAAAGAACCAAGAGACTTTTGCTCGAGTCAGTGGTTATTGCGAACAGAATGATATCCATTCTCCACATGTAACTGTGTATGAATCTCTGGTGTACTCTGCCTGGTTGCGCCTTCCTTCAGATGTAAATAAAGAGACAAGGAAGGTATGTAGTTTGTCACCTGACTGTCATTTCATCCTTCTTCCTTTTACATTCAATTCAATCTGTCTTTCTGAACTATGCAATCACATGTATTTTATTGCCTAGCTCTGCCCTTTATTGTAGGAAGGAATGTATAAGAAAAGAAAATTTGTGAACTCCATGCTTCTTATCCTTCACAACATATTTTCTTATCACTTCTAAATATTTACATTTTATTGATCAGCAATCCGGTAATTGCATTATGCCTTTCTACGTCTACTAACTTTGTTTCTCTCAATGATCAAGGTTTTAATTTATTCAATGCTTTTGTGATTTAGATGTTTGTAGAGGAAGTGATGGATTTGGTTGAGTTGAACTCATTGAGGGACTCTCTAGTTGGCCTTCCGGGGGTAGATGGTTTATCAACAGAACAGAGAAAAAGGCTAACAATTGCTGTTGAACTAGTTGCTAATCCATCAATCATCTTCATGGATGAGCCAACATCAGGTCTTGATGCTAGAGCTGCTGCAATTGTAATGCGAGCAGTGAGAAACACAGTGGACACTGGGCGAACTGTTGTCTGCACAATTCACCAACCAAGCATAGACATCTTCGAAGCCTTTGATGAGGTATTTTCTTGTCATAAAGTTTCTTATTTGGGGTCTCTTTCACTATAATTGTCATGGAGCTACCGTGCTGCTTCTCAACTTCAATATTATTTTCCCCGTAGCTGTTCTTGATGAAGAGAGGAGGACAAGTTATTTATGCTGGACCTCTTGGTCGCCTTTCTCACCAGCTAGTAGAATATTTTGAAGTGAGTACAATTTCTCATCTGTTGACTTGCTTTGACTTAAACTTCCTCTGGTTATTGCTTCCTAATAGAAGTGAACAAGATCCAAAACTTGGTTCTATAATATAGTGACTCTTAGTAGTCTTTCCTATAGTTAATATGTATGGCCTCTTGCAGTCAGTCCCAGGGGTTACCAAGATCACTGATGGTTACAATCCAGCTACATGGATGCTGGAGATCAGTGCTTCTTCAGTTGAGGCTCAACTTGATGTGGACTTTGCTGAAATTTATGCCAACTCTGATCTGTATCGGTGTGTAAAATATAACAATTCAGTCTAACTACAACTCACTTTGCTGTCCATTTTAGTGAAATTTAGTAGTAGGTAACACTAACATGCTCTCTCACTGTTGCACTACTGCAGGAGGAATCAAGAACTTATAAAAGAGCTCAGCACTCCAGAACAAGGGTCCCAGGACCTATATTTCCCCACCAAATACTCCCAGCCCTTCATGACTCAGTTTAAGGCTTGCTTCTGGAAACAACACTGGTCATACTGGAGGAATCCACAATACAATGTCATCCGATTTTTCATGACAACAGTGATTGGTATTATGTTTGGAGTCATTTTCTGGAACAAAGGAAACAAAATGTAAGTCAAATTATCAAGGTCTTGCATGCATTTTTATAGTCTTAGGAGTTATACCTTAGCTTACCAAAGTGTACATTTATCCGACAATAAACTATTATGTCCAACAGGCACAAACAACAAGACCTATCAAATCTTATGGGAGCAATGTATGCTGCCGTTCTGTTTCTTGGAGGAACAAACACTTCAGCAGTACAGTCTGTTGTGGCTATCGAAAGAACTGTATTCTATCGTGAAAGAGCAGCAGGGATGTATTCGGCATTGCCATATGCGTTTGCTCAGGTAAAGAAACTGAAAATACAGTTTTATATCTTTGGTACATTATTCAATTACAACAAAGTGAAATTAGCAATATTTCCATCTAATTTCTGATTGCTAATATCTTACACCCTGCAGGTGGCCGTAGAAACCTATTATGTTGCGATTCAAACTTTTGTTTATAGCCTTCTCCTGTACTCGATGATTGGTTTCGAGTGGCAAGGAGACAAGTTCTTTTGGTTCTACTACTATGTGTTTATGTGCTTCGTCTACTTCACTCTATATGGGATGATGCTTGTCGCACTCACTCCAAGTTACCAGATTGCTGCCATTCTCATGTCATTTTTCCTCAGCTTCTGGAACCTGTTTTCTGGTTTCCTCATTACAAGGATGGTAAGTGTACATTTCCAATTTTCGTATGGAAGAAAAAAGAGTGATTTCAATTCTTGGAGTTTTTGAGATTCCACCTTTTGTAATAAAGTGCTTTTGAAAGATATGATCATGAACACAAATCGAATTGTTTTAAAAACCTTTATTTGCAGGCAATACCAATATGGTGGAGGTGGTACTACTGGGGTTCTCCGGTGGCATGGACGATCTATGGCCTCGTGACATCTCAGGTGGGTGACAAGATGGATTTGGTTCATGTACCCAAACATGGTGACATCCCGGTGAAGGATTACCTAAAGCAATCTCTAGGTTACGAGTCTGACTTCCTTGGACCTGTTGCTCTTGCACATGTTGGTTGGGCACTCCTCTTCTTCTTCGTCTTCGTCTATGGCATCAGAGTCTTGAACTTCCAAAGGAGATAGAGCAAACCATGAAACTCAAAGTTTTGAAAAAGCTTACAGTGAATAACTTGATGAGAAAATTAAGAGTTGCTTGTATTTTCACTTTCAATGTTCTATACTGGAATTTCTTATTCATTCCATGTTTCTTGTTGATTGTTGTTCTCCATGTTCTATAAAAGTTCCTCTGTGTAGATTTCCATGTACCTCTGGCATTTCATATTCTTTCCAATGTTTGTTATTAAATGTTATTCTCCATGGTTAATAAAATTTCTTTGTGTTGATATATATATTCATCATTTTTTCTTCTTTTTCCTCTATCATTGTGTCATCTTATTACTTTTGTAATATAATGTCTTTTTGGGGAACCTCAAGTTGATCCACCAGGATTTACTTTGATATTGAAAAAAGCTCCAAACTTTATGCAAAGGAGTTTATTAATAGTGCTATTACTTCATATAGATCATAGTGGTAAAAAACCTACCCACACACATGCATCACTACAACAAATTTGCTTTTTAGAGACGAATTGACTTGTCGCAAAATGTATAAATTTCGTTGCCAAAAAATTTTGGCGACGAACTCATTTCGACGTCATTTTGTCGCTTTAGGCTCATTTGCGAAAGTTTCCAGCGATAACAAAAATTTCTTTACCAAAAATACACAATTGGTGACAATAATTTTGTCCTCAAACATGTTCTTATTTCGTCGCCTATGTTTTGTTCATCGCCAAAAAATAAATTATTTTAACCACATAAAATCTTTAACAACGATTATATTCATCGCAAAATGTGAAAACTTCAACAACCGTCCCTATTTAGTTGCTAAAAATAAGTACACAAAATATTGGCGACAAATATATTTGTCACCCAAAAAGTCAACTAGCATTTTAGCAAAGACTTTTTTTCGTTGTCAAAAATGATGAACAATGTTTTAGTGACGACTTGTTGTCGTCGCCAAAAAAATGAACATGATTAAATTCCATTTGGCCTTATAACAATTTAAAAACACTTATAACAACTCAAAAATATTCCGACCAATTTTAATCATGCACCCATGACAATAGATAATTCATAAAAACACATCACAATTACTAAAATATTAATATATTACTCAAAATATAAAATAACATCCAACAATTTTCAATAGCATCAAACAATATCCAAAACTCCTAACAATTTCCAAAATTTTCAACATCCAATATCCAACATCTAAAATCCCAACAACAAAATATCTCAAATATTTGAAAGAAATGATGTCTGAGTATCCAAAAAGAGCTCTTACAATCCATCTTCAATCTGTGACAAAAACCAAAAACTCATTAACGCATTATAGATAAGAAGTAAAAGAAAAAATATATAAAATTTGAGTTTATAGGTTAATAAATTAATATTTGACTAAGCATATGATAATAGCCAAAAAAAAAAACATAAGTCCATAGTTAAAATAGTTTACCAAGATAAAGTTGAATTGCTCGGCTCCCCAATGCCCCCACCACGGTGGACTGTTAACCTCACCTCTGTCATTTGTTGCATCATTGTTTCTTGCCACTTCTCCATTTGCTGTAGTTTTTCCTTGGTTTCATCCAACTCTCTCTTCAGACTCATCACCTCATTTTCATTTGCAATAGTCTTAGACGTCGTTTTTTAAGAAGGTTTTGATCCAACCCCATAACCTCTCTTATAGTCAGATTTGTAGCCAAGGACGGTGTTTGCAATCTCCTCCTCAGACATCTGTGATTCATCACTTTGTGTGGACTCGTCTCTTAATTCCTTCATCTGGTTCAAAAATTTTAAAAAATAATTGATAACTTGTTCACAAAACGAAACTTATCAACTTTATAAATCTCCAATACAATAACATCAAGAAAATTTTTATACTTACATATCGAGACTCAGCTTCTTGTGATATCCATTTGTCCAATTTCTTGAAAAAATGAGATTCACGAAAGAAATCTACAAAATGAAGTGACTCCTGAGTCTCGGGATCTTATGCATAACACACGTATGTATGAATCAGGTCAGCATGACAACCCATGATAGCTTGACCCTTGTCAATACGCTTTTGTGTAGAGGACTAACAAAGGTGGTGGTGCATTAATACAATGTTAGGAGTTGTGCTTAGACCCTCTTGGATAAGGATGACGGTGGCTCGAAAGTCATGGCCGATGATTACCATCTACAACGTCGAATATGGAATATGTTGGAAATAAAAATGGATGGTTCATATTCACTAGGCCCACATGACTGTTGGTGGCTAAGGTTGAATAATAGGATGGGGATGCGGGGAAGGGAATGCCTCGCTACAGGGAACGGCTTTTGGCATGGAATGAGTATATCTAGACAGTCTCATGTTGTGTCATGTTCTTCTGGTAGAGGAATTTTACTAAGATTTGGTAAGCTATGAAGTTTATCAGGATTTGATATATTAGATTTAATAGGACTAGTTTTGCTAGTTGGACTAGGATTAGGGTTATCAACAGATGCATATAAATATGTTATAACCTTTTTTGGCTTCTAAGAGAAAGCAATAAAGAAAAGGAGTTCTTGTGGATGTAGGTATGAATTTCTACCGAACCACATAAAATATTGTTTTATTGTTTTCTTGGTTTTCTTGATTCTTGATTGTTCACCATATCACACTTTCAGAACAATTAGTATTAGAGTCAAGGTTTAACAATAGCGGTGAATACTTCGGTTATAAAATTTGATGCGGTGAAGTTTGACGACTTTGGGAATTTCAAATTATGGCAACAAAAGGTGAAGGATCTGTTGGCACAACAAGGGATGGCGAAGGCTTTTTCTGGGACAAAACCAGTGGGTATGTTCAATTCTGAATGGGAAGAACTCGAGGTACGAACAGTTAGAACTATACAGCTTTGTCTAGCAGACGAGGTTATGTATCACACCATGGATGATAATTCTCCAGTGGTTGTGTGGTAAAACTGGAGAGTCAGTATATGTCAAAATTTGTAATGAGCAAACTATTCCTAAAATAGAAGTTATATGGGCTAAAGATGATGGAAGGTACAGATTTGGTTCAACACATCAACATTTTTAATCAAATTATCAGTGATTTATTAAGGCTGAAGGTAAAATTTGATGATGAAGCTATGACACTGATGTTATCAGTGTCTCTCTCGTTTTCATATGAACATATGGTAACCACTCTATTATGGGATAAAAAAAAACCCTGGATTTTGATAAAATCACGGCGGCCTTGTTAGGTTACAACCAGCGGAGATTGAGTGATTTGATCTTAATTGTACATCCAAGTATAAGTGGTCAAGTTGTAATATTCTTGATGAAGTCCAAGACCGAATCCACATGGAGTTATCTGTTGGAAACTTGTACACATAAAAGGGTAAAATTGTCGTACGCATAGTGTGTATTACAACAGCTTGTTTTGAGCTTAAAAATTGAAAAATAAACACTTAAAATAGATTATAACAAATAAAAAAGTACTCTTTAGTTCAGGGATCCAACATGCATTTTATTGCTTGAAATTATGATAGTGACACCTTATATCAATTAACTTCCTTGTCAACGGAAAGTTAACTGGTAGATCTGATGTGTAAAACCCAAAAAATTTTGGACTTTTTTTCATAGGAAGGGCAAAATGGTCATTTTACCATAATAATGTAAAATTAAAATACGTGTTTTATAGACCTTGTATGACACAACGGACTTCGCCGTTGGATTCGTACCGCGGAATGTAGTCACCACGTCGAATTTCGTCGAATTCTTAGATAAGTTAGAATTTTACACGTAGATCGAGGCGACCGGGTGGCAGACAACCTCACCGAGGTCCCAAAAAGCGATAAGCTCAAAATTTAATTATTTTTTATTAAAAGTTCAAATAAAATTTAATTAAGCTTAACCCGTAATGTGATTAGTCGTTTCAGGGCGAAAACGGACCCAAAAATAGGGGTCGTGTGGCGCATTGTGAGCCAAGGGTTTTGGGAGTTTCTAGAAGGTTCTAGAAGATTTTAGAATATTCCTAGGATATTCCATATTTTAGAATATTCCTTTAGAATATTTTATATTTTAGAATATTCCTCTAGGATATTCCTAAGAGTCTTGAATGTCTATAAATAGGGGTCTTGGTTATGGAATTAGGAGAAAAACACATTGGTGACCTCCCAAAGATAAGGCAAGAGAAGTTGGGGAAAAAGAGGAAAAAAGCTAAGTAATCGGTTTCAAATAATGATTCTAAAGTACGGGGTGGTATGTAATATGCTCTCTTTAAATCTCTTTGCAAAGAGTACTTCTTTGATTATCCTATGTTTTTTATTCCAACTTGTGATATCGTTGTTTTGAAATTTTCGATTGAATATCGTTGAATATTTTTGTCTCATTGATCGTGTTCTATGAATATTGAGACGGGATCGTGGCAACCAATAGCCGATGCATCGCCAGTCGGTAGACCCGTGAGATCGGGTTGAGGTGGGATGATTGGTTAGGTGTCAGATCTGTGTTACGATTTTGCATGACATGTGATATACAAATTTGATATATGTATCTGTTGATTAAACATAATTTTCCTCGTCATATTGTATACTTCCCCGCTTTATTTAATATTTTCATGCTGATTTTAGAGAAAAGATCGAAACGAGATAATCGGAGTATTAAAGACGAGGATATGTTGATCTAATTGATGTTTTAATGTTATTGAAAGATTTATGTATATTAATAGATTCATTTGTATTAGGAGATGATTTTGATAAAATAAAATTTTATTGAGACAATTAGCGCTCTGTTATTGTATTTGGGTGTTTTTATATCAATTAACGTCTCCGAAAAGAGGAGAAAAATCGGGGTGTTTCATGATGTATATGTTAAACCATAACACAACAATCGCTAGGTTAGCCGGAAGGTCTATGCACCAAACAACAACCAAATAACCCTAGAAAACCTGAAGGTGAACCATTCAAAAGATTTACTATGGCTAATTGATCGGCAAGTATATGATTCAATGAAGATGGAGTTTACCTACTTCGGTACCGGAGTGAATATGATCTTCACCAGACAAACGTAATGTTTTAGCTAGTACACGAAAGCATATCCCATGATTCTTCTGTCTATCAATAACTACATGATTTTTGTGCGGTGGATATGAAGAAATAGGTCATTTATCTCGGCAATAATGAGATAAGCTAGTATTTGCAATAAATCCCTCTATTAAGTAGTCATGCATTACGATAGGGACTTCCAATCAAAAGAATTGGCTATGGCAAGACTTAACTCGTCTATAAACAATCTCCCGATTGTTACATAAATCACAACTATATGTATCATTGCATCATGCATGAAGTACATAATAAAGTAAAGATGAAATGAAAATAAACAGTAAACCTAGCTCGGTACTCGTAACCAGGAGCATAACCCTAGTTATACGTAGTAATACATAATATCAGACATAAATGAAATTCATCCATCATTTAAGGGATGTATAAATGTTACAGCATAAATAAAACATCAGCACTTTCATTACTCAAACAGTGTTACATATGTCTTCACCCCTTCACTAAAGAGGAAAAGAAAGACTACTCACTCTTTACTGCTATAAAGGAGCAAGAAAATCGCATCCCTCCTAGTGAGGTATATGTCTTCAAAATACAAAATAAAAAATAACCAATCCTTCCCCGAAGAATAGTTGAAACACCTCCACTTTTCTCTACTGAACTAGGGTGAAAAAGTGAGAGAGGTTCAACCCTCCAAGTAGAAAGGAAATAAAATAAATGTAGCAGAAATAATTTGGCTTAGGTGGTGGAGAGGTTGGGAATTTCTTCCAAGTGTTTTTGTCTTCCAAGAATCTCCCTAAAATCCTCCCAAAATGTGGTATTTATAGACTCCAAGAAGGCAAGAAGCGACAAACATCCAAGGCACCCAATGGGATACAAGAGAGGTAAGTCGAACCAATGGGAGAATAGTTAGGGTTAAGGCAGTTAAGCGCCACCATCCGGATGCTAGTTCCAGCGTCCGAACGTCACTAAGTATCTAGAAATTGCATTGAAGCTGCCTTTGTTGACTTTTAAACCCCTAGCCACCGTTAGGATGGTATTCCATCATCCGAACGCCCTTACTTTATTGGATTTTCTTCCTTTTTTCCTTTTTTTGCTCCTTTGCCTACCAATTCTTCATAATTGCATATAAAACCCTACAAAATAAAGTTTTTACATATTAGACATAAAACTATTTAAATCAAACCCTTTAAATCAATTAAAGTATACAATTAACCCTAAACCCTAATTTACTTACACATTTTATAGGGTTAATCATTGAATAACAATGATAGTTTTCAAGGTGAAGGGCTAGAAGTGAAGGGTAAATAGGATCATGGTAGAATGAAGTAGAGGAGTTCAGACAAGAAGGATTCGAGGTCGAAGTCCAAGGGGAAGAACAAGAAGAACGTCAAGTGTTTTAAGTGCCACCAGATGGGACATTTCAAGAAGGATTTTCCAAGTTGAAACAGTGAGATGATAAGAAGAATAAAGGGAGTTCAAACTCAGCAAGCGTTGCAAAAAGTAATTCAGATTATGATGACGATGATATGTTGTATGTTTCATCATGTAATTCTGACCATCTAGTTGATTCATGGGTACTAGATTTTGCTTGTTCATATCACATATGTTCTCACAAGGACTGGTTTTACACTTATCGGTTGGTTAATTCTGGGTCTGTTCTGATGGGTAATAATGCATCATACAAGGTCATCGGGATAAGCACTGTTAGAATTAAAATGTTTGATGGTATCGTAAGAACTTTGTGTGATGTTAGGCATGTACCAGAGTTGATGAAGAACCTAGTCTCCTTGGGTACTCTAGACTTAAATGGCCATAGTTAAATGTCAGAAGGTTGAGTCATAAGGTCCACAAAGAGGTATATGGTAGTGATGAAGGGTCAGAAAATTACCGGCAACATCTATAGGCTATTAGGGAGTATAGTAGGAGGTGGAGTTATTGTAACAGAGTCTAAGACAGATGATGCACTCCTATGGCATATGCGTTTGATGCATATAGGTGAGCGAGGCAAGATGGAGGTTCACAAGAGGAATTTGTTGAAGGGTGTAAAATCATGCAAGCTAGATTTCTTCAAGTATTGTGTCCTCGAAAAATAGTGCAGCGTTTAATTCAAGACAGGCATCACAAGATAGAGGGTGTTCTTGATTATGTGCATTCTGGTATTTGGGGGCCAGTCAAGGAACGATCAAAGGGTGGATCTCTGTACTTCGTCAATTTCGTAGAAAACTTCTCTCAGAAAGTCTGGGTTTACTTCATGAAGCATAAATCTGAAACCTCTGTTAAGTTCAGATTATGGAAAGTTAAAGTTGAGAATTAGACTGGGAGGAAGATTAAATATCTCAGGTTAGATAGTGGTACATAGTACACAGATTCAATCTGAAATATTGTGAGGAGCAGGGTATTCAACAACATTTCATGGTCTAAAAGACACCGTAGCAGAATGGTGTCTTAGAAAGGGCAAACAAAACTATTATAGAAAGAGCGAGATGTATGAGACTGAATGTAGGGCTTCCTAAGAGGTTTTGGGTAGAAGCGGTAAGTATGGCTTGCTATGTCATCAACAGGTCACCACGAGCAGCACTAAATGGGAAAGTTGCAGAGGAAGTTTGGACATGTAATGAAGTTGATTATTGTGGGTTAAGAATATTTGGTTATCCTACTTATGTGCACGTGTCTAGTGATGAGAGGTCAAAGCTTGATCCTAAGTCCAAGAAGTGTATATTTCTTGGTTACCAGAAAGGTGTGAAATGGTACAAGTTTTCAGACACCGAGTCCAAGAAGTCAATGATCAACAGAGATGTAGTGTTTAACAAAGCACCCATGCTTAAGGCATTTTAGGAGGATAAGAAAGTGAAGTAGATAACAGCAAGAGGCAAGTGGTGCAAGTAGAGTTATATGGTTCTGATAGCAACAACCCCGTCCAAAGGTCAGATAGTTCTAGTTCAGGAGACCAGGAGCATCACAGTTCTGTTACACAGAGACCGTAATGCACTATCAGACCACCTACAAAGTATGGTTTTGAGGACCTAGTTTCTTATGTACTCATTACCAGTAGTGGTGATACAACCTTTTAAGAGGCAGTAAATAGCCAGGAGAAAAGTAATGGATGGAGGATATGGTGGAAGAAATTGAGTCATTGCATAAGAATGAAACTTTGGATTTAGTGGAACTCTCAGATGAGACCGATTGGTTACAAGTGGGCATAACAACAAAAGATTACTCACAAAGGAAATGAGTGGATTTTGATGAAGTTTTCTCTCTTGTGGTCAGACACACTTCTATCAGGGTGTTGTTGGCATTGGTAGCTAGTTTGGACTTGGACTTGGAACAGTTGGATATGAAGACTATTTTCCTTCATGGTGATTTGGAGGAGTAGATTTACATGGACCAACCTAAAGGGTTAGAGGAACTAGGATCAATGCACCTTTTCTATAGGTTGAAAAAGTCATTATATGGGCTCAAGTAGTCTTTGAGGCAATGGTATACGAAGTTTGATTCCTACATGTTTTAGATTGGTTACAGTCGTTGTGAGTATGACTGTTGTGCTTACTTCAAAGTTTTTGATAATGATTCATATATTTTCTTGATATTATCTGTGGATAATATGTTGATTGCTGCTAAGACCATGATTGAGCTAGATAGGTTAAAGTCTTTGTTGAGCAAGAAGTTCGACATGCAAGACTTAGGGGCTGCTAAGAAGATTCTTGACATGGAGATTTGCCAGGATAGAGAATCCAGCAAGTTATGGGTGTTCTAGAAGAATTATATGAAAAATGTATTAAATAGGTTTAGCATGGATGATGCAAAATTAGTGAGTACACCATTGGTGAATCACTTCAGATTGTCTACTGGTCAGTGCTTGAAGACAGAGATGAAATTGTCGATATGTCAAAGGCGCCTTAAGCAAGTTCAGTAGGGTGCTTGATGTATGTTATGGTTTGTACTAGACCAGATTTGGGTCATGCAGTGAACATGGTGAGCAACTACATGAAAAATCCAATAAGCGATCATTAGAAGGCTGTAAAGTGGATGACAAACCATAACAATTTGTATACAATTTTATAACAATCCTAGAAGAGATCATTAGGGTGAATGACAATTTGTATAAAATTTGTTTTTTCTATTCTTGATTTATAGAAAATTAAGTAGGAATAAAGAGCTTATTAGAATCGTTCTAACAGGAGTATATGATTCTCAAGATGAATAAAAAATTTATTGAAATAATTTTAAAAATTTAGACATTTTAAAATTAGGGTGAATGACAATTTGTATACAATTTTTTTTATATTCTTGATTTATACACTGAAAGATTAAAATGTTCATATTGCAAATGCAATCGGATAAAAAAATAGAATAATATAGCCCAAAACCAAATGTTGGTTGCGTATCAATTTTTTTTTATTTCCTTTGCCATATTATGCTATTTCTCTATATAATTATTTGCATAATATATTAATTTAAAGTTTTTTGAATAAAAATTTATACTCTTTTCTTAAAATGGAGCACCTTGTTACTTTTTTACTTGATTGAAGGTGCAATATTTTCTTTTTGGAAAGGCACTATTAAAAAGAGGAGCACGATGAGGTTCGAATCTGCGATCTTAACGCGGGGCGGTTATTGTTAGGCTGATCGAAAGTGCGACATATAAATTAAAAATAGAAACATTTTAGCTACACCCCTCTAGTTTACCATATCTTTAATGACACCCACTCTATTATCCAAAACATTATTGACGCGCTTTCTAATTTATATTTAAATATCACTGATACCTCTACTATTAAACTACCATTTCTAACAAAAAAAAAAATCATTTAAAATACCAAATTGCCCTACATAAACCCTAAGCAATATTTCTACATAAAATTTGAGGCAATTAATTTTTTTTTTACATATTAAAATTCGAGCTGATTAAAATTTATTTTTCTACCTATGAAAATTTAAATCAATTAAAATTCGATTCGAGCT
The DNA here is from genome assembly GCA_023539305.1 of Ilex asprella. NCBI lineage: Eukaryota > Viridiplantae > Streptophyta > Magnoliopsida > Aquifoliales > Aquifoliaceae > Ilex > Ilex asprella. The sequence goes on from CM042201.1 coordinate 9,753,935, forward strand.
GATTAAATTTTCTTTTTAACGTATTAAAATTTCAACATATTAATTTTTTTTACTTATTAAAATTTGAGCAGATTTGAGCTTAATTTGAGTTGTTAGTGTCAATTAAAATACGATTCAAGTTGATTAAAATTTGGGTGGATTAAAATTTATATTTTTTTATGTATCAAAATTCGGGCTGATTAAAATTCAATGCCAGTTGATTAAAATTTGATTCGTGCCGATTAAAAACGAATTTTAATTAGCTCGAATTTTAATACGTAAAACAAATCATAAAAATAGAGGGGTCTCATTGCCTATTTAGAAGGGGTGTGGATGAAGTTTTTCCTAAAATATATCATGGACAATTTAGTAAAATTATATTCTAGTTAAGACCTTTAATCTGATAGGGGGTGTTTGTGAAGATTCAAAGAGTGTCCTTAAAGATATAATAAATTAGAAAACAGTTGACTAAAATTTTCTAATAAAAATATAATGGTTAATTGCAAATTGCACATTGAAATATCGTTTGAATTTTAATTTACACTCTCAGAAATAAAAAATCTCAATTTACACCCTCAAAGATAGAAATTTATATCAATGCGCACCTGAAATTAATAGTCGTCAGTTTGTCGTCTAAAAATAAATTGATAAATTATATTTAAAATCCCCTCATGCTTGTAACTTAATCATTTGGACTCCCTCATATTTAGAATATTACTCCTACACCTCTTGACGTTTGTGCACCTGTAACACATAACTCCTTATCATTGATATATGTTAATATAATGGTTAAAAAATATAATTTCATCATAATAAAAAATTATAATTTCATACTACCATTTATTTTGTGACTCCGTTATACTCTAAAGTTCAAAATCAAGCTTACCATTTAAATGTCCAATATAATGCAGATATTTATATAATGTTCTTTATATCTAATACAATGCATCACTTAAACAAAATTATTTGAAAGCCCAATTGGAGGAACATTTTTAGTTATATTTGGATTCTCAAGGGATGCATGTATAATATTTCAAATGTGATGGGTCATGGTGATTAAGTGACAAGTATGATGGGGTCTGAGTGTAATTTATTCATTTAATTTTAGATGAATGTTAGCTTGAGGTGCTTTGATACAATTTTTTATCTTTGAGGGCATAAATTAAAATTTTTGATCTTTAAAGGTACAAATTAAAATTTGAACGATCTTTTAGGATAGAATTTGAGATTAACCCAAAATATAAAAATCTTTTATGGTGGAAATTGTTATTTGCCCTTAAAATTATGATCATCTATAATGGGGAAAATAATAGTTCAAACCCTGAAAGATAAAAAAATCTCAATTTATGTGCAGTTTATGCCTGTCAATTTAACAAAAATCAGAACGAATGTCATGACTGAGGTCATATCGCTACCAATTAGTTCCAGTGAGGGTATAATTTAAAATAATTAATCTTGAAGGGTATAAATTTAAAATTTTTAATCTTTCGAAGTTCAAACTGTCATTTTCCCTCGATAACATTTCCACTTACTTCTCAATACGACGTCGGTGAATGGTTGCTCTCAGGCTGCCTCGGTCCAACTGTCCAACCCGGCGATCTCAACTTCTTCCACAGTGCACTTGTCTTCGTCCTTTCTCTGTGTGTGTGTGTGTGCGTGAGAGAGAGAGAGAGAGAGAGAGAGAGAGAGAGAGAGAGAAAGAGGAAAATGCATTACTGGGTTCGAGCTTCCCCATCTGATTTTGGTGGAACTCTACCTCAACCTCGAAGGCAATGCTTTCCCCCTTCCTGTCTTTTTCTCTCAATATATTAATACATGTGATATTTTTGTTGAATTTCTTTAGATTTTAGATGATAGAAATGCTTTTTTTTTTTAAATTTCTCCAATTCTGACTGATATATATTTTTTTCCAGTGGCCATAGTGCTGTGAATATCGGGAAATCGAAGATCGTACTGTTTGGTGGCCTCGTCGACAAGAAATTTCTCAGTGACATCACTGTATATGATATTGGTACTATTTATCTCTCGTTTAAGGGTGCTTTCGGATGTCCAAATAAATTGAAATCATGTGGTTTTTTCTATTTTCAAAATTGAGTTCAGTTCATGTGTGGTTCAATTTCTTGACTTAGTAAATACCGATTTCTAAATGGTTATTTCAGTTAAATTACTATTTAACTATTTAGTCTATTTATTTATTTTTTTTTATCTCAAACCACCACCAAACTCATGGGATTAATATCAACTTTGGTAGAAAATTTAGTGAACTTTGCCATGCAAGCTTGAATTTCTTATACTAATTGTCACCGTATATGTTCTTTTTAAGCAAACACTTGGTGTATATGCTCTGTCATTTTATAATTAGATCTCAGTTGTAACCCCCTGGAATATTTTGTTACCTTTTGTTGTATAGTTTTATTTGTATGGAAATGTATTTATTATGATTGTATCTTCGGCGTGAATTTGAGAAGAATCCAGCTTGTGTAATATAAATTTGCAGTTGCACAGCATTCAGCTTTAGCGTTCACATCCGACTTACATGTAAATAAAGATGGTTGGTGATGCTTTTTTGTGCATTTGATTTTCTGTGGCACAAGGAGACTGTATGAAAAGGAAATCTACCGTTATTTGTTGAAGAAATATGAGGAAAATTAAAAAAATAATTTGATTCTCCAATTTAAGGTTTAATGTTGTTTCGGACTTGGGGAAAAAAAAACTCATTTATCAGGAAGAAAAGAAACATAAAATCAATTTTTTTCCTTCCAAAGCCAAACATATGTGTTAGACCCACTCAAATAGAGTTTTGTTTCATGGTTCCAAAGAAAGAATTTACATTTTATCTTTAGACTTTTCTGGCCCGGCATAGGGGTTACTGCTCTTATTTTCATGGAAACTATGCTTGCTACCTTTGTGGGTGGGAAGAGACAAATTTTGGTCATCTTTTTCCTTTGAGAATCTTAGAATGTAGTTATATTGCTCTTAGAAGATAGGATGTGGAAGTTTTCATTCCTCCATAAAAAGGGTGCCTGAAAGGATATCTGCATTAAGTATCAGCTGGGTGAGTGTGGCATTTGTCAGCCTTATTGATGTTTGGAAATGAAATATATTGTGAAGTAAGTGCCTTGAATTGCTCATGGTAGCATCTATCTTTTCTTTGGGCTGAACTAGAATCAATCGATCAAGTTGCACAAGTTCAGCATTGAAGGGGTGCATAGCTATATGAAAATTTGCATTTCGAAAAATGGGACTGTGATGGGAATAGAAGTCACAAAACTAGTTGCACGGTACAATGTGCTGGCCTTAATTTCATGGCCAGTCAAATACTTGGAGTCCAGCTTTAGATTTGATGAAAACAGAAATACAAATCTACCAATACTCATCAAGACAAACTGGAAGTGACTCAGCTGGTATAATGGTTCTATTTCGTCACACAGGAAAAATTGGCTGTTGTTGCTCTAGTGGTTGAATGTTGATGCAGAGATGTGCTTACATGCTTCTCAAAAGTACTTTTTCTAACATAAAAGTTTACTTTATATTACTTATGAAATGCTTCAATATCTGTAGAGAGAGTGATCAACACCAGAATAATTTAGAAGTTGTGTGAGTTCTCAAATGAGTTTTGGCATTGGTTTACAAGTTGTTTTCAGGTTCTAAATTGTTGCCTTTTAAATGTTTTAGATAACAAAATATGGTTTCAGCCAGAGTGCACTGGCAATGGTTCTGATGCGCAAGTGAGGCCTTGCCCACGAGCCTTTCATATCGCTGTTGCAATTGATTGTCATATGTTCATTTTTGGTGGGAGATCTGGAAGCAAAAGGTTTGTGCGTATCTACTAAATGTCTGTTTTTGCAAGTCTCCATTTCTTTCTTGGTAAATAGACTGTGTTTAATCTTGAGGAAGGCTTGCTACTTTCAACTAATGAATAATCTTAATCTGCAGGTTGGGGGACTTTTGGGTCCTTGATACCGGTTAGTATTACTTAAGTGTAAAGCTTTAAATACATGAATGTAGATGATCAAGAAATGCCATAAATGTGGACATACTTGGTCCTTGTTTTTTTGCTGATGATTATTTGAGCTTGTAATTGTTCCAGATATATGGGAATGGTCAGAACTCACCAGTTTTGGTGACTTGCCTTCACCACGAGATTTTGCCGCTGCTTCAGCTATAGGAAACAGGAAAATCGTCATGTGAGTGCCGTACCTTGTGGTGTTAGTCCAGCTGGTTGATTTGGGTTTTGCTAAACTCGAAGTCTTAATAAGCCTTCATAAAATGCAGGTATGGTGGTTGGGATGGTAAAAAGTGGTTATCAGATGTCTATGTCTTGGACACAAGTAATGTCTTCACTTGCCGGTTGCTGTAGTGTTATATTTATTTATTCATTTTGTTATAATGAGATGATATTATATGTAACGTGGTTCTTGATTGTGTTTGTTATGTGGTATTCTTTTCAAACAGTTTCCCTAGAGTGGATGGAGTTATCTGCTACAGGATCGTTGCCACCACCAAGATGTGGCCATACAGGGACTATGCTTGAGAAAAGGTTGCTTGTCTATGGCGGTAGAGGTGATACAGCACATTCGGGTTTAATGCTTCGGGTTATGTTTGTATCTTTATGCAGATGGTTCTTTATTTGTTGTCTTGAGTTTCTGCTTGAAGGAGCTATATATTTTTGGAGTGATATCAAATGTTTTCTTGCTTAAATTTGCAGCAAGATGGTACCTGATTTGACTGAATCTAGGTGTTGTCTGATAATGGTTATTAAAATCCTGCATCAACCAACAAATCGATTCAAATATTTTGTAGAATCCCTAATGCATAGAATCTTAATAGATCATACTCCAGATCATATAGGATCTAGGGTTCCAATTCAAATTGCGATTCTATTGATCCCAAGTTGTTGTGTTTGTTTGTTAGGTGTATTCAGTTATTGAGTTGACCCAATACATTTTGCTTGTTTTTATACTTTAAAACATAATCCAAATGTAATTATCTCATACAATTGGTTGTCTATCGGAGAATTTTAATGGATAAAAAAAGCTACAAAAAGTTTTCTTCATTACAGAAAGCTCTCTCCTTTTGTTTGTCTCTCTAACTGAAAAGTTGAAAACAACATTTGGGTTTGATCTACTCTATTGGCAAGTAATAATTGCCAGATAGTCTTTCATTTGCATTCTCTTATATATATATTTTTTCCGGATGTCGAACAATCAAAGTTGTTTAGTTAATAGTCTTTCAAATTTTAAGTCTCTCGCCTATATTTATTTCTTTTTGAAAGTTAAAACTGAAGTACTTCAATGCTCCTATTACTCGCAAATCCCGCAAGATTAACATTTTCAACACTTTTTAATGCTTAGATTGTATTTTCTCAAATTTCTATAATTTATATTAATTCTTGTTTTTCAAAATTTTGTATTGCTCTATATTTTTTTGTCTCATTTTTTCAGTTCGTAGGTTCTTATGATTCTCGATTCGATCCTACAATCCTGATCTTTTTGCCTCTCCCATCAATCCAAGGTAGGATTCCGATTTTGAAAACCTTGTGGCTTATAACTCCACTAGTTGGTGCACGCACGTGTTGCACACCAACTGTTTTAACATAATTTTTGTGAATAAATAAAAAATTATTCGTCATCCTTTCAATGGTCCACAACTATGATATGAAACATCATAAGGAAGATATGTTGGTACACACGTGTATATATTTGAGTCCGTCTGCAAGAATTAATAGAGAGAGTAATTGTGGAGTTACATTAATGATTTTGCAATGCAAACTTATATCAATAAGAACAATAAACCCTAACACCAAATGAACTTTAATCAACTAAAAAAAGAAGCACTCTTAAATTGATGCAATTTTTTGGCATTGCAATTTACCCATTTTTTTTCCAAGTTAAAAAGGGCATAAATTATAAAAAAAAAATTCCAGAATGCCAAATTTGGTAAGAACGGTAGTTTCATTGATTTCTGATTTTAAATTTTTATTATGAAAACCTGCCAAGTATTGGTTCCATCACGCCACAAGTGAAATTTGTTAGTCATTTGGGAAAATATATCGATATGTAACACCAGGCAGTATCTTAGTTTTCAACAATTGTAGGAAACCAGAAATTTTTACCTAGCATAGTAAGCTATATATATTCTTACACACAAAAGCCTTTTGCACGCTTCAGTTCAAATATTGGGATGAATATTATGTTATTGACCTTTTTTCTTATATCTTTTACTTATATTCATACTTTACAAAAGACAAAAAAGGACATTTGCTTATCATTCAAGAGAAACTGCAATTGTGCACTAGGGACACAAATTAAAGCATAAGTAAAGTATATGTACCAGTGTTAAATACCTCCCAACTGTAATGTTCATGAAGTTGGACCAAAGTAAGAAAGCGACAAACTCTGATGTCATTATACCACTTACTGATCAAAGGCATTTTAGATTAACATAAGCTTTTAGAATAAATATTACAATTTGAAGACGTTTACAAGGACATCAAAATTTATTTAAACATGAAGCATGAAATTTGATTTTTAGGTGTCTTATGCGTTATAAAAAGTGATACAAACGCTCGTGAGATTTAGCTAACTTGATGTTGGGCGTATAGTTTGGTGATTTAAGCAAAGAAAAACCTACTTTGGACTTGAATTTTCTCCAGAAAACCCTTAGTATCTCACTTGAAGTCCTTGTATGGTGATGCTTTGGTGACTCATTTCACTAAACCAGTCTATCTTTGTCGTTTTGGAAAAGGACTTGTATGTGTTCACACAGAATGCATCCAGGCTTGTTCCAGTGTCGTTTGAGGAACAACCAGATAGTCTCGCATAATGAGAATTTGTTAAATGCAAGGGAATATGAGAACTAGTTGAAGGCAATTTGGTGAAGAGTGCTTTGGTGGCGTTGATTCAGTTTCCAGCCCATCAGTTTATTTGCCAAGGTTGATTCACATATAAAATGATTACACACAAAAAAATATTACCTACCCTACCTATTGAAGTTTGTTATGATCTTTTGCCATATCTGAAACCCATTTCTACAACACAAAGGATTGCGTCATTCACCCCCAAAAATTACAATTCTCAAAACAAGTAAGGAATGAGCGAGAAGCTGAAAGAGCGAGAGAGAAGGTGATATGTAAGTAAGTTTTGTATTATATAGTAGATGATATACATATATATATATCAGTTTCTTTGAATTTGTTATATATGAAATGAAATTTAGGTAGACCAATCGTTATTAGCTAAGTAAGCTTTTAAAAATATAAAAATATGTACTTCCAATATTATAAACGACATTAAACAGCACTTGAAGAGGGAACCAACACCTTCATTGAAAAGCCTGATAAATAATGTATTAACTATTTGACTTTTAGTCTTTCAATTAGTAAGTGATGTAGTGACTTCAACTTAATACTTATTCACAGAATTTATTGTGCTGCAAATCAACTAAAGTAGGAAGACTAAAGGTTAACAAGGAGGTAAGTATAAATATAAGTATTGATATTAGATAATTAAGTACATAATAATATAAGTGTCTTTAATCTTTTTCATAGGGACATAATAGTCAATCAAAAGTTTTTCACTTAGTTGTCTTTTATTAGTAGTACAAATTAAGTGCTTGATTGCATGAAAAGTTGTAGCACTATTTTTTGTTGATGTGTGTATGGCAAGGCTAAGGCACAATGGACTATGGGTTAAAGGATAAAAATCCTCTTGAAAATGTATCTAAATTGATTTTAATACTGTGTTATTGCTCATCAGTAAATTATCTAAGTGGAAGATATTATTTAAATCAAACTTGGCTGGATAAATTTATTATGAATGTTACTTCATCGACTTATAATCTTCAGGTTTGTTGATTATAAACTGCAACTCAGTGCGAAGTGGTTTTCCCTTTCGATAGCCAACAGACTGTTTTTTTTTCACAATGTGAATGAAAGATAGTTCCGATGCACAAGTTGCATGTTCATTTTGTCTTCTTTTCATCATTTGTTGCACTGGTTGTCTGCTCATTCTCATTTAAGAGATACAACCGCCCTGGTGAAGGAAAGCTCCTCTTTTTTTTTTTCGAATTATTTTGAATCGAGTTGGAGACTAGAGCCAAAGTTTCGTAACTTAAGTCGGGACTGGGTTTAGTAGATGCCCCCCCTACCACCACCACCACCACCACCAAACTAACATTCTATTAGTTAAGCAGCGTGGTCAAGCTTTCGAACACCTCTATGAACTGCTGCCTCATCCCAACATGCTTTAGAATCAAGAGTCGTTTAGGAAGCACGAATATTTTCCACGGGGCGCTGTGGTAGTATCAGACATGTGTTCGACACAGATACGGCCGGACACGTGTCCGACACGGCTAGAAGTGTCATGAATAGTGAACTCAGTCGGACACGGCCAAGATACGTCTAGGACACGGCCAGGATACGTTTAGGATACGACCAATAATTTTTTTATTAAAAAAATAACTTTTAACTATTAAAAATTTATTTTTTCTAATATATTTTTTGTTACGTAACTTATATACTATGAATGTTAATAGATGCAATGATGTTTGATAAAAATAGTCGATATTTAATTTGATCTATTACAATTTTAATCAAAAAAATAATATTTGCTAGGTCTTATTATTAATATTGTTATAATATATGCTTTATTTTTAATATATTACAGCTCTATTATTATTTAAAAAATATATTATATTATTTTAATAGCCATATCCTTGCCGTACCTGTGTCCTATATTTTTAACTTTGTCGTATCCCCGTATCCGTATCGTATCGGATACGACATCCGTGTCCGTATCCGTGCTTCCTAGAGAGTCGTACAGGAACTGGACTGCAAGAGGGAGCTTGCTGATAGAAACGATTTTGTTGTCACTCTTATCCATTTAAACGCATTTCCCCACTTTTTGTTTGGCTATTTCACACATTCTATATAGTCAGTTGTTTAGTTGATATGAAGTTGGCAGCCCTTATCAGGTGGATTCAAAAAATATTTGGCTATAGAAACCTCTCAAATGCTTTTTCTACTTTCAACCAGCATTTTGTGAACATTTTACATGCTCTGGTGATTTGATTGTGTTAGAGTTCTTATTTTATATTTTGAGTAGTGAATGGTTGTATTGTAATTCTCATAATATCAATTTAGTATAAATAAGAGTGTAGGGCAACATAGCTTACACACATATTATTCTTTCCTCTCTTTATCTTCTTTTTTTCTCCTAACATAATATTATAGCTTTTACTTATTAACTTGGTATCAGAGAATCAATTCTAGGTTTTTTTTGGACATAAATGAATAGTGGTTGTGTGCGAACAGTGTTGCAATGAATAGTGTCCCTGATGAACAATACCTGATGAACAGGGTTGCGAATGAACAGTCCTTGTTAACAGCACCCCTACCCAATGAACAATGACCAATGTTTTTTTTGGTTACTAGATTCCTATTCAGTGGTGATTTCTTTTGGGGAAGTTTTAATATACACCAGATAGGTGAGGTTAAATTCCAAGAAGTGAGATTTCTAATGCCTAGAGATTTGTTGTTAGTTTTAATGGGATTTAGGTGAGTTTTTGGTATTCGGCTACTGTTCCGGCCTTGAACAATGATCGGGGCTACTCTAGGTTATTTCAGTGTATTGTTGTTTTGCCTTATTTTGATTTTTGAATTGTGGGTTCTTAGTTGTGGTTGAGGATCGATGGTGGGTTTGCTTCAGTGACTATATTGCTAAGTCCATTATATTATTTGTTAATATTTGGTTGTGAATTTAATTCCTAAAGTCTGTGGTTCAAATTTGGGTATTCTCTTGATACTTTCTACATTAGTTTGTGTGATTGTTGATAGTTGGTGGATTAGTGAACTATTTGTGGTCAAGGATCAAAATATCGTTTTGAAACAATCGAAACGTTCAAAACGTTTCCGTTTTCAAGGAGATTGAAACGAATCAGTGATAAAATTGAAATTCTAATTTTTTGAGGTATTCCATAATGTTTCGAGATGTATTATAATATTTTAATGTATTTGCACAATTGTTTTAGAATATTTCAAGTTATTTCAATATACTTTGATACATTTCAATCAATGTTTTAGAAAAATAATTCTTAAATTTTTTATTTTTTTTATTATATTTCTGAAACGGGTTGAAACGTTTCTGAAATACGTCGAAACGTTTCCGTTTACTAGGTGACTGAAACAATACATCGAAACGAAATTTTGAGCCTTGTTTGTGGTTTTGATTTTTTGTTCAACACTGGATAATTACTTGTGGATTTTTTGATGACATCTCAGAGTTGTAGTAATGGTGGTGTTCGTGGTGGCGGTCGTGATCTGCTTGATAAATCTAGTCGTGGTGGTCTAGTTGTGGTCATCGCTCTGAGTAAAATTGTACTAATTGTGGTAACACATGACAATTGAGAATTGATATTGGGATAAGTATGGGAGATCAACATATGCTAATCATGCTTCTAATGACACTTCAGGTTCTTTAGTACATCAGATTTATACTCTAGACAATTATAAGAATTAACCTTAAAAGTTCTCTGATGCATGCATAAACTTGCAGTGCTTAGTTACTGCATCATAAGTGCAACTTCGTCCAAGCAACATGTTATTAGCTTAAACCTTGTTCATTCATTTCTCAAAATGCATTATCAACTTTGTATCCTGACATGGATGGTGGTAAGCATAACTTGTACAATATAAGATTTGCTCAAATTGTGTATTGATGCTTTAAAAGTTTCTAGTTGGTTTTCTGGTAAACGCTTGGTAACAGGGTACCCGAACTCTTTCAGATCATATAACCGACATCATGTTGGGACAGATAACCATGCATAATATACTGTTCATTGCGTTTAAGTTGGGATTATCTGTATCATAATATTATTTTTGAGATAACTTCACTTTAACATCCTTTGTTGCCAGCGCCACTATAATTTATCTTGCATTTATTAACTCGGTCCATTGCTTTTTATATTTACCTGTGAAACATGGTTGTTTCCGTGTATTTGTTTTTTAGATGACATAGGTGCTTTTGTCAAATTCAATAGGAGGAGGAGGGCCGATAATGGGTGATTTATGGGCTTTGAAGGGTCTCATTGAAGAAGGTATTATTGTGCTACTTGCCTCATATCTTTGCTTTGCACTCTGTTTTGTAGAATCCCTGTAATTATTGTGATTGTGTGGTATGTGCTGATATTTTTTGCTGCCATTTCCTTGTCAAGTGGGAAAATTGACTTTTTCAGTTCATGTCAACAAACAGATTGTCAAAGTGATCCACAGATAATGTGAAGGCTTTTGTCAGTAATAAATCTCCCATATTCTTTTCTTTATTTAAGTTTAATAGAAGCAATATCGAGGAATTCAAGTCAATATATACACCATGTTTTGACATCCAATTTAAACTAAATGATTCAATTGTGCCTTAGATAGCACTTGAAGGTGTCATGAAAAATTAGCAACAGTTGTGTGTAATGGCTAAAATTTGATTTGGGTTGGTGTTCTCTCTGATACCATTGACAACTGAAGTTGCAACTCCATTGTTGACTACTTACCGAGGAAAAAACCCATTGTCAACTATGGAATTACCTTTGGGTGCCATATCATTGCAATGGTGTCATCGTTTTTTTTGGATGCACTAATCTACAGTAATCAATTAGAGAATTCTTTCTTGGAAGTTTAATTTAGAAAACAATCAGTTCTACCCCTTCCACATCTAGCCAACCCGAGGCCACTTAGCATGAAAAGAATGATTTCTCCTCTTTCCACATACAAATACCAGGTAATTATTTCTAAAAATTCCTTTCTTGCATTGTCATTCTTGATGGTTCTACATTGCTCAAATCAACATTCCTTGAATAATCAACATTCCTGGAATAATCAGCATTCCTTGAATATGTGATTGTGCGTGTACATGCATCATTTGTGGCTTCTCTTCTGGAATGATGAAGTTCATTCTTTTCTTTTCATTACGCATTAGTGATTGATTAAATTTGTTTATGATTCGTCTTTGTTGTGGAAGGAAGAGAATGAATCTCCTGGATGGACACAATTGAAGCTTCCAGGTCAAGCTCCTTCACCCCGTTGCGGCCATACTATTACATCTGGAGGACACTACGTAACCACTTCTCTGATCCCTTTCTTGTCTGTATGATGCTTTACAATAATTTAAATTGCTTGTTACTTTAAGGTAAGAATAACATATTAAAAGATAATAATCTTTAAATATGACCTTCTTGGTCGTGGCATAGTTGATGGCTGGAGCCTACTCAACTTGCAAACATAAAAATTCTACTATTAAGCCTCTTAGTACAAACATCTGCTAATTGCTCTTTGGACGTCACAAAGGGCATACAAATCAACCCATCATTTAGTTTCTTTTTAATAAAATATTTGTCAACTTCAATGTACTTTGTCCTGGCATTTTGAACTGGGTTATGAGTAATATTTATGACAGTCTTATTATCACAATATGGGCACATATGTTCACAATTAACGATACCCAAGTCTTGCAATAAAGTTTTCAGCCATATAAACTCACCAATACCACGAGCTAAGACCCAATATTTCACCTCTGCACTAGATCTAGCCCCCAGTTTTTGCTTCTTGCTTCGCAAGTAATTAAATTTTCTCCTACAAAGGTATAGTAACATGTAGTGGACCTTCTATCATCAATTGAGCCTATCCAATCTACATTTGTGAAAACTTCTAATTTCAGATGATCTTGCTTTAAGAATAATATTCCTTTGCCTCTTGATGAGGAACTCGAGGAGCATGTATGAATTAACTAATAACACTCACTGCCTCTTACTATATTTGGACGGGTATAAGAAGGGTATACAAGTCTCCCAACAAGTCTCTGATATCTTTCTCTATTAACTTGATCACTTTCATCACTTCTCAGGGGTTGTTTGTCTCAATAGGTGAGTCAGTAGGACTACAACCTAACATGCCAGTTTCATTCAAAAGATCAAGAATATACTTTTTTGTAAGATGAAAATGCCTTTATCTGATCTAGTTACTTCAATCCCTAAGAAATAGTGTAAACGTCCCAAGTCCTTGATCTCAAATTCTTACTCTAAATCATCACCTGTAAGTATTATGTGATCACCATGTGCTATAGGAACCAAGATCTAACAACTACCTTGTTTGAGGAATATTTTATGATCTACATGATTTTGCTTGTACTCAAACTTGACCATTGTCTTATGGAATTTGTCAAACCAAGCTTTAGGAGACTGCTTTAGTCCCTAAAGAGACTTCCTTACACACTTTTCCCTCTGTAGCTAGTGAAGAAAAATTCGGAGGAATATCCATGTACACTTACTTCCTCCTCCAAGCTCCCATAAAGGAATGCATTCTTTATGTTCAATTGTTATAGATCCCACCCCAGATTAACAACACAAGAAAGAATGACATGGATGAAATTCGTCTTGACCACAAGAGTAAATATCTCTTGATAGTCAATGCCATATGTTTGAGTATACCCTTTAGCTACTAGTTTTTCTTTGTATCTATCCATTGTACTATCTTCATTATGCTTGACAATAAATACCCACTCACAACCTACTGCCTTTTTCCGATTAGAAGAGATGTAAGCTCTCAAGTTTCATTCTTTCTCAAATCCCTCATTTCTTCTACCAAGGTTGCTTTCAACTTAGGCTCTTTAAGGGCTTCAGTCCAACTGCGAGGAAGAGATATAGAAGATAAAGACAAAATAAAAGTACGATAGGAGGAAGACAAAGAGTCATACGAAACAAATTTGAAATAGAATGTTGAGTACAAGTCCGAACTCCTTTTCAAATAGGAATAGGTAAAAGAACTATCATCAATAGGATTATTACAAGGAGACTCATTGCTTGATTTTGGGGAAGAGATATCAGGAAGTGAGTCCGGAGATGATGAATGACTTGGTGCCTCGTGGGTGATGATTTGCTTAGTTTGTTGTCGATTATAGCATCGCCAATCATCCTTATCTAATCTTCCACAAGTAGTCTGCTCCTTTGAAGAGATGGGGGAGGAGTGGAGAAGTATAACTCTGTTTCATGAAATGTGATATCCATACTAACATACACCTTTCGGGACCGAAGATGATAACACTTATACCACTGGGAAACATAGTAGCCAATAAAGACACAACGTAACGCTTTTGGATTCAACTTTCCCTTAGTTATTCGATAATCGAGTATAAAATGCACACAACAAAATACCTTTGGGGTTTTAGAATAAGGAGAAGTTGACCCTTGAAACAACCCTAGGAGTGGTAAAATTAAGAACTCTCAAGGGCATCTGATTGATGAGATATGTGGCAGTAAGTACTACATTTCCCCAAAAAGATTGAGGGACACCTATAGTAAACATCAAGGAGCACGCCAGTTCGAGAAGATTCGATTCTTCCTCTTTGTTATAATGTTTTGTTCAAGTCAATTCACACAACTAGATTGGTGAAGAATTCAATGTTTCGTAAGATAATCCTGGGATTCTCCATTAAATTACTTAGTCTCATTATTAGTTCTGAGAACCTTAATTTTAGCATCAAATTGAGTATTTACTGGTTTATGAAAATTGTTGAAACAAGTGAATACTTTATCCTTGCTATGCAACAAATAAACCCAAGTCACCGGATTGTAGTGTTCAATGAAAGTAACAAGCCATCGATATTCAGCAAGAGAAACAATACGAGATGGTCCCTACACATCAAAATGAACAACCATAAACATGGTAGTGCTTTTATTAATATTACTAGGACAAGAAGTTGTTGTATGCTTAGCAAATTCACAAGCATCACAAAGAACATTATCTTTATTACATTATTTCACCAAATTGGAAAAAATTTCTCTAATAGTCCTATTGATGGATGACCAACTCTTCGATGTCATCAATGTAGTTGTTTGAGAGCCACAAAACCAAATATAAACTACCATGAGCTCCATCATTGTCAATCATTCTCCCCATTCCTAGTTCCTGAAAAACACAATGAGATGGGAAGAATGTTTCAGAACAATTTAGAAACTTTGTAATGTTGTTGACCTAGTGTAACTTAGTAGAAAAGTTTGGAACATGAAGAATCGATGACAAAGCCATAGTTAGAAGGCGAACAATGGATGAAACATTTCCCAGATATAGATGATTGCCCTAACTTTATCTTTACATGTGGAATAACAAGAGAGAAGACTACAAGAACTTGTCATAATCAACCGAGCCTAACCAAAATGTCACAACAACATCCAATAGTTAGTGGTTCTGGAATTGATAATCCAAGGATTATGGGAACAAGATTTAGTAAAAGCACTGGCATGTATACTTGTGTGAGCAAAGTTAAAAACAACAGAAGTGGAAGTAGATGCAGAAGAAGTGAGAGCCTACGTCTCATTTTCAGTGAAACTCACACTGTCAGTACCTATCTTGATGGACTATTGGAGGTGGAGGTAGGATTAGCAATCTTAGTCAAATAAGTAAGTGAACACGCAGGACCAACCTTATTACCACCATGCCCCTTTGAGGGACGATCGTATAGCTTCCAATAGTATTTTTTTTGTGTGCCTTATTTTTCGCATTAACCATATTTTAACAGATCATTTTCAAAGCTCTCATTTTTTTTATCACCACGAGGCTAAAAAGATCTGTTCTGTAAGTGGAATAGCTACTAGAGTAGATCAATCATGGCCGGGATGATTATGAAGCATGACATTCTTCCTACTCTCCTCTTGTTGCACTTGCACAACATATGCTTGCCTCAAGAAAGGAAAAAGATCCATTACCAAAACCTGTATATGGAATTGATCATATTCTATATTGAGGCCTACAAGAAAATTATATGCTCATTCTTTCGCTATCAATTTTTAAAACTTAGCATTATCTCTAACACAATCTGCTTGAAAATCTTGGTAATAATGTTGCCCCTGCCATAGATTACTCAGTTCGGCGTAATAATTTGCCATAGTCATATCCCTTTGTTTGGTTTCATGGATCTTCTTTTAGAGTTTATAAATCTAGACATCATTCCCAACATGTGAATGTATTTGAGTTGCAACTTTCCAAATCTCGTGGGCTGTCTCAAGAAATAGAAAACCACAGTTTATGTGAGGCTGCATCGAGTTTAGCAACTGTGTCATCGCGACAAGTTCTGAGATATCCATTGAATAAGATCAGGTTCAGATTTGGACTTCTTACTTGCTTTTGTCAAGTATCTATTTAGTCCACTTGCCTGAACTGATAACAAGCTTGATCGTGACCAAACCAAGTAATTGCTCCCATGCAATTTTATTGGACTGATCTAGAGAAAAGGTTTTCATCCAAGAGTGCCTATATGACTCAACTCACATTTCTCAAGGCTGATAGATTCTGTACTAACTTCTAACATGTTCACTAGTTAGAAGTTAGTATAGAACCTTCATTGCCAAGACCCACTGTTGCCTGCCGAAGCCTATAGGTCACTGTCGGAGCCCTCTATTGGCCAAAAAATAAAAAAAACCCCAAAAAACAGTACCCACTATAAAAAATCTTCATAGAGGCAACATTATTCAAAATATCACAAAACCCATATGTGTACCACAAAAAAACCCAATCAAATTTGCACCACACTCAACCAGGTTCCAATCGTTGTAGTTGGCACCCATAGGTTGTGTTAGGAGGGTTGGAATGATCTCAATCTTCGCCAAACAACAAATCGAGAAATATGACCCCAAAATTTTTAAAAACATTAAAAAATTGAAAAAATATCTTAGATGACTTCAAAAAATTCTAGAAAAATGACCATTATATTCAAGAAGAAAAACCGAGCCAGATCATGTCGATTTTGATCGATTCCGGCGATGACATTAGTGACCTTCCCAAAGCCTCTCTGAGTGTTCTTGTGACTTCAAATTTCGGATAGATGGCTCTGAAACCAATTTGAAATCTCAAGATGTTAAGATTTTAGGATTTAGAGTGTAGAGGAGGCAAGAAAGAAGAAGAGAAGAAAGAGATTAGAGATTAGGGTTAAAGGAGAGTGAGAGTTAACTAATCTCTTATCATCACTCATATTTATATTAACACATAATGAGCTGCAAATTACAATAATACCCCGCATTAAAATAACCCGACATTCTACAATATATAATTGGGCAAATTTCTAATTATTATTAATCTATTTGTAATGCACAAAATTCTTTGATTCTAGTGCTTTTGTGCCTGACTTTGAAGATCTTGTCTTTGTAGCTTTTATTGTTTGGAGGACATGGAACTGGTGGTTGGTTGAGCCGCTACGACATTTATTACAATGATTGTGTTGTATTAGACCGAGGTGAGTGCTGTCATATTGGATAAGTAGTGGTAGATTTGGTGTAAGTAGAGCACCTATTAACTACTGATTTAAGTGCTATGATTTTTCCTGTGTCAGAGTTGCCTTTTTCAGTTCCTCTCTGAATCCTTTTTCTCATTGGCATGCTCTTATGTGGAGTTGAACTCCTCTTCTCTTGAAGAGATGGTGAAAAGGATTACTTCCGCTGGGATTTGTGGTTTTGTTGTGTTAAGTTCAGTTGAAATATGGTCAAAAGACTATGATTCTGAACAAAACATCATGAAGGACATTGATGAAATCATTTATCTATGCAACCAAGGAACCTGGTATACTGAAGTATCTAATATGATGTGCGCCTCCACAATTTGTGATTTTGAATATTGCAGATCACTGTGCCATTGTCATATATGTTCCGATTATTTTCATTTAAAAAAAAATTGTGAATTGGGATCTGCCCCGAGTTTCGGAGCAAATAATGCCCCTTTACAATATGATATCAACTCTTGAATAAATACTCTCTCCATTCCAAAATTAGTCCATTCTGGGAATTCCACCTGTTTTAAGAGGCATGAAATTATTTCTTTCACACCAAGTTAGAAAACTGTAACTTATCATCACTACTATTCGAAAATAGGAATAGGTGAAGGGTACTTTCCAAAAGCCTCTGAAAGGATAATTTACGGAGTGATCAAGTCCTTTACATTGACTTTTTATACTAGGATATTATTTTGGGACATTCAAAAAGGAAAAGTGGAGTGTGAGTTTGGGATGATAGGAGCATAATTGAAATCTGCATTTCCTAAGACTGTTAACTTCTTTAAATCTCCCAAGACTATCCTCTCTTTCCTCCCCTGTGTGAGTGTATGTGTGTGTGTTTGTTGGGGGATGGGTGGGTTGGGGTGTGGATGTGGATATGGATGGGCTTGTGCCAAGGGTGGTGTGTATGAACACTATTAGTCTCCTAGTTCCCATAAAATTTGTTTAAGGTTGTGTATGTTGATTGAAACTTGGCTTGCAATCTTTCGGGCCACTTCCATTCTCATATTTGTAAAATCAATATTACGTATAAACTTGTGCATTCCAGAGGCAGAAAGATGGTCCAGAATCTTCAAACTAATTCAATCAAGCATAACAAGCTTCAAGCTCCACATCAGTACTTTTGAAAATTTGTGCAAGGAGAAAAAATAAATACAAATATCTTTATTTGCATGTTGGAGGAACAAACTAAAAATAGAGCTTTCTTAAAAAATACTCCTGTGAGTCGATTTTGGAAGACTCAGTCAAATTACTGACTTCAGCCACTGTCCGGTTTTACTTGTATCAGTTATTGTTATGCGAACTTTTCCTCCTTGTGCTGTTTTCAGGCTTTTGAGATGTAAGATAAAAAAGGGCATTATTATATTAATGTGGTTAGATTGTTGTAAGTGATATGGTAAATAAGATTTAAGAGTAAATTTTTAATAGGGCCTAGGGTTCTATTTCAAATTATATGAAAATACAAAGTAGAAAGTCGAATTTGACCTGAAAATGCCACCTTGTTGAACTACATTTGTACTACTAATTCTAGTTGCTGATTTCTTTTGGCCTGGCCTAAAAGGGGAATTTGTTCCTCGTATTTGAATAGGGATGTGAAATATGGCAAGGGGTTAGTGTTTTGGGAAAAGTGAATGAACTTAAAATAAACCTATATTTTGCATTGCACTTGAACACATTTGCTCTTGGGAAAAGTGAATGAACTTAAAATAAAAGCCATTTATAACCATTCAGTTTTGTTATTTGGCTTTGCAAAAGTTTTTAAGCTGTTTTTAATGTGAGGTTAAAACTAATGGCTTATTCCTGATCCTTTTGTATATTTCATAAGCTGACTTTACTTCTATGGATGTTGGTTCAAATATCTTGCTGTTGCGGTTTTTTTTTTTTTTGCATTTAGTGGCAGCACAGTGGAAACGACTACCAACTAGCAATGAACCCCCTTCAGCTCGTGCATACCATTCTATGACTTGTATTGGTTCACGGTATCTGTTGTTTGGTGGTTTTGATGGAAAATTGACTTATGGTGATCTCTGGTGGTTGGTTCCTGAAGGTACTAAGTTTTCCTTTGACTAGTATTGTTGTCTCTGGGGATTTTCCTTCTCAGTCTTTACTAAATTACTAAATGACTATGCTAACCACATTTTGCATTGACTTATTTCTCGTATCTATGTTAGACAAAGTTAGCTGGATGATGCATTGATGATCTGTGATGTGTTTTTTTTTTCCTATTTAATTGCTCTTCATTGTAATGTGACATAGATTTCTTGGCATGGGCAATGATTTATGTTGTATTCAGCTAGATTTTACATTTCATCCTATATGATACCCGTCAGCTGAAGTGATTCTGCTGTATTAGTTGCAAAAAGGTGGTACTTGGAGGACCATAGATACTTTAATTTTTTTAATTAAAACCAGCTCTTTGCTTAGGGGTTCCCTTATGTATTATATGTTATATGGATGGCCCAATGCTATTCAAATCACTTTTATCTTGAGTTGTCAAATATGAAGAAAATCACTTTTATATTCAGTTAACTAACTATGAAAGAAATTAACAGACAGGAGGCTTTTGAAAGTGACTTTGTTGAATGAAGGGGAAGGTATTATAGCATGTTTACAACACGTTAACAAGTTGAATTTGAAAGAAGAGGCCAGAAAGGTAAGGAACTGAAAATGGGCTAATTGAGATTGTGCTAGAGTAATTCACATGAATCCGAGCTACAATAAATTATGCTTCTTTTCAAGACTGCCACTTCAGAGTTAGAATTCAGCCTTGAATAATTACCCGAGAAAAACCTTTTGGCATTGAAATTCAAATTTTGCACTTGCTTATGCCTTGCGTTTTTTTCGAATTGTAGATGATCCTATTGCAAAGCTATTTACTACATCTCCACCAGAGGTTATTCCTGAGGAAAAGGATATGACCATAGCAAATAGTAGCCTGCGCTCCACAGCAAGGGTAATGATGTTAAAAACCATCTTACGATTGTTGTAATGTTTAATGTTGATGCATTATTATGATTGCTGCTAAAGTTTTTGTTGATGATGTTCTTTGCTATCATTATTGTAGTTTTCGTTGTCTTAAAATTTGGGTTATTTTTAGTATTATCATTGTGTCTGCTATCATTATTGTAGTTTTCTTTGTCATAAATATTCCTTACACAGAAGCTACAAAACCCAATCCTCTTTTCCAAATCTTCCTTTAAATCCTAATCCACAAAATGACACCATCAGTCCCAAACTACTGTTAACAGATACTGTTCACAGAACCTGAACAGTGCTGTTTTTTTGGCTACCCTACACCGATTGAATTTTTTCGAAATTTAGAATACTAGTAAGACTGTCACAAAGGCAGGCTTAAGTGTGACTGTTTTCATTACTCCTATCCAATGAATTGGACATGCATAATATTGTATATGAACCTAGGTATCTTGATCTATGTCCTGCTAGGTAGGACTTATTATATCAGGATTTCATTTTGTGTAAGATTATATGGGCTTAAACATGCACAGGACTGTGTGAGGCTATTCTGCTTGTAGACAAAAAAATAGTTCTTGTGTGTTAAAAGTCAAAAACACTTCAGGATTTTGTCAATATTTACGAGGCATCTAAACCTCCTCAGGATAAACTGCCTTTCTTAAACTGGATGAAATTTGATCAAAAATAAGTTGAGTTCCTTACAATTGCCTCCGGTCTTAATTTTCTACTGATATTAACCGACCCTACCTTACTACCATATTTTAATATATCCAATTGGTTCTTTGTACTTCTTCACAGGAGAGTCAAATGGAAGAGTCTGCTGTCTCAGCATTGCAGAAAAAACTAGAGATATCAGTTTCACTTTCTAGTAATGAGCCTCAAATCAAAGACGAGTTAGAAGACAAAGAATTTCTTGAACTAGCTTCACGAGTGATTGGAGAAAGAGCTTTCAGTAATGAACAGGTGTCAGGAATTCAGGCTATTTTTCAAAATCTTGTGAGATATATGTGCATTATATTTTACTGATGGTATTTTGTTGATTATGTAAAGGCAGCTCAAGCACTTCGTGACCATTGGAGGAAGTCTACGCCGAGGTCTATACCATTGAAGGAGCTCAGTCCATTACTTCATGACTACCAGCGGCTGATTTCACGCCATCATATGTGAGGATACCTTTTTAAAATCATGCTTTCTCTTTGATCCCTTAAACCACAGAAGTCTTTGTGCAATTTTGTTCTAGTAGTCTTGTTCATTCCCAGTGGTCAACAGTCTTGGTGCCCAGATAATAATTCCTGAAAAGTCCAATGTTCGACCTGAATCACCCCTATGTTGATCCCAGCGATCAAAGTATTGTCCTGTGATCTGATCTGCATCAGAATGAATGGTCAATTGAAAAAGCTTAGCTTGCTTGAAGAAGGCAATAGGGCAACTGTTTTTCTTTTCTTATTTTTAAGCTTTGTAAAACCATGCATTAAATCATTCAAACAACTCAAGCGGGCCCTAATTCTCTTATGAAATTTCCAATCTCTGAATTCATGATTACTGGATAATCCTACTATAATTATAGTGTTTAATTTATTTGGTGACGGTAGGAATTAACACTATAATATAAATTTGGAATGAAATTGTAGAGTTTAAAGGATTTAAGATAAGTGGAGTAGAACAAAACTAAATATAAAATAATTTAATTTTAGTATAATTGGAGACCCAAGTGAGAATATGTTAAAAATCGAAGATCAGGAGATGCCAAAACAATTCAATTTTTTAGATCAACTATTCATAGAAAGGGTAAAATAAGAAGATGCTACTCATACAATTAAAGTTGGATGATTTAAATGAAGAAGTATATATGGTGTATTATATGGGTGACATATTCTTAAGTTGAAAGGTAAGTTGTGCAAATCAACTAGGAGGTTAGCCACCTAGGAAGCATGCATACAAATACGGGGATACAACAAAGTTTAAAAATAAAAGATACAGAAACGACAAGGATATGAATATTAAAATAATATAATATATTTTTTAAGTAATAATGGAGATATAATATATTAAAAATAAAGCATATACGATAACAATATTAATAATAAGAGCTAGCAGCTATTATTATTTTTTGATTAAATTGAAATAGATCGAAATGCATATCCATCATTTTAATCAAACACCATTACATCCATTAGTATATAAGTTACATAACAAAAAATATATTAAAAAAAAAATAGAAATCGCAGTCCTTTTGATAGTTAACAATTGTTTTTTAATAAAAAAATTTTGGCCGTGTCCTGGTCGCATTTTGGCCATATTCTAGACATATCGTGGTCGTGTACGACTGAGTTCACTATTGGGAACACTTCTAGCCGTGTCGGACACATGTCTGACATACTTCGACATCCCTATGAGAAGTATACGTGCTTCCTTGTTAGCCACACTTTATGGTGCGTAGTGGTAAAAAACTAAAAAACATGTTTAGAAACTAAACGTGGCGGAAATGTAGATGCTAAGATGGATGTGTTGTAAACTAGAGCAAGAATGAAAATGAATATATTCGTGAAACTATAGAAGTAGCTCTTATACTGGTAAATTAAGAGGACTTGGTTTTGACATGCACCGATGAGCAAAAGTGGGGTGTTAGGAAGCACGGATACTTCGGCGAGGGTTAATGCAGCGGTCTCAGACATGTGTTCGACACGGATACACGTGTGACATGGTCGAACACATGTCCGACACTTTATGTTTTCTTCGAACTGTTTTTCTTCTTTAGTTCTTTTACTTCACTAGATGGCGGGTTTGATCCCCTCTGCACGTGTGTGTATGTGTAATTTATGGGAGATTGATTGTGGGCTTGCTCTAGTTTGCTAGACAGACGGTGTATTCCCCCCGGTACTCTTTTACTTTTTTTTTTCATGTTCTTTCTCTCCGTCTCTCTATTTGAATAGACATTCAATTTCAACTTTATATATATATATATATATATATATATATATTTGTATAATCTATTTATTAGTTGTCAAATACATTAAAACACTGTCCAATTTGATATTAGCCCATCCAATTGTAACATATTAACCCACTGCCTAATTTGATATTAGCCCATGGTCCAATTATAAAATATTAACAAACTGCTCAATGTTTATTAGGTCGTATTATTAATATTTTTATTTAAAAAAATATATAATGTTATTTTAATTAACCGTATCTGTGTCCTATATGTTTGAAATTTTGTCATATCTTCGTGTCTGTATCCATGTTTTACCTATTAATGATAGTATAAGTGATACATAAAGATTGAAATTTACATTGGATGAAATAATACTACAAGATATAGTAGCTTGTGGTTTAACAGCACATATGATCCTTGAATCTTGATAGATCATACTATTGAAGGGTTCATGTGGAATAAGGTTTTGTTAAATTGTATTCTAGTATTTAATTTGTGAGATTTTGGATGATTACATTTTGCTTTAATTAGATAATGATATTGAAACTCCAGACTAAAGTTCTTATAGCCAACTCCAATTCTATGAAAAGAATTGGGGACAAATTCAGCTGTCACCAACATTGAATTCGAGCCACCTTTACTAAAATTCTTTTGGGCGTTGGCACCCTTACCGAGTTCAAGGATGGTTTTAGAAATTTGAAGAATTGGAGGTTATCCATATTTACCAGAAAAAAGTGCAATTTCTTTATGAAATTGTTCTTTCCAATAAACTGTTAAGAACATAGAAAGACCTTCTTGGATTCTCTATTGTGATGCCCAATTTGTTCACTAGGCCATCCAGTTCCCAAATCAAAAAGCACACTGAAATGCCACGTAGATCAACTCATAATTTTCCATGCATTGAATGAAATAAAAGTTTTAGGCATTGGTTAAACAATTAGAAAAAAATACACTATTGTAACATCAAGGTATTTCATCTTTGGCTTTAAAGAGTAATGTAAATTCCCTTGCAACCTATGCACTTAACACCCTTTTTTGGTTCCTTATTTTTCTTTATCTTGCACATTTTATCCTTTTCCTGACCATATTTCTTGTTGTAATCATGACAGAGTGAAGGCCAGATCTATTTTACAGCCTACAGAATCCAATTTTTTTGAGAACCAAGCTTATCGATTCTACCACGTTAGAAATGCTTCTCAGGTATGAACTCTGTAGGTCACGATGAACTTGTCATTTGTTTGGTAATCCATGGTTTGTGATACGGTGTGGAATTATGTTAGAATGTTCTACGTGTGTGTGTCTGAACCAGCTTTTAGCCCTTTGTTGGAGGAAAACAAAACATTGACATGATGGCAGAAACCAGCTACATCCATTACTCATATTGATCGCCATTGACTAATGGTTGGCCAAGTTATTGGATCATGGTGACCAACTAACTTGATTGATTGCAGCCTATTTTCAGATAGCTTGAATATTTTTGCTTGTCAGATCAAGTGAGTCTCAAAAAGAAGATCAAGCGAGTCTTAAAACGAGAATATGATGACATTGTTTAATATGGTTTTTTGATGGGAAAAAGTTGAACAAAATCCCTTATTTTTGTTCAGAAGGTCAAATAAATATCTCGTATCATGAAACAAGCTTGTTTTTTTTTTTTTTGAAACAAGCCAATTTTTTGTCAAGTTCACATTCTTTCTTTTATTCTTTGGAGAGAACCAATACCAATCTCTTTATTTATGATTAAAATATTATTGCGGCATGGAGGTGGATTTTGGCATCGTTAATCTTTATCTGTAAAAGAAATCATGGGGAAACAGAACAGGCGAGGGGTGCTGGCAGTTGAGATCCTGCTTGATGTGCCATTGGATCCCAGCTGATGAAATATAATTCACATTCCTAACAAGATTCACTGCGAGTTTTCTTGCATATATGTTACTGCACTAATAACAAGTTTTAATGTCTTGTCAAATTAAATCCTGATGAAGCCACTAGCTAAGATGTCACTTTACGTTATAACGCTTTACTGGAGTTAAATTTTGTTTGTTTTAATTTTTCCCTTCGTAAGACTCTTGGTAGAACTTGCCCATTGTGAAGCAGAATAAACACTGCCTTATGGTAATATTTATCGCTAAACTTTGTACCCATATGGTTTTTTGTGAAGCAGTATAAGGTTTTGGGAACTGAGCATATTATAAAGATCTTGCTGGCTTATTTGAATCTTAGAAAATACTGTGGTGGATGAGATTTTGCACAAATTGTTATCACGTGTATGTTGTAAAATATATGGTAGAGCCCCGCTCTTGCAATTGGGTGTTGTGATTTGAGACTGTTTAATTGTCCAGACGGTAATGATAGTACCTTCTACCTGAACCGGTTGCTGACAAGTCACAACTTGGTATCATATGTGTGCATGTTTGATATAAAATATAAGTGGAAAAATTTTATGTACTTTCTGAGTTTTGTTTTTTGCCTGTCAAATATCTGTGTTTGTGTCTGAACTGATGAATATTGGTGGATTATATCTGGTCCATGAGAAAAGCATGTATCAACTATCTAAAATGTTCGGTGGTAAGTCAATTAATGATGTGGCTTTACAAGGATTTGCAAAAATTCATCCCATGAATCCCCAAACCATTTCATCATCTTTTTCCAGCCACTGTCCTGGCTACAAATTTACTAATATGGTGAAGGCCCCATCATCGGCGTCCCCCCTTCCCCCCCACGGCAAGCTAGAAGATTTTACTTTATGATAGATTGAGCATGATAACTTCTATACTTACATGCTTCCTTCTCTCTCTCTCTCTCTCTCTCTTTTTGGTTTTAATTATTAATTCTGAAAGCCACACTATGCTTGTCTTACTCTATACTGTTTTCTAATTTAGATTTCATTCTTTTTGGTGGTTCTCAGCTGCGTATGGATGATATCCCAATACTGCTGGCTGGGTACAAACAGCTCTTAGATGATTCAGAGACGGTCTAGGAATTGCCTTTCTGAGGAAACCGAACACAAGTTTGCAAGGGTTTAATCCTCTCATGATATGATTGCCATGTTCCTCCTCCTTTCTCCTGTGACCGTATATCTGTTTTTTAGCTAAACTCAAATCAAGAAAAAATGCAGATTTTGTATGTGTACTTATTAACATACTAGGGTTATTTGCAATGTAAGTGGATTGGGAAAAATGGGGATTTGTCCAAACACATTCAATTTGGACCGGAAATAGACTATATGTATTGGACGGTGGACGTATACGAAAATACTTGTATAAATCTGTGTGGAGATGGACTCAAAGTTACCCCGCCCAGCTCAATAAAACATGCTTGGTTATTTGCCACTGCTTTTGGCCACATTTATCTACTCTAATTTGATGAAGGCACGTCTTCTATTCTGGCTTCTATCCTTCCATATTTCATGGCGTTGGACATGAAATCTAGGAAATAATTATGATTACAGTATCGAAAGTTACTGCTGTTAATGGTCAAGTCATACTTGCGAGTTCACTTACAAGAAACTCAGAAATCAGCCTTAACTATAACAATAGCTCTTATTTTAAACTAAATTAAGCACTACTCTTAAAATGTTCAAATTGTGGGTTTTTATTGGTTTTTTTAGGTCACTATTCATACTGGGGAGGGAAACTTTGTGAGATTCGAACTTTTTCCCAAATGATGCTTTTATGGTCTAAAACGTAATTTGGAATGATGTTTTTCACTTTAGACAAATTTTTGGATCCGATGAAATTCACATTTGAACACTTCAGTTTAAATGACGATTTTAAAAGTGTAATTTCAAAATAGTTATTTTAAACGGTAACTAACACCCATAGGTTAAAACTAAAGTTGTCATTTAGAATGACGCATTTAAAATTGTCAATTTAAATGACGATTTAAAGTGTAACAATTTTTTTGTGTGATTGATTATTCATCTTGTTTACATATTTAATTTGTGATAATTTTTTTTTGTGATATTTATTCATCATGTTTAAAATTTTAATTTGTTTCAATTTTTGTTTTAACTAATTTTTTTTTTTGTAAATCAAAAAATAAATTATTCACCATGGTGTGCAAAAAAATTTACAAACTATGAAGCAACCCAAAAATGCAAGTTATGAATTAAAAATAGTTAATTCATTACATGACACTACGTAAAATGCATAAAATACAGTTTGTCAACATAACTAATTTTTGTGATAAAATTCATCATATCTTCAGTTTTTGTTTTATGTAAAAAAATTGTCTATTTTAAAAACATTTTTACAACTTACCAGTTCATCGAAGAGTGAAATTTGTCCCGCAAAATTGTACAAACCAGGCACATATAAAAAATGATAATTATGCATTAACAAAACAAATTTATTGCCTGACACTACATAAAATACAATATGTCAATAATGTGGTTGATGTTCATCATAACATAGAGGTAGATTGCATACACATAAACTTGATGGAATAAAAGTGTCTAACGTATCATCGTCTATATTAGAATAATTAGAAAGTTCAAGATCTGAAACGAGTAATGGATCCTCTGAAATTTTAATCTCGGCATATTGAGGATCAAAATGTTTAATTTTTGCGTACTTGACTGTATACAAACGATCAAGTCGATGCTGCATCTGATCATTTCGACATTCAAGTCTTGCTATGATCTCGTCGTGGTTATTTAAGTTTTGTGGATCGTATATATCAGTCGAACGCGGTG
This sequence comes from Ilex asprella, assembly GCA_023539305.1. Classification (NCBI taxonomy): domain Eukaryota; kingdom Viridiplantae; phylum Streptophyta; class Magnoliopsida; order Aquifoliales; family Aquifoliaceae; genus Ilex; species Ilex asprella. The sequence continues at coordinate 9,781,818 of CM042201.1, forward strand.
TCATTAGTCAAAGTTAATTACAGTATACTTCAAGTTCACAACGTTTGCCATATAACTCTCGCCATATTGATGTTGATTCGATATGAGCACCTGGAGGTAGATAGTAGGTTGCATACCCAACAATTACGTGTTCAACGTGCCCGAATGGGTGATAAAGGTCAATGAGCTCATTGCGGAATTCACATTTTTGTTCATACCACGTTATATCACCGAAATCTGTGTAAGATCCAATAGAAGGAGCTATGTTCGACAATGCTACTCTACCAGTCGAGCGTTGACATTTGTTGGCTGAAGATGAACTATGTTGTTTATTGTGTGATGAAAAACTTTCGGTGAGCCAAATTGTTTATTTGATGTGCGTCTAAACATTTTTTTTTGCGTATGATTTACACAGTTATGAGTGATGGTTTCTATAGCTCTGCGAGTGCATTTTAAAAGTACAATAAAATTACATAAAAATTTGACATGACATCACACTGCCAATTAGTGACATGACTCAATGACATTACTTCACACTGATAAAATATTAACATAACAATACATTGACATAGGACTGACAAGTCTTGGGACTACACCTTATTGACATGACACTAACATAGGAATGACTGGACTTGGGACTACACACTGTTGATATGACAATACACTGCTTACACTGACATATAATAAATAACAAATGTGTACTAAATCAATTGAATCGATTAGCAGAATTGATTCAATTGACCCAAGTAACTCGATAGTAGACTAGCTCTAGGTTTGAGTCAAAATCTCCAATTCACGGATGAGACTACTTCATCTGATCAATCCGGTAAATGACTACTTATGCATGATAGAAAGTAAATTGAAAGCAATTGAAGAAAACATCATTGTAAATTAAAGTAAAAATACAAGAATTGAAATTGTAAGTAACATAAATACCTTGTATTGAAATAGCAATGAAAAGAAATCATTTGCAGAAAGTAAACAAAAGTAATTGCTTTGCATATATTAAAAACTTGAATTTAAATAGAGCTTGTAAAGTAAACAATGAAGAAAAACTAAAAAGAAGAAGAAAGACTAAACGATGAAGCTAAATGATGGAATGAAAACTCTCTCTATTGCTAGACTTGGGTATTTATAGGGAGTCTTATGCTAATTTCTCCCTTTTTAATTCATCAATCACAACCTTTAAAATAACCTAGCAGATTGCCTTTCCAAATCTGTCCTCACAGTAGATTTACAGGAACCTACCAATAGGAAGTAGAAAATGACCTATCGATAGGACTGTTTACTGTTTTCCTCTTGCTGATTGCTTTGCTATTCTATTGGTAGGATGCCCTTTTATCTTCAACCTACTGGTAGGGCAATACTCACCTACCAGTTGAGCAGCTCTTTGGATTGCACCTACCAGTAGGAGTGATAAGCTACTAGTAGAACTTCTTCTAGCTTTAGTTATACCGATACAAGACCTACCGGTAGTAGTGATCTTTTTCTCAATTTTGATTTCAATGGCTTTGGTTGCACTTCTTGACCTCTTAGCTTATGCCCAATGTCTTCCATGGCATTGAAACACATGTCTATCCTCATTTTTACACCAATTCAACTACAAACACACAAAATCACTATAAAATACAAAACTTAACTAAAACAAAAGAATTGAGCGACAAACATAACTAAGATGTATGGTTAGGAGGCTTATAATATGTATTATTATGATTTCATCAATTGTTGAATTTTAAATGTACACAGAGCAAAATAAAAAATACAAAGCAACAACAAACATAAATCAACTTAGGTTTTATGTATAACAACAAATAGAAAAGTATATGGCGTGAAATGGGAGTGACTGTGAGTGAGTGAACTTAATGAACAAAACAAAAATCAGGTTAGGTTCTATGCACAATTACACAACAACAAATAAAAATCAAGTTAGTGAACTTAATTAACAAAAAAAATCCCCAAAAATTCATTCAAACATTACTTGATATATGAGTATTTGGGTTGAGCAGAGAGGGAAGAGATTGTATATGTGTGTATTATGTGTGTGGGTGTGCATATGTGTTTTTAGGGGGTGGGTTGCACAGAACGAGATGAAGGCGGAAGGCTACGTCTGTAAGTGTGTGTGAGACAGAGAGATAGAGAAGTAGATGAGGATAGGGGAGAGCTGGGTGGGGGGTTCGTTCGTGAGTGTGTGTGTATGAGAGAGAGCAAAATACCTTCAGTGTAGCACGTCGCTAGAGTTGTGGTCTAATTCGTCGGAGGAGAGGGACATAGAGAGAGAGAGAGAGAAGGTTGAGGAGTGTGAAGCTGGTTCGATTTCGTCCCTTCTGGTGATCTGAGTTAGGTAGCTTTGCTAGAGATACTACCACCGGTGTTACGGTGCTTCGCCGGTCTTCATCGGAGGAGTGGGGAGGGAGTTCTATGAGAGAGAATGGATTTTTTTATTTTGATTTTGGGATTTTAGGGCTTATGTGATTTGGGAAAGTGGTTTTTGATTTTATTCGTAAAAATTTTCATTTGTAATGATGACTTTAAAAACATCATTTCAAATGACATTTTATGTGTCTCCACTGGTTGAGTTTTTGAAGGTGTTAATGCCCTAGCTTTGTTATAAAACCGTTGAAAAAGAGCATTGTTAAAGCGTCATTAAAAATGATCTCTTTCAAGCCGTTATTTTAAATGACGTTTTATTACTGATTATGATAAATTTTTTCAAGTGTAAAAAATCAGTTTAAATGATGGTTTTTAAAGTGAAGTCGTCATTCCACATGATATTTTTAAAAAGTGATTGCATTTGGAAAATAAGTTTATAAGTGACTGGTTTTGGGAAATAAGATTTGGTAGGGCATGAGTATGGTAAAAAGCTCAATCACTAGGCCATTCCTCTTTACTCATGGTCTATTTTGTGTTTGATCATGTCATTTTGTTGTAATTAATGATCCTATTTATAGGCATGTTCCATTATTAGTTATCTTCGTCTTCTGGTGATTCTTATTTTCACGATTCTCTCTTGTTTAGCGGTTGTTCTCTGAGTTTGAAACGGATGTGTTTTTGAATTTTAGAAAAACTGACCACTTCCCTCTAATAACTTTCTTGATTTAACTGCTTTCTTTTGAATTTGAAAAGTATGTCGATTGGCTTACCCTTGCTTTATTTTAAATGTCCGCCACATGGTGAAATTCTTTGTTGATTCATTTTATGAGAGGTGTCGTTCAATATTTATTCATAAAGTTGTAAAATATGGTCCCAATAGCATCTTTAACCAGGTTTGGTATTCAAAGATAGTTTGTGAAATTGTTCCTCAACAAATAATTTCTTGCGACACCAAAATGTTGAAAATTGTTCTTAGTGCTTTCATTTTGGGCATCAAACACAATTTTTTGTTTTACCAATTGTAAAGTTAATGGCTTTGAATCAAAGACTACAATCATAAATAGGCTCATTTTCTCTACCATGCTGCTTTGTGTGTGTGTGCATTTTTTTTGGGGGGGGGGGTCCGGTCATAGTCCCCTCATCCCTAAGGTTGTGAAAATCTATTGATTATAATATCATCGGTTGTGACTACCCTAACCTAACCAGGCTCGTATCTTTAAGATTTTTCCAAAAAATTTAATAGGCCATCCCCATTTATTTACTTAATTATATTTTGAAAGGAGCATTTTTTCCATTTGACGTAATCTAGTCATAAGATAAGAAGTGTTTCTTGAAATCCATATGTGAACATAATGACTCATGGTTTTGTACTCGAAATGAATTACTTAGATGACATATGATCCATCTTAAAGTGATGTCACATAATCAAATATCATCAATCTCTTAAGAATATCCCATTGAAATCACACTTTTCTTTGACGTCATTACTCAACATAATGTGATCGGATGTGGCAGTAATATATTAGGAAATAAAGTGTCCCTGTAAATAAACCAATTTACAGGGCGCGTCAGTGAAAATTACTCATATTTTTACGCTTACACTTGTTGGACTAAAGCAGATTTTAGTAATTTAAATTTAATTTTTGGTCGACTTTGAGTCTAAATTAAAGTGGGACTCACTTGTTGTTTTGAGTAAACTTTTGTGGGTTCGTGTTCTACTCCGTGAGGAGAATAACGTAGTATATTTATTTACTCAAATCGAGTAAGAAATGAATAAGAAAATAGACTCCAAAGTGACCCACTTGATTTGTGGAATTAAAAGTGCAATGTAAGATCTGACATCAATCCCAAATTGGTCGAGGAAGAAATTATATATATATATATATATATATATATATATATATATAAGACAAGATGCAAAAGACATGAGTATAAGCATAAATAAGTAAATAGATAAAGAGTGGTGATGAATTTACTAATTGATATTCAAAACTAAATTGAAATTACAATGACTGAAATTAACTTACAAATAATTAACTGAAAGAAATCTCTTGCTGCATCATATGAAGACTAAGATACAATATGAGAGATATGAGAGAGAAGAGATAAATTTTCTTTGAATCCCGAAGGGTTCTACTTTGCTAAGAAAACTGAAATCCTTATATAGGCGTAAGGATTTCTGAGAGAATCTTTGAAATAATTTCTCTTTTGACTATTGTTGTTGCTTTTACTCAGGTAACTTGCTTTTACTTGAGTAAAATGTCTTTCACTTCTACTTTTCGGTGGAAAAGTTGGAGTGAATAACTTTAACTTTCGTAAAGGTTGGCTGATGCTGACTGGGAATCTGTTTTTGGCGGAAAAGCAGACTGATTGCTTGACTGTTGGCTACTTTGCTGATGGAAAGAGCCTTGTTGTTAAATGATTACTTATCGGAATGTGTAATAGACAACTTTTCTTTCTTTTGAGGAAGAAAGTAGTGATTGGAGCTATCACACATAGGGATAAGAATCATGAAGTGGATAGATCGTAGCCTTCGTAAGGATCCTGAGCATCTTGGAGCGGATCCATGGATGGACTGATAGATGCTGGTGAGGATGCTGACAAACTGCTCTGACTTGCTGCTTGTTGAAGAAGTTTCTGTGCTAATTCTATCAGCTCAGAAGACTTCTTTTTTTGTTGTTTACTAGAATCCTTAGAGGAGGATTTTTTCTGCCTTGCTAATGGCTATTCCTATTCTCCTGATGCAGAGACCCTGAAAACTGGCATAACCTATTTGACTGGTGTTGCCTTAATACAAGTGGTTGTTCTTGTAACCATAACAGGTGTAGGAACCTTGACTGAAATTTTTTACTACCTGGGCAATGATGCGGTTGTGTTGGAACTTTGGCCACCACAACATAGAATTGCTAGGCAACATTGTTTGCTATGATTTCCCATTACCATTTACAGATCTAGGGAACCTTGTACTTAATAATAAATAATAATAACCTAGGAAACTGACTCTCATGTTTGCTAGGTTTAAAAATAGAGGAGAAATAGGTTACTTGATCTTGAAGATCAAGTGGTAAGATTTCAATCATGGGGCCGTGAACATGCCACCACTGTATAAGCCAGGAAGGAATCTGACTTTTGAAATCTTTGCTAAATTGGATGAACTAAGAGTGAGCATAAGACTCATCTTGATAGAGTAGAATTTTAAACCATGATTCTTTGTAATCATAGTAGTTAAACTTTTTGCTAAGACATGGGAGATCTTTGGATGAAAAAGTGTGAGATCCCCATTCTTTTAATGAAATCAATTTCTATATATACAGAGAATGATAAATAATTTTGCTAGGATCCTTACTGTCCGGGATTTCTTTAATAAAAATGGACTGAGTAAAGAACATGATATCTTGATAGAACTAGAATGTTTTTTCATTGTCTAAGGGAATGAAAGTCCATTGTGGTTCTAAGTAGGCATTGACTATATCAATGGGATTGCTAAGGTGAGAATGGATTGGTTCAATATAGAATATGTTACTGACTAGTGTCTTTTTAACATATTATGTTTTTGGACTTTGGAAAGTTAATTGGGATTGGTACGAGCTAACTATTTGACTAGGTTTTACTGAAGATATGGACTAGGCCATATATGAGCTTTGTTGTTGGGCTTGGTATAGGAACGTTCCTGGGCTTACCAAGGAAGACTGGTAGGTTGGTCTGACTAGGTAACCAAGGGGTTGATAACAGTTTGCTATTTCAATGGCTGGCAATTGGCTAGGTTTGGGATTTGGGCTAGACAATGCTAACTGTTTGCCAGTATCTCTCCCAGAGTTTTTGGATGAAGTGCAGGGTTTACTAGATTTCTTGTCCATCATGAGGTTCCTGCAGAAATTCGCGAGTTAGAAAATCAGGGATGCAGTTATTACTGTCTTTAATATATTCAATGTCAAAATCTAAAATACTTAAAATAAATTACCATCTGGCTAAAATTTACTTACTAGCAATATTTTGTACATATTTTTTTAAAACATATTTTTTTGATTTACATTCAACTATGACTAAAATTTTTTGGTTTAATATATCATCCTGGAATTTTGAGATACATAGGACAATATATAAAATCTCTTTTTTAATAGTACTATAATTATTTTGTGCTTTGTTCTAGATTCTAGAGTGGAAACGAACAATTTGCTCTTGGTAGTCTACACTGACTCTCTGAAAGAGGATACCACCGTAGCCAGTGTCGGAGACATTAGTTTGGATGATTTTAAATGAATTTACTGCACGAATATCAAGACAAGACAAAGTCTTGATATATTTTTTTACTTGTTGGACTATGGATGTATGAATAGAAGACCAAGGAGGAGGATTTCCTTTGAGTCTATCACACAATGGTTTGACTGTTTTTGTGAGATCCTGATTGAAGTTTGAAACATAGTTTAACGACCCTAAATATCTCTGTAACTGATTTTTATCTATAATCACATCAGGAAACTTATCTGCAAATTGGATAGATTTGCTGATGGGAACAATAGTTGACTGTTAGATGTTGTATCTAAGAAACCTGATTGAAGTTTGAAATAACTTAATTTTGTTAGAAGAAATGACTAAACCATTATACCTGACTATTTCTAAGAAGGTATTAAGGTGTTTCCAATGTTCTTTTATAGATCTAGAAAAGGTGAGGATGTCATCTATGTAGACTATAGAGAAATGACTAACTGGGTTAAAAATTTCATTCATTATATTTTAAATTCACTAGGTGTATTTTTTAATCCAAAGAGCATTACATTTCATTCGCAATGTCCAAAAGGAGTGGTAGATGCAGTTACGTATCTGTCATCCGGGGATATCTGTATCTGTTAGAAGGCACTTTATAAATCAAATTTTGAGAATATTACTAAGTTGCTAAGTCTTTTGATTAAATCCTATTTGTTTGGAATTTGGTACCTGATCCATTTCAAAATAGAATTTAAAGCCTCGTAATTAATAACTAATATTGGAGCTCCTCTTTCTAACTCTGTATTTTTTATGACATAGAAAGCTGGGCATGACTAAAGAGATTTATTTTTCCTAATGATACTATTTTTGAGTAATTTTAAAATTTTATTTTTGCAAATTTTCATTACTTCATGGTTCATTTGGATCAGTCTTGACTTAGTTAGGATATTTTGTTCACTAAATCCTTTAATGTAGGGAAGTTGTACCATGTGTTTTTTCCTGTGCCAAAAAACTGCAGGAAGGTTAGAACACACTTCTGCTTCCAATTTTTCTTTAAATCTTTCAATCTTTTTTATTAAGATTGGATTTGCTAATTGCTCTTGCACCCTTTTGTGATTTATTTATTCTTTAAGAAATTTCACTTGGTTACTTTTCTGGGTTACTAAATTAAGAGACTTAGAGATAGAATAATCTTTAAGTTTTCTTAGTTCTTTGACTTAAGGTTTTGTTAAGAATTTAAACTTTACTGAGTGACCAAATGGTTTGGTAGATAATTCTTATATATTTGTTGTAAAAGGATACAATAGATATATGAATGGTATACCAAGAATGACTTTATCAGTCATATTTTGTACTAGGACAAATAATGTTTTGAAGCATACATTATCTTGACAAATATGCACATTTGGTAGCTTGTATTTTATACTCATTTTACTACCATTTGCTGAACTGAGTCATTTAGTTGTTTTGTGATAATATTTAGTTCGTATAAGGCCTTCCTGGACACAGTTCAAGTCTGCACTAGCATCAATTAGAGCTGGGATTTTTATTTCAAAGTCATTATCAATCACAATTTTAACTATGGAATGCCATTTTTGGAGGTTTAACTTGTTAATTAAATTTATCCTGTTATCATCATTATTAGTTTGGGAACATCCATCGTAAGATGACAACTTTGTTACACCCAAGGGTTCCACATTAAAGATGGAGGTTACGCGTATCCG
>CM042201.1:9790698-9808282 GCA_023539305.1 Ilex asprella
GCAATACCCAGAATGAGCATTGTTCTTTGGATTGATGTGAGAATGAGGTTAATTACGAAGGATAGAATCCAATCATTTGCATTCCAATTGGGTATTGATTGCAAGGAACACCATGAATCTCACCATCATTTGTTCTTTGAATGTTCTTACTCGCTACGTATCTGGAGGGAGATACTTTCAACGAGTGGTCAGTCGTGGCAGCCTATGGAATGGAATGATTTTATAAGTTGGGCTGCTCAACATTGGAAAGGAAAGAATATGGCAATAGTGGTCTTGAAGCTAAGCTTATCCGCTACAGTCTACCATATTTGGAAGGAAAGGAACAATCGAATGTTTAGGAATGTGTTTTTGGACCATTACACTACTATATAATTAAAGATGATCAAACCGATTATTAAAGGTAGATTGATCTCTCTGAAGTTTCAGAACACACCTCAAAATCATCAATTGGCCCTTCAATGGAAAATCCCTAGCAGCTGTTTAAACTAATGTGCAAAACCTCATGCTGCGTACTGCTGGGACACTGATTATGGCCTCTGGTTTTTGTTCAAACTGTGAGAAATTGTGTTGCAATTTTTTAGTTCAAAACTACCACTGAGAGCTTACAACTTCTACATTCATGGAACCTACTTGCTTCATGTTTGGAATGACAAAGCAACCTATTTCAGAGGCTTACAAGTTGTTATGTTCTACTGGGATTTTGCATCTAGAAGAGGTTTTTTTTGTCCAGCATAGATCCAATATGAAGGGATTGTGTTGGAAGTCTTGGCTCAAGGCGTTTACTTCCTTTGCAATTCCTTTATTAGGAGCTAGGTTGTTTTGCTGTGTTTGCTTTTTACATTGGGTACCTGATGAACTGCACAGGGCTTTCCCCTGCTTTTTTATTAAATGAACACATTTTTCAATCAACAAAATTTTTTACCTTCTGAAAAAAATGAGGAAATAAATGGATAGTGACATTGTCACAAATTAATTTTTATGATAGTCAGAATTAATTTTAACCACCATCCTATAATCCGTTTTGATTTTCATTTGTTAGCATTTGCACCAACATGGAGTATACTATGTATATGTACTTTCTTTCGGTTAATGAAATATTTCTTACTTATCCGAAAAATATATATCATATGAAAGTCAATTCTAATAGGTTTTGTACGACTGTAAATTTACCATTACCAGGCTCTCCCAGAAAAAAATTGGCATGAACAATGACTTGAGAAATAGCCCCGATTAATTAAAGTTCTTGACTATGCTACTGTTTGGTCTCTCTAAGAATAAGATCCATTCTCCATCTTTGCTTATATCCATGGATCAAATACCCAAATGACTATAAAGTAATATTCATGGTTTCTGTAAACTTTGACTTTTTTATTTTTTTGAGTGGGGGAGAGAGGCATAGGTGATTGAGATTGGAATCCGAAATCACTCATGAGTAGGGGTGCAACTTGTGGCTAATTCAAATTCAACTCGAACACAACCTGAAAAAACAGTGCTTGAGTTAGAATTTTTAGTGATTGGGTTGAGTTTGAACAAAAAAGCTCCAACCCGAATTGAACTTGGGCAAATCTCGGGTTGAAGTTTCGGGTTGTCAGGTTCAATTCGAATATTAAAATCAAGTTGAACCCAAATATACACAAATATATAAATATATTTAATTAGGGTTAGTATTTATCTTCACTCTTTGGAGTCTAGACTTTCATTTCACTTTAAGTCTTCACCACTGCGCCTCTATCACTCTCAGATCTCCCTCTCATTCGTCACTCTTCCCTCTCTCAGCCTCTCTTTCTCACTCGTCACTCGTTTGAGTCGTCTCAGACTCTTAGCCTCCCTTTCTCACTCTCTCTCTCTCTCTCTCGTCATCTGTGATTCGCCCTCATCTCAGATCACTTGAAAAATCAGATCTACACTTGAAAAAATCAAATATACACTTAAAAAAATGAACCCAAACCCAACTCAATTTTTCAACCTGAAATCAGTTCGAATTAAGTAATCCAAATTCAACCTGAGCTCGCCCGAATTAAACTCAGTCAGTACTTGGGTTGAGTACCTCGGGTTGAGGTAGGGTTAGAGTTAGGGTTGAAGATTACATACTTATGGTTTGGACTACAGTTGACCTCTCTACCTACCCAACTTGTGCGAGTTGCACCTCTACTTGGACCAATTAATTTAATACTCCTATTTTGATGTTGTGAATGTGTAGTTTGATTAGGAAACAAACTTTTTTAGAGAAATCCCATTTGGTGTTGACAATGACGAAGGGAGGAAGTTGGTTTTAATTATCTATTCTCTATGTATAAATATCAGTTTCTAGGAAATTTTTTATATTACCCTTAAAAAATATGCGTCCTTATATTTTTAACAAAATTCTCAAAAAACCTTCAATATATATATTATAGAGTGATATATTAAATATTATCCCAATTACAGTAAAGTTCCAATATGATTCGTATATTGACAATTATTTTTATTTTATTCAATGAATTATAAGTAGAATCCTAATAAAATGAATTAAAAAATTTAGGCCCTGTTTGGTTTGTGGTTACAAAACAGTTTTTTATTCTCAAAACTCTAAAAATAAGGAAAACTTGTTTGGTTAGGTTTTTTCAATCTCTATTTTTTTTTTTTTTAAAAAAAGAGGGAATTGAGATGAAGTTTTAGAGAATAAGTGGAGAGTGTTTTGGCAAAATTTTGAAACAAGTTTTTAGAAAACGAGAAAACATGGGAAACCAAAGGGTCTAATTAATGAGATCCCACCATCGAATCCCATTGGCTACAATATGCCCTTACTATATTAAGCCTAAAACCCCCTAAAGGTCGAGGACGAACGAGCACTGATGAAGGTCGAAGAGCACCAACTGTACAAGCACCGATGAAGGCTGAAGGTCAACGACGGACGCCTGTCGCCTTGTGTCTCTAGTAACTCATCTCCTCCCTCTCTCTCCTCTCTCTCTCTCTCTCTTTATCCAGTAGATCTACATATGTACATATCTATGTATATATTCAGATCTAAACACAGATTTGTGTGTGTGTATGGTATGACTGTGTGAGTTGTATGTGGGTGTGTGTGTTTGGTATGTGCAATGGCTGTGTGTTTGTTGTGTGTGTGTGTGTGTGTGTGAGAGAGAGAGAGAGAGAGAGAGAAAGAGAGAGAGAGAATGAGTAGGAGTGATAAGATAAAAATTGGGTTGGAGGTTTTGTGGATTATTATTCAAACAAGTTTTACTATTTTCTGTTCTTTAAAACTATTTTCAAAATATATAACCGAACATGTTTTGCAATATAAAAATATCAAAAAATAATTTCTTAAAACTCTTCACAAAAATTATTTTTAGATACTACTTTTGGATCACTCTCAATCACAAAATTCTAAAAATATAGAACTTTTACTATTTCTTTTATAAATATATATATAAAACTCTTCTTATAGTTAAAACAACGAATTTTGAGAACGTACAAAGTTTTCATAATCCTATATAAAAAAAGAGCAATAAAAAATTAAGTTTAATAAATTTGATATGATATTTAATTTAGATATACAAATACCTAATAAATTTTATTAATTTTTATGTGCAAAAACTATTCACGTATAACAAACGTGGTGCATTGCTAGTATATATAGAGAGATTGGTTATTAGAGCGGATATGTTCGAGCTTGTCGAGACTTTATAGAAAATATAACATACCACATTATTGGGGGAAAATGCTATGGAAGCTACAATCGTAAATTAATATAGGAGAACAAACCAAAATATTGATCGACTAAGGCGCGAGAAATTGTTGTCACTAAGGATAACTTCTGACCTTGTAAACTTGCACTTCCAAGAAACAGACAAGTTACAACGGCGATTTCAATTACTTAACCTCCAAAAGCTACAACATACACTTCCTAGAAACATTCACTTGTGATAGTAGCTTGAAATAGTCAAAACTTAGGGTATGTTGGTTTGTTGTTTTTGTTTCTTGTTTTGTGTTTTTGCCAAAAAATAAAGTGTTTGGTAATTGTTTTTATTTTTTGTTTCATCTTAGTTGTCTTGGAAAAAAGCCAAAAAAATGGAAACAAAAAAATTGTGTTTCAGAAAATACCCGAAACATGAAACACGCGCCAGCTGGGCTAAAGGGTTTTAATGAGGTCTCTGATTCGATCCTCATTACCAACAAAAGGTATTCATTTTTTGTGGAAGTATAAAATCTGTCTTTTAGACCTCATCCTCACTTCATCTCTCTTTCTCTTTCTCTGTCTTTGTTTCTCTCTGTAAACAAAGACGAATCGAAGCATGTGAAGTGTCTATATGTTCTCGAAGACAAATCAAAGATCCATTCCAACTTACTGCCTACTTGAACGAATTGATCTTCATTGCTTCCTTTTTCAACGAAATTGTTTGTCGATCTCTCTATTGTTGTGAAGGCATGTATGTAAAACTCTATATATACATCGATATGTGTATATATATGCATATATATACATAGATTTGTATATATATGCATAAATATACATAGATATAGCTCAGATCTGTGTTTTGTATGTATGTGTATGTGCTTATGTGTGTTGATTTGTCGGTATGTGTGTCTGTATGCGTGTCAATTTGTGGGTACGTGTGTTAGTGTGTGTGGGTATGTGTATTTGCATGTGTGTCGATTTGTGGGTATGTGTGTCTGTCTGTGTGTGTTAGTGTGTTGAGTATGTATCTGGGTGTGTGTGCTCTGGATGTGTGTCTGAGTTTCTGTCGTTGTATGTGTTGAGTCTGTGTGTTTTAGTGTGTGTTGTGTATGTAAGTGTCTGTGTGTGTTAGAGCGTCTGTGTGTGTTGAGTATGTGGCTGAACTGTGTAATGCGTCTGTGTCTGAGTGTCTATCGTGTGTGTGTTCTATGTGTTGAGTCTGTGTTGTGTGTTAGTTAGTGAGTATGTGTGTTGTGTCTATGTGTTATTGTCTCTATATGTGTTGAGTATATGATTGAGCATGTGTGTTCTGTGTTGAGTCTGTGTGTTGTGTATATGAGTGTGTGTGTGGTCTGTGTGTGTTGAGTATGTGACTGAGAGTGTGTGTTTTGTGTCCATAGCTGAGTGTCTGTGTGTGTGTGTGTTAAGCAATTTAGAATGGTCTATGTGTGTGTGTTGGGTCTTTGTGCTGGTATGTGTGTGTTGAATATATTGTGGATATGTTGAATCTATTTGTGGGTGAATTGTTTTATATTTCGAATATATGGTTGTGTTTTCAATTGCATGTTGTTAGGAAATTGTTTATGCGTAGTTCTTGGGAAGTTGTTAGTATAATTGAGAAATTATTGTAGATGAAAATAGATAGCAAACAAACTCATGATGATGAGGTTGTAGAGGTTGACCTTGACAAAAATTTAGTCATATGGATGTCCAATATGGAGGCAATTCTCATTGACTTGATGGATAGGAAAGTAGCAGTGGGGAATAGACCAAATGCTAATTTTGACAAAATTGGGTGGAAAAATCTCGTACCAAAAATGAGATTAAAAACAGTGTACAACTGCACTTATGAACAACTACGGAGGAAGTTTAATACATTGAGACCAATTTACCATACTTTCAAAAAACAGTTGAATCAAACTGGAGTTGGTTGAGACCCTGTGAAGAAAACAATTGTCTTGGAGGATGAGGTTTGAAAAGATTTGTGTAAGGTAGGTTTTAGTATTGAGTACTATTCATTTTTATTTTTAACCACAATGTCAAATGGTTTTAGGTTAATCACCATTGATTACCTTTCATTATTTTCGTTTAATTTAAGTTAATAAGCATGCCAGACAATTCAGGAAAAAAGGGTGTCCACATTACGAGAAGTTGTGTAGGATTTATGAAATGACAACTACAACTGGTGATAATGCTTATCCATCCACCCAACCTCCCTCGGACAACGAGGAAGATAAATACCCTACCTTTGATCCGGCACTTAAGGTTGATGATGGTGAGGAGATTGTGGAGAAATGGACAAACAATCATCCTCGAAGTAGGTTTACCACTCTAACAAGCAGTCGTCGTAAGAAGAAGGATAACTATAGCCTAGCACTTACATTTGCCCAAAATGTGTTGGTTGAAAGTTCAAAGAAGAAGACATAGTATATTGATTATAAGATGTCTAGTGCTTCTATAGCGACGAATTTATGTGGTGATAGCGAGACAAATACACATAATGATGATCTGTTAGAATAATGTGTGATTGCTTGGAATTCTCTCGAGGACATTTTTGTAGCTTCTTACACAAAGGCCATTAAGTTTTTGGAGATGGTATGAGTTAGAGGAAGATATTCTTGGCTATGCTAGATCGTAGGAATAAGGGCTTTGTTACTCACATGTGATGGTTTTACTTTAGATGGTCGTTTATTTTGGATCTGTCATTTGGGATTTATTATGTTTAAATATTATGCATACTTACAATGTTTTGTGATAACTATCTGAAATGTGTATTACTTATTGATATTATAGGTAGACTTGAATATTCAATAATGAATTCAGATGAAAAATTGGATATGGTATTACATAGTCAAAATTCATCACAACGACCATGTAGAACGTCTACTCTTACAGGTCATGATTACGTGTTGGAGGTATTACATGTACCTGAAAATAGGTGCTATGAATTAGTCTCAAAGACGCATCAACTAGTCTCAAAGACCAATCTTTGCGATCCGGGTTGACCGTTTTTTCTAAGATTTGCTTAATTTTTCTGTTTGCAAGTTCTACCTGTCCACTTGTCTGAGGGTGGTAGGCAGTAGAGATCTTATGTACTACCCCATATTTTTTCATCACAGCCTCAAAAGAACGGTTACAAAAATGAGTACCCTGATCACTAATGACAGCACCTGGTATACCAAATCGATATAACACATTCTCTTTGAGAAATTTAATTACCGTCTTATTATCATTGTTTCTACAAGATGCGGTCTCTACCCATTTTGACACATTATCTATTACAACAATAATATATTGTTATCCAAAAGAAGGAGGAAATGGTCTCATAAAATCATTGCCTCAACAATCAAAAATTTCAATAACTAAAATTGGGTTTAAGGACATCATATTACGGCGAGACATAACTCCTAATTTTTGACACTTTTCACATGAGCGACAATATATGTTTGTATCTTTAAACAAGGTGGGCCAATAAAATTCACACTGCAGAATTTTTGCAGAGGTTTTCTTCATTGAAAAGTGGCCCCCACAAGCTTGGGAGTGACAAAATTCCAAGGCGCTGGCAATCTCCTCATTAGGGATGCAATGCCTTAAAATTTGGTCAGGACAGTATTTGAAAAGAAATGGGTCATCCAAATAGAAATTTCGTACCTCAGTCATGAACTTCCTCTTGTCCTGAGCACTCCAATCCAGCGGTGTCTCACCTGCAACCAAATAATTCACAATATGAGCAAGCCATGGTAGAGAAGTAATAGAAAGTAAATACTCATCGGAAAATCATCCCTGATTGACAGGTGATCAGAGGTATCCTCAAAGGTGAGCCTCGAGAGATGATGAACCACTACGTTCTCCACTCTTTTTTTTGTTTTTGATGGTAATGTCAAATTCCTGCAAAAGTAAAATCCACCGTATTAGTCATGCCTTAGCATCCTTCTTTGTAAGAAGGTATTTGAGGGCTGCATGATCTGTGAAAATAATAATAGGAGAACCAATTAAATAAGCACGAAACTTATCAAAAGCAAACACTACAACTAGTAACTCTTTTTCCGTGGTGGAATAATTGATTTGAGCACTGTTTAGAGTTCTACTAGAATAGTAAATGACAAAAGATTTCCCCTCCCTTCGCTGTCCAAGAACAACACCTACTACAAAATCACTAGCATCACACATGATCTCAAAAGGTAAAGTCCAATCAGGTGGCTGCATTATGGATGCTAAGGTAAGCTTGTCAATTAGTGTTTTAAAGGCCTCTTGACAAGCTTGTGTCCACTCAAATGGGGCATATTTAGCTAAGAGGTCACATAATGGTCTAGATATAGTAGAAAAATTATGTATGAATCTCCTATAAAAGTCAGCATGACCAAGAAAGGATCTCACATTCTTTACTGTCCTAGGTGTAGGCAACTTAGAGATTATTCAATCTTTGATCGATCAAACTTTATCCCCCTAGAAGAAATAATATGCCCTAAGACAATGCCCGAAGGTACCATAAAGTGACATTTCTCCTAGTTCAAAACCAATCCCTTCTCCTCACAACGAGTCAACACTCTTTCAAAATTCAATAAGCATGCATCAAAAGAAGATCCAAAAACAATCAAGTCATCCATAAAAATTTTCATGCATTTTTCAACCATGTCACTAAAAATGCTTATCATGTAATGTTGAAAAGTAGCAGGTGCATTACACAATCCAAATGACATTCTACAAAAAACATAAGTACCAAAAGGACAAGTGAAAATGGTTTTATCCTGGTCTTTTAATGCAATTTCAATTTGATAATAATCAGAATAACCATCCAAGAAACAATAGAAAGGATGATCAGCCACACGCTCAAGAATTTGATCAATAAAAGGGAGAGAAAAATGGTATTTCCGGGTGACAGCATTCAATTTTCTGTAATCAATGCACATCCACCACCCTGTCACAAGTTTTGTAGGGACTAACTCTCCCAGGTCATTCCTTACAACAGTAACACCTGACGTTTTAGGGACAACCTGTGTAGGACTTACTCATTTACTATCAGCAATAGGATATATGATTCATGCATCTAATAGTTTCAACACTTCATTCTTCACCACTTCTTTCATAGTGGGATTAAGCCTACGTTGGGGGTCTCTACGAGGGCTAGTTCCTTCCTCTAAATTAATTTTATGAGAGCAGACCAGGGGACTAATACCTTTTATATCAGCAATGCTCTAACCTAAGGCTAACTTATGCTCACTTAGGGTTCGAATTAATTTCTCACCTTGAGACTCAGACAATTCAGATGAGATAATAACAGGAAAAATATCACCTGGACCAAGGAAAGAATGCTTTAAACCCTTAGGTAGAGGCTTCAATTCAACTTTGGGTGCTTCCACACTTGAAGGAATTTGTTTTTCACCTTTCTTAGGCAACTCCTCAAACTTCGGTTGCCATGCCCGAGTGCCATAGTCCTGAGTTCTATCAAAAATAGCACAAATATCAACTACATCAGATGGATTACTAATATAATCAAACTCAGAATGAACAAGAAAATACTCAAAGGGATTAAAATCATGAGTTATAGAAACTCTCTTATCCATGAATGAGTCAATCATGTATGTCTGGTGGCTCTCGTCATCATCTTCTGGCTGTTTTGCAATATGAAAAATATTCACTTCGAGAGTCATGTTTCCAAAAGATAGCTTCATGAGTCTGTTCCAGCAATTAATAAGAGCATTAATAGTAGCAAGAAAAGGCTTACCTAAAATCAAAGGAATTTTAAAAGTAGTATCAACAACACAGCTAGTGTCAAGGATTAGGAAATCAACAGGATAATAAAATTTGTCAATTTGAATTAGAACATCCTCTACCACACCCCGAGGTACTTTGACTGAACGGTCAGCCAATTGCAATACCACAGTAGTTGGTTTGATTTCTCCCAACCCCAACTGCAAATAAATAGAATATGACATTAGATTCACGCTAGCTCCAAAATCTAGCAAAGCTTGCCCAAACTCATGATTTCCAATGTTGCACACAATGGTTGGACAAGCAGGATCCTTGTACTTGGGAGGAATCCGCTGCTCAATTAGAGCACTAACTTGCTCTGTTAGGAACACTATCTTCTTCACATGGTGCTTCCTCTTAACTGTACACAAATCCTTGAGAACTTTTGCATAAGTAGGAACTTGTGTAATCACATGCAAAAGAGGAAGATTGATTTTTACCTGCCTTAGATTCTCTGGGATTTCATTGTTACAATCCAGAGTTCGCTTGCTTGATTTTAAAGCTTGAGGGAATGGTACCTTAACAAGACTCTTTGTCCCCTCAAGTTCCTTGGGTAGCTCTGCATCGCTATTATCTTGATCCTTTTCTACATCCTCTGATTTGTTCATTGTTAGGACACCACTTCGTGTCACAATGACATTCACATCTTTCAAATTCTCTTGCGCCATGTGTTGACCATGGGGTGCAGATTGAGCTTCAGAAAGGAACTTACCTCGCTCATTCACACTCAAAGAGCTCATCAATTTGGACATTGACTCTTTATTTCTTTGTTTTCTTCAACAACCTGCACAATCAAAGATTCAAACTTTTGATTAGTCTTACCCTGTGTGTCAATGAAAGCATGCAAAGTGTCTTTTAAAGGACTCCTAGAAAATGAGTGTGCATGATAAGGTGCAGGATATGATCTAGGGGTTGTGCAGGCGGTTGATTTTCAGACTTCCAGTTAAAATTGGGGTGATTGCGCCACCCTGGATTATAGGTATCAGAGCAAGGTGTAAAAGGTTTCTTGTACATACCTAAGGCATTACATTGTTCTTCATACATCCCTCTCATCTCAGCAAGTGTGAGACATTCTTGGGCAAGATGATATATCCCGCCACACACAAAACATGGTCCAAAAGACTCTGCATGATTAGCCATGTGTGTTGGCTTTAAATCCTTAGTCTTTAACACATCTAGCTCCCTAGTGAGCATCTCAACCTTAGCCTTTAGGCTATCCTCTTCCCTGAGATGGTAAATTCCACCACCATTTGGGTTTCCTGCAGGTAATGATTTATTTGTGCTTTTAGTAGCACTAGGTCCAGTCCAAGTATGAGATTTTTCAGCAAGCTCATTAAGGTATTCTATGGCCTCATCGGGATCTTTTTCTAAGAACTCACCATTACACATCATCTCCACAAATTGATGCTCTCTAGGTGTAAGTTCCTCCTAAAAATAGCTCACTAAACACCAATTCTCATACCCATGGTGAGGACACACACTCAAAAACTCCTTAAATCTCTCACAAGACTGATACAAAGTCTCACTGTCCTTTTGTGCAAAAGTGGAGATTTGCATTTTTAAGGCTTTGGTCTTATGTTGGGGAAAATATTTATTAAAGAAAACCTGAGTCATCTCACTCCATGTCTCAATAGATCGTGGTCTCAACGAGTATAGCCAACTCTTAGTTTTATTCTTTAAAGAGAAAGGAAAGAACTTAAGTCTCACAACATCATCAAGTGCAATTTGATTATGAAAAGTTACAACTACTTCTTCAAACTCCCTAATGTGCACATATGGATTTTTATTTTTCAAGCCATGAAAATTAGGGAGTAACTGTTTCATCCCTGTTTTAAAATCCAGTTGGCGAGTATTAGCTGGAAACATGATGCATGATGGTGTGGCTGTGCGTGTAGGGTGAAGATAATCATGAAGAGTTCTAATGGGTTGATCTTCGTGTTCACCCATTTTTTTGGGACTTGATGGATTGTCAAATAAAAGGTTTAAAATATCTGATTCTAACTCTACCATAGGTCTACTAGAAAATCTACCCAATATCTGTGCATGTAAGGCAACGAATTACTAATAGAATAAAAATACTATAAAAAGAAAGAAGATAAGCAATAATAATAATAACAACGTAACAAACTAAAAGAAGGAACGAAGTTACCTCTTTTGCAGACTGCTGAAAAGAAAAAAAACCATCTACCAATTATTCTACTGTCTCCCTGGCAACGGCGCCAAAATTTAATTTCGCCCAAAGAATAACACGGTAATTGTAACACAGTTTTGGGGTGTCGATTCTACAGAGAGACAAACTAAAAGAATAGTTGAAAGAACAAAGAAACTAAAGAAAAATATTAAATGATTGTTGGAGAACGAAGATTAATTTTAAATGCAAATTAAAGTGAATCAAAGTAACTAACGAAAAAAGTACTCAAATTTGACAAACAGTAGAGCGTCGGGAATCCCTTGCACAAATCTGGTATTTTAATTATTTGTAATTCTTTGAATAAATCAATTGGAAATTCAATTCCCAAACGGAAGATATAGATTTATTAACCAAGATTAAACCACATGTAACTCTTTTGAAAATCATTCACCACTTTTAAATACGTAAATTATTCTCACTATTGAAAAAATGCAACAGTGACAATATACTCAAGAAGCAATATTGCAGCAAAGAATTAAATCAATATAGATAAATAATTGATCCAAACACAATCAAAAAACTAATTCATTCAATAGAAAAAGCTTGACTAAATCCATAAATAGAATAAATTCTATGACTATTCGGAGAACAATAAATTGCGAATGATGAAACAAAAGATTTTTATTAATTAAAATTTAAATACATAAATTAAAAATAAATAAAATATCATCTATTATGCAAGTTCATCTATGGTCCTACCTTGAGAATTTAATTACCCATGAATATAATGGACAACAAAAATCTCCCAAAAAAATAAGAAGAATCAGCTGCGATCGAAACTTTTTTCTGATCTGCTTCTGTTTTGTCTTTTTGTCTTCTGTTCTAATCGCCTGCTTCTTTTTTTTTTTCTTTTCTTTCAGCCGCCACACACAGCCAGCCAAAAAGAAAAGACTAGCCTTAGCTTTATGAGTCAAACTTGTTTTTAAAAATTACATCTTCCTCTCTTTATTTTAGCCATTTTTACTTTAATCCCTCTTTATTCCACCTTTTCTGTTGCAGCCTCTAAAGCCCAAACTGCATGAGTGATGGGTCCAATTGATAGCTGCATAAATTTCGGTCTTTTTTTACTCCATGGATTGTCATCAAAATAAAAACAACAAATATAAAAGTCCAATAATAAAGTTTCAAAAAAATATTAAATATAAAGCCCAATTATAAATTATTTCTCACCAACCAATAATGCAATACTTAAGATTTAAAATATTATAAAATCATTCTTAAATATATCTCAATGTAAATAGATATTAAATTCAATAATATAAATTATATCTAATTATTTTCATTCACATTTTAGCATTTTAATCCAATAATAGGGTATTTAGAATGCACTTTCATGCACTCATCAAGGATCAAGACGGGAATGTGTCAATTAGAATCTGTATTGCTCTGATACCATGTAAAAATTTGGTGAGGAAAAAATTGTATTTCACATTTCTGTATTACAAAGGTATTTATATACAAACTACATACAATTGGCTGCTCATTTCTTGCCTTAGACAAAGCCTTTGAGGCTGCCTTAATCAAAGCAAATCATACAATTGGTTTCCTATAATAGAATATTCTGCAGCTGTTCACCGACACAATAACGGAAACATCCTAATACTTTATGAAAGAAATGTTCCTCTTTGAAAGTACTACTTGCAAAAAGGAACAAACAACATAGCATCGAAGTGTTTCGATTGAAGGTACTTCGATTCTTAAATCAGTAAATGTGTATGAGAAAAATGTACGTAAAAAAGATTCAACTTCCCTCTTCCATGTATCCTCACTGCTTTATATAGACTTTGCTTTCAGGATTTCCATTACTGGTGTGGAGATGGCACATCTTCCTTCATTCAGGATTGTTTGTTGAGGATCGCAGGAATCTCTCTAAAGCTCCATTGATCAAAGCTTTTTTGAATCATTGACTTTGCCTAGTTGTTGCACCTAAATTTCACAATTATAGGCGATTATCCCATTGTTTGGTTCATGCCAAGTCTTCAATCTGTGCTATGCACATGTGCTCGGTAGTATGAACTGAGCTGTTGCAATTCGGTTCGGTTCAGTTCAGTTTGTCCCAAGCCGCAAATACTTGTGCTCCATGTGACCCGTCCCTTCATGATCACATGTGTATTTCACCTCCTTATACACGTGGCATAATTTTATGCCCCTTCAATTTGCATCCCAATTGGGTCTTGGTTGTAGGGAACACCATGAGTCTCACCAGCATTTGTTCTTTGAATGTTCTTACTCACTACGTATCTGGAGAGAGAGAGACTCTTAATGAGTGGTTAGCCGTGGCAACCTATGGAATGGAATGATTTTATAAGTTGGGCTGTTCAACATTGGAAAGGAAAGAATATGCAATAGTGGTCTCGAAGCTAAGCTTATCCGCTACAATTTACCATATTTGGAAGGAGAGGAGCAATCGAATGTTTAGGAATGTGTTTTTGGACCATTATACTACTATAAAGATGATCAAACAGATTATTAAAGATAGATGGATCTCTCTGAAGTTTCAGAACACACCTCAAAATCATAAATTGGCTCTTCAATGGAAAATCCTAGCAGCTGCTTAAACTAGTATGCAAAACCTCATGCTGCATACGGCTGGGGCACTGGTTATGGCCTCTGGTTTTTGTTCAAACTGTGAGAGATTGTGTTGCAATTTTGAAGTTCAAAACTACCACTGAGAGCTTACGACATCTACATTCATGGAACCTACCTGCTTCATGTTTGGAATGACAAGGCAACCTATTTTAGAGGCTTACAAGTTGTTATGTGCTGCTGGGATTTTGCATCTAGAGGAGGTTTTTTTCTTTTGTCCAGCTTAGGTCCAATATGAAGGGATTGTGTTGGAAGTCTTGGCTCAAAGCGTTTACTTCCTTTGCAATTCCTTT
Organism: Ilex asprella; assembly: GCA_023539305.1. Lineage (NCBI taxonomy): Eukaryota > Viridiplantae > Streptophyta > Magnoliopsida > Aquifoliales > Aquifoliaceae > Ilex > Ilex asprella. The sequence continues at coordinate 9,805,178 of CM042201.1, forward strand.
ATTAGGAGCTTGCTTGTTTGGCCGTGTTTGCTTTGTTACATTGGGTACCTAATGAACTACACAGGGCTTTCTCCTGCTTTTTTCTTATATGCACACATTTTTCAACCAGAGAAATTTTTTACCTTCCGAAAAAAATGAGGAAATAAATGGATAGTGACATTGTCAAAAATTAATTTTTATGATATAATTAATTTTAACTACCATCCTATAATCCGTTTTGACTTTCATTTGTTAACATTTGCATCAACATGGAGTATACTTTGTATATGTAAGCTTTTGGGTTAATGAAATTTTTCCTACTTTTTGGAAAAATATATATCATATGAAAGTTAATTTTGATAAGTTTTGTACGACTGAAAATTTACCATTAATTAAAATTCTTGACCATGCTACTCCTTGGTCTCTTTAACAATAAGATCCAAGCTCCATCTTTGCTTGTAAACACGGATCAAATACCCAAAGAACTATAACTAAGTAATATTCATGGTTACTGTAAATGTAGATAATGAATGGGGGAGAGAGGGGAGAGAGGCAGAAGTGATTGAGATTGGAACCCGAAATCACTTAGTGTGTGAGAGTGAGTCCTTACCACATGGTCATTCTCTTACCTCAGTTGTTAACATGAATGATAAGTACATAAAATAAAAATCAAATATCTTATGTGGTTATTATCAACTGTGCTTATCTAGATAATGTAAGCAGTATTAATTTGCTTTTTAGATTTTGTCATATTTTTAATACTTAGGGCCGTAATATTACAAGAGCCTCTCGATCTTGAGTGAGACTCAATCCAATGGGCTTATCAATCACGGACTTCAAGATCTATTTTAAGTCCACTATGAGCATCCAATAATGCTTTCTAAAATAGTGAGTATCATTTTTAAAATAAAGAGCATGTTTGAAACAAAGTTAAAATAGATAGTGAGATTTTGTATATCACTTCAATAGAACTCTTCATTCTTATCAATTTTTTATTTTGTGCTTTGTCTTTTTTAGGAATAAATTTGACTTTCCTCTTTTTTTTCCCATCAATTATTTTACCAAACTTGAATATTTTATTAACCCTCCCATTTCCTTTGATCCCATCCCAACTGTGAGTGCTTGATTACTGCATGGAATTAATAAAGTATCAATCATCAAGGGAAATAACTTGAAGCAATTAATTTAATATTCTTATCTTGATGTTGTGCATGTGTAGTTTGATTAGGAAAAAAACTTCTTCTCGGAGAAATCCCATTTGCTGTTGACAATGACGAAGGGAGAAAGTTGGTTTCGACGTAAACAACATTGAGATATGTTTTGTTCCACAAAAAAAAGTAGAAAGTGAGTTTGACTCTCTAATGATAGAGAGTCAAATCGGACTCTTTATTTTAGAGAGCTTATATAAAGAGTCTATTGAAGATTAAAATTTTAATAATTGACCCTCTAAAATAGAGAATTGAATAACAATAGAGAGCTTATTAAAGATGTTCTAAGGCATCAAAGCTTACCATCAAGGATAATGTCACGGTATCATATAATTATTGTGTTGAAATTGATCTGTAATCATTTATTTTAATTTTAATAATGGTAAATTATATTTACACCCCCTGAACTATCACCATTTTCCACTTTGCCCTCTAAAATACTAATTTTCTCACATTGCACCCTAAACTAACATTGTTGTTTCACATTGCCCCAATCGATAACAGTCGTCACACATTTTGCTGAAGTACTAGCATGTGTCCCTCACGGGGCAAGATACTGAAGGGCAAAGCATAAAATTCATACCCAATTGGTGCCCTAACAGACATGCAATAAACTAGATTTGCGGAAGAGAAATGAGATTTGCAGAAGAGATAGGGGATTTGTAGTAGAAATGGGACTATGGTATTCAATCGCACAATTAGCCCAAGAGAGAAATGCTTTATAGTGATGATGCACAAAATAGTATGGTGCGAGATCAACAGTCACAAGGGTGATTAATGAGCAATCAATGGCAATTAGTGGCAAAATCGTAAATAAGAGTCAACACAGGAGATTTATAGTGGTTCGGTCTCGGACGACCTACATCCACTCTTCGAACGGCGACGGTGGTCTGGGGTGTTTTATTGATCAACGGTGGTACTCCGGAGAGTTTACAATGAGTCTGGAGAGAGAGTGTGCAGAGAGCTTAGAGAGAGTAACTAGTCTAGTGTGTCTGTCTCCCAAGTGATTCTTGTGCCCTTTATACAGTGAGGGCTTACATTATATAGGCTCACCAAGGCGGTGAGGCGGTGACGTGAAGGAGAAGTCTCCCGCTAATTTAGTAAGTAGAGTTATGGTAGGAGTGAGCCTCTTTGGTAAGTAGAGTTATGGTAGGAGATCTCCGTATCCCGAGTCTTCCTCCACGTGCTCCTATTTACTCGAATGTCACTCTGGTGCAGAGTGTGCTCATGTTTAGCCTTGGACTTGAGTTTTGAGCTCGGACTTGCTTCGGAGTGGGTTTTGACTTGTGTTGCATGAAGGCACGAAGAGGAGAGGCAAATGGAGCAAAGGGGGGGCGGCGCCCACTTCGGAGGGGGCCTGGGCGGCGCCCCAGGTGCCTTGGGCGGCGCCTATGGTGCCTTGGGCTGCCTTGTCCCCTCCTTTGGTATTCGGCCTTAAGTTGGTGTGACTTGGTGCTCGTCTCGGTCTCGAGGTCGGACGTCGAGCTAGGCTTGGTGCTTGTCTTGGTCTTGAGGTCGGACGTCGAACTCGGCTTGGTGCTCGTCTTGGTCTTGAGGTCGGACGTCGAGCTCGTATTTGAATTAGACTTGGATTCGCACCGGAGTCAAATGGCGAAGGAGGAGAGGTCGCAGGAGCGAACGAAGGAGAGGCCGAGCGCGGAGGAGCCGGGCGCCCTAGGGGCCTGGGCGGCGCCCTTGGTGCCCTGGGCGGCACCCTAGGGGCCTTGGGCGGCGCCGTTGGTGCCCTAGGCGGCGCCCCAGGTGCTTCAGGCGACACTCCTCGCTGCCTCATGCGGTCTTGGCCCTTCTTCCGTTTTCTTTGTCGTTTGCCACTTGGTTGGTCCAACTACATGGGTCTTTTAGTATCTTCAATGAGCTTCTCCGACTCCGTTCGGATTGGGCCTTAGCTTAGTTAAAT
>CM042201.1:9808382-9825042 GCA_023539305.1 Ilex asprella
AAAACTCTAACCACGATAGATATTGTGTTTTCAGGTTACAAGTGGCACTACATAGTCTTGTGTGAGAAAGGAAGGTTGAATGAGGTAATCCCAATGTTGTACGACATGTACAACGGTCATAAAAGTATATTGCAAATTAGTAATAATGCGTACATCAAATAGTGTGCCAAATTTGCTCATCAAGTTGTGTTGTTGAGTGCTATTGTTTTTTTTATTATCTAACGAAAAATAATTTCCTTCCTAAAATAGATCGATTGGTAAACTCATGTTAAAATACAATCTTCTAAGATTTCCAAGAGATGCCTGGAGTGCTGGTATATTTCTTCTACAGATGTTTTAAAAAAAAAAATATTAAGGCCCCGTTTGGTAACGTTTAAGTTTTTCTTTTTTCATTTTTATTTTGATATTTAGAGAAAACAAGAAAAAAAAAACTCGTTTGGTAACCATTTATGTTTTTTGTTTCTGTCATCGTTTGATAAACGAGGAGCGATTTTCAAAAACCAAAAAAAGACATTTTGGTTTTCATTTTTCGTTTTTGAAAAATAAAAAACGGAAACGTTACCAAACAGGGCCTAACATATCAAATTTTAAGCAAATACCTAAATTTTGTGAACGTGATTAAAAAATACTGCATAAGGTATGTGGTTGGATAAGTCTGTGAATGAAATTTCTATGTGATATGATCAAAGTCATTTTTTAATTCCTTCAGTATTTTTTATTTATTTTTTCATAAATACTTGCAACCTATTCCAAATGAGAAGACTCAAACTTACAACCTCCACATTACAAATGAGAAGACTCACCAACTGGGATATGATCAAAGTCATTTTTTAATTCAAAATTTTATTATGTGGATATTTTTAAATTATATGGATCAAGTGTTTAGTCACATAATTCAATTAAAACTGATGCGTCCGAAATTAATTGGGTCAGGCTCAACAAATCAAGAAAGCCCAAGTCAATAAAAACAATCAAAGCCCAATGAATTAAGAGGGACCCATGTCACCGAAGTTCGAAAGGAATCCAAGTCATCAAGGAGGAGCCTAAGACATCAAGGAAGAGCCTAAGTCATCAAGTAGGAGCCCAAGTGGACACCCTCAAGGAGGCGCCGCCCAAGGGGTCACCCAAGGAGCGCCGCCCAGGTCCTGTTAGTTCCCCTCCTACGGAATAGGGACACCAGGGAGAAAATATCGGGATACGCACAGAGATCAAATCCTACCATAACTATACTTACCAAAGTGGTAGAAACCCTCTCCCTCACGTCACCGCCTCACTGCTTTAGTAAGTCTATATAATGTAAGCTCTCTCCACAAGGAGAAGGAGTTGGAGACATCTACAATTTGAGATCCCTACACACACTATACCTTCCTACACACCTTGTTTCTCTCTCTCCCCAAAAGCATTGTAATATTGTCGGAGTACATTCTCCTAGTAACCTTACTCATCAATAAAGATTTCTGACCACCGTTGCCGTTCTCAATAGTGGAGTAGGTCAGCCGGACCGAACCACTATAAATCTCTGTGCTGATTCCATATTTATTAATATGTCATTGATTGCTTGATTTATTGCTCATTAATTGTACTCTTACGTATACTTAACTGTTGATCTTGCGCAATATCAATTTGTGCATCATCAGTTTTGGCACTGTCTGTAGCAAACGACTAGATTTCCTACTCTTTCAATCCATGACAATCACTATCCGATCGATGTTCAACAACCGGGAGACAACAACATGGCGCACCGGGAGGAGACCCAGCCTCCGCTGGCACCTTCTGAGCATTCTACTACGACGATTGGACAGCAACAACAACTCCTCCAGACCATGCAACTGCTGGTGAAACAGAACCAACAGATCATCCAGTTGATGCTCACCTAAGATGGTGTTGCCCCTCACCCAGTAGGAGGAGCCTTAATCCCTTCAACAGGGAAAGAGTAAGAACATATAGATTCTGGGCGTTAGGCAGTTCCTCACCAGGGGGTCCCTCGCCAGAATGCCCCAAGGCCACAGGCGCCCCTCGCCCAACAATCCCTCCTCAGCGAACAGGGAGCTCACTTGTACCTCCTCCACACTTACTAGCATAGGAGAACGAAGTCGACGAGAACCAATATGGTGACCATAAAAACCAGTACCATCATTCGACTAAAGATGTCCTCAACCAGTGGGGCGAGAAGATAAGAGAGGTATAAAACCAACTCGATAATGCCTTCAACTCCATTAAGGCCCAGACGCCTGAGACCGTGGATTACCTAGTAAGACGTACCGATATTCCTTTTGTTGCTGATATAGTAAATTACCCTCTGCCCTTGAAGTTCAAGATGCCTACCATCAAGACCTTCGATGGCACCAAAGTCCCCCTCGATCACCTCGACACATACAAGTCCCTTATGCAACTCCACAATGTGCCGGAGGAGATTATGTGTCGAGCCTTTCCTACCACTTTGAAAGGGTCTGCTCACCAGTGGTTCTCCAAACTCAAGCCCTCTACCATATACTCCTTCGCATAACTCAATAAGTCTTTCGTCTCCCACTTCATTGGGGGACGTCGACATCAGAAGCCCGTAACCCACCAGCTCACCATCAAATAGGACAGAGATGAAAGCCTCAGAGACTACCTCACTCATTTCAACAAGGAGGTCCTCCAGATTAAGGAACTAGATGACAAGGTAGCCCTGACTGCTTTCATCACTGGCCTTCGCACCTCTAGTTTCATGTTCTTCGTCGTAAAAAAATTGCCCCTCCAGTATGCCCGACCTGCTGTCTAGGGTACAGAAATACATGAATGCCGAGGATATCACCAAAGCCCGTCGGGGTGAGTCCTCCCAAGGAGGGGAGAAAAGGAAAGATACCCGCGAAAACAAGTGGGAGGCAGAGAACAAGAGACAGAGAATCAAGAAAGCTTCTATCAAGGACCGTCTCGGCCCGTAACCCCTGAGAGACCGATAGTCTTTCACGTCACTCAATGCATTAGTGGAGCACATCTTATTTCAGATACAAGATGACCCCACGCTCCGTTGGATCAAAAAAATGAAGTCCGCTCCAAATCACAAAAATCACAGCAGGTACTGTCGCTTCCACCGCGACCATGGTCACGACACAGATGACTGCTTTGAGCTTAAGAGGCAGATCGAGGAGCTTATATAGCGTGGCCAGTTGAGGCATTACGTTGTTGGCAGAGGACAAGCCCTGCAACCTGGTCGGGACCAGGATGACAAAGAATACCAGCAACTCCTCGGAGAAATTCAAACAATCTCTTGAGGCCTACAACTCCGCCATGGAAACATTGGCCCACCCATGGGACATACCTGAAGATTTTCTCTATCTTTTATTATTTCAGTTGATTTATTTTGTTATTCATTGTTTTGTGAAATAAAATTTTACAAAATTATTGTTTTCATAACTATCTTGTTTTCATCTCAAACAGCCTACGACCTAACAACAACAAGATAGACAAGAAGTAAAAAGGCGCCCAGACAAGGTGTCTCGCTTTTTCCACCTTGGGCGCTTCTCTTGATACCGCCTTGATGAGGCGTCTTGCCCTCTCCAATTTGAGTGCCCCCATGATGGTCTCGTCCTTTCCACCTTGGCACCCCATGATGGCCTTGCCCTCTCCACTTTGGGCATCCCCATGATGGTCTCACCCTCTCCACTTTGGGTGCCCCATGATGGTCTCGGCCTCTCCACCTTACCGCCCCCATGATGGCCTCACCCTCTCTATTTGGGCGTCCCCATGATGGTCTCACCCTCTCTACTTTGGGCATCCCTATGATGGCCTCACCCTATCCACCTTGGCGCCCCCATGACGGCCTCGCCCTCTCCACCTAGGTGTCTCCCTCGATGCCGTCTAGACGATGGATCTCGCCCTCTCTCACCAGGCGCCCATCTTTAGGCATCCAACACCAGGCACTAAACGCCCAACTCGTCAGCACCCTCCTCTTCTCCAACTCAATAGAATGAGCCTTAGGCGCCCAACTTGTCAGCGTCCTCCTCATCTCCATAGCATGAGCCTCTTCCCCAGTAGCTCTCTCAAATGCTACTTGAAGGTCAATCTCCAGATGGACAGCCCTCTCGTGCGCTAGCCTTAACTTTTCAGTGGCATCCTCTCGTGCCTGCCACTCGAGCCTTACTGCTCCGTGGCATCCTTTCATGTCTGCCACTCGAGCCCTACTAGCTCTACGACATCCTCTTGTACTTGTCGCCCAAGCTTTACTGTTCTGTGACATCCTCTCGTACCTACCAACCGAGCCCTAATTGCTCCACAACATCCTCTCATGTCTGTCGCTTGAGCCCTACTGCTCTGTGACATCCTCTTGTGCCTGTCACTCAAGCCCTAATTGCTCCATAGCATCTTCTTGTGCCTATTGCCCGAGCCCTACTTGCTCTTCAAGAGCCCCCTTGCTTGCCTCTCTGATATCCCAGGGGCGAAAAACCGCCAAAGCCTCTCGTTGACCAAAGTCAAGTGAATACAGGATAACTATGTGGAGCTACAGTCCCCATAGAAAGACCGCACAAGAGTCTTAACTCCTACAACAGTACAACAACTAGCTTTAGTACACACATGAGTCATAGTTTGAAGAAGGAGTGGGGGCATCACTTAGACCCATCTCCCAGGAAGCAGCCTAGTCATCAGACCTTGACCGAGAAGCACTGAGGGCATCAAATCTCGATCTTTTGTGAAAAGGGGAAGACACCACCTAAAACCACATTTAGTCTCCATCATTGTCCTGTTAACATGATGCCTATAATTAGAGACAAGGCCAGTTAGTGACCAAACACCAAAGAGGTGCCCTCATAGCATGACTCAAGGTGGCATTCAAACACAAACACAGCAGTGCCCAAGTCCTCCTGGCATCACCCAAGACGCTTGCTCAGCCTCTTGGCAGCGTCCAAGGCATCTGCCCCAGCCTCATGGCGTCACTCAAAACACCCTATCAGCCTCCAGGTGGCGCCCGCAGCCTCCAGCATCGCTCACACTGCCCATGGACTCCTCGCCAAAGTCCCGTCTCACTTTGCCAAAAAAAAATGAAGGAAAGAGGCAGCGCCGAAGAAGGCTAACTCCCAAAGAGAAAGAAAAAAAAAAAAGAAAGAGAAAGATGAAGGAGCCGGTGCCCAAGAAAAAAAGAGAGAGAAGGGGAAAAGGCGGCATCTAGGGAGACCAAGGGAAAAAAAGAAAAAAGAGAGAGGGGAGAAGGAAAAAGAGAGAAGGGAGAATGGAGAAGGGAGAAGGGAGAAGAGAGATGGGAGAAGAGCCAGCGCCCATCAACCAAAAAAAAAGAGAGAGAAAGGGAGCAAAGGATAGTGCCCAAGCCAAAAAAGAAAGAGAGAGAGATAGAGAAAGGGAGCAAAAAGTGGCGCCCAAGCCAACGAAAAAAGAAGAAAAAAAAGTCAATGATGATGGGCTCTAGAACCTATTAGTATTAAAAGGTTGCACATAAATGTGGGTCAGAATGCTTTGAAAAAAAAAAATTATGCGATACCGATAAATTCAGTAAATCTCCGAAGATGAAAAAGCATCGTGAGAAACAAGAAAATTTATGCTCACTCAAATGAAAACGAAGCACATGCCCTCAACCCCTTCCTCTCAGAAAAAGTTAGAGCCTTGGGGCATGGGGGACAAATGATCTAGGTCAGGCCCAAGTTAATAAAAAGCGATCCAAGCCCAATGAATTAAGAGGGGTCCACGTCACCGAAGTCCGAAAGGAGTCCAAGTCTTCAAAAAAGAGCCTAAAACATCAAGGAAAAGCCTAAGACATCAAGGAAGAGCCTAAGTAATCAAGGAGGAGCCCAAAGGGACACCCTCAAGGGGGCGCCACCCAAGGGGTCACCCAAGAGGGCAACGCCCAAGGGGGACACCCAAGGGGTGCCGCCCAGGTCCTATTCCTCTTTCTCCCTCTTCACTTTATGACTTCTCTTGGCCACTCTGACTCAAGTCCAAGCTCAGGATCAAATCCAAACTTGCTTAGCAAACTTCAATAGCTATATCGATGTGGTTTCAGAAGAAACAAATTGGACGGTTTTATTCCATTCTCCATTGGGAATTTAAGCCTTTTAACTATACTCGATTTAAGTGAAAACAACTTTCAGGGCAATATCCCTTCAAGTATAGGAAAAGACTATAGTTTATTACTCCAGGATTTATCTGAGAACAATCTTAGTGGCACCATACCCCAACAAGTTATTGGTCTCGCATCTTTATCAGTGTACCTAGACTTGGATCGAAACCATTTAAGTGGTTCCCTTCCCTTGGATGTGGGAAACTTGAAAATCTTTGGTGCTTTGGTTGTTTCTGAAAACATGTTATTTGGTGAAATTCATAACACACTTAGTTGTTGTCTTATGCTAGAATTCCTCTTCATGCAAGGCAACTCCTTCCAAGGGTCTATGTGTGAATGTATTGACTATGTGTGTGAATGTATCGACTCTATGTGTGTGTGTCTATTTATTTGACTCTTTGTGTGTATGACTGTGTGTATATAGTGACCATGAAATCTATGAAATCTAAAGTCTAAGAGAGAGAGAGAGAGAGATGAGAAATAGGGGGCTGTGTGCGTGGGAAATCTAAAATGAGAGAAGAAGCTTCACATTGGAGAAAGACTGGAAAATTTTAGCCCTCCATGCTAACTCGTTCAATGGCAAAATTCCTGCCCACTAATCTAGTTGCTCTAGTCTTATTTCCTTCAATATTGGTGACAACAAGCTAGTAAGGGCAGCTCCTGAAGAGCTAGGTTCGTGGTCAAAGCTCAAAGAACTTATAATCCAACATAATGATCTAACATGGAAATATTCCTCATTCTTTTGCTTACTTAACATCTCTGAACTTGTTTTATGCAGCCTTAAATAATTTTGGTGGAAGTGTCCCCCATTTTCTTGGCCAAATAGCCAACCTGACAGTGATTGTAGTTGGCACAAATTGGTTGTCTAGCACCATCCCTCTGTCAATCTTCAATCTCTCTTCTTTGGTAGGGGGAAAATAACATCCATGGCAGCCTTCCCTCAAATATAGGCATCACTTTTCCTAATCTTGGAATTCTTGGCATAAGTGCTAACCAATATACAGGGTCAATTCCTAATTCAATAGCCAATGCATCAAACCTGGAAGTTTTTCAAATAAATGATAGTAATTTTACTAGAAAAATGCTGACCATAGGAAAGTTAAAGAAGTTTGCGGCTGTATTGTTTGACTATAATAGTATGGGAAGTGGTGGACCTGATGACTTACACATTTTCTCTTCTCTAACAAATGCCACCTATTTAAGACTATGAGCTTTAATAAGTTTGGTGGCACACTTCCTGAATCCATCAGCAATTTGTCAACGAAGCTCCAATTACTCGATCTTGAACACAATTATATAGATGGAAGCATCTCAACTGGCTTCGGAAATCTCATTAACTTGAGTTATCTAAGCATGTTAGACAACCAAATCACAGGTAACATCTCAACAGACATTGGCAAACTTCAAAAGTTATATCGATGCGATTTCAAAAGAAACAAATTGGATGGTTTTATTCCATTCTCTGTTGGGAATTTATGCCTTCTATCCATACTAGATTTAAGTGAAATTTTTTTTAGGGCAATAACCCTTCAAGTCTAGGAAAAGGAAATATTTTATTATTATTGGATTTATCTGCTAACAATCTTAGTGGCAGTATACCCCACCAAGTTATTGGTCTCTCATCTTTATCGGTGTACCTAGACTTGGCTTGAAACCATTTCAAGATATACAAGATAATAGATAAAATTTATTTTTTTAATTGTACTGTAGTTACTTTGTGCACTGTTCCAAATTTCAGAGTTGAAGCAAACAATTTGTTTAGGGGAATTTGGATTAGCTTTTTGAAGAAGGATACCACTGTAGCCAATATCGGATGCATCAGTTTGAATGATTTTGAAAGAATTGACTGAGGGAATACTAAGACAAGGTAAGGTCTTGATAAATTGTTTGACTTGTTTAATGATGGAAGTATGAACTAGTGACCAAGGAGGAGGATTATGTCTTAATCTTTCATACAATGGCTTGACTGTTTTCTGAGGTCTTTGTAGAAGTCTGAAACATAGTTCAGGGACCCTAGGAACCTTTGTAACTGATTTTTGTCTCTTTTTTCATCTGGGAACTTATAAGCAAACTGGATAGATCTATTGATAGGAATAATGGTTGACTGTTGGATGTTATATCCAAGAAAACTGATTGAAGTTTAGAATAACTTGATTTTTTCTAGTAGAGATGATTAGACCATTGTGTTTAACTATCTCAGGGAAGGCTGCAAGATATTTCCAGTGATCATCTATTAACCTTGAAAAGATGAGGACATCATCGATGTAAACTACAGAGAAATTACTTACTGGGTTGAAAATCTCATTCATTATATTTTGGAGTTCACTTGGTACATTTTCAAATCCAAAGGGCATTATGTTTCATTCGTAATGGCCAAAGGGTATTATAAATGCAGTTTTATACTTATCTTGTGGATTTATTTGGATTTACCAGAACCCTCTTTTCAAATCAAATTTTAAAAATATTACTGCTTTGCTTAATCTTTTTTATTTACTCTTGCTTATTAGGGATTGGATATCAAGTTCATTCCAATATTACATTCAAAGGTTTATAAGTGATTACTAGTCTTGGAACCCCTCTTTCTATTCCTGCATTCTTGATGACATAGAAAGTAAGACAGGACCAAGGGGATTTACTCTTTTTGATTATGTTGTTACTTAGTAAAACTAAAATCTTTTTTTTACAAATTTCCATTACTTCATGACTCATTTGAATTGGTCTTGACTTTGTAGGTATATTTTGTTCATTGAAACTTTAATATAAGGTAAGGTTACCATGAGTTTCTTTCTATGCCAAAAATCACTGGGAAGATTAGAACATACCTTTTTTTCTAACATTTCCTTGAATTTTTCAATCTTTTGGATTAGGACTAAATTTGTTAACTGGTTTTCAATTTGCTTTGGTAAATTTCTTCCTTAAGAAATTGTAGTTGGCTATTTTTCTGGTTGATCACATTAAGAGACAGTGAAATTGAATATTATTTAAGTCTTCTTAATTCTTTTAACAGGGATTTGGTTAGAAATTTGAAAGTTACTAATTAACCAAAAGGTTTGGTAGTTATTCCATCTATATCTATAGCAAATGGATATAGGAGGTATATGAATAATATACCAATGATAACTTTATCTGTCATATTTTGTAATAAGACAAATGATATTTTATAGCATACATTGTCTTAACAAAAATGTAGCTTTGGTAACTTTTATTTTATATTCATTTTACTTCCATTAGATGAACTAAGTATTTTTGTTGTTTTATAGTAATACTTGGATGATATAAGTCCTTCCTGTATGTAGTTTAGATATGTTCCAGTGTCAATAAGAACTATAACTTCAACTTCAAATTCATTACCTATTACTAATTTTAACTTTGGAATGTCTTTTTTGAAGATTCATTCGGTTTATTAGATGCAACCAATTGCCTTCATTAATTGTTAGAGAACATCCATCTGGTGATGGCAGATTCATTACACCCAATGGTTCCACATTAGAGGTGGAGGTTATGGGTATCCCCTGGGAGCATGTTCTGGTTGAACTATTTGAACTATTTGAATTAGTTTCATATTCACTAGTAGTTGACTTCTTTGTTTTAACAAATTTGTTACTGGTTTGAAGTAAATTTAGTCCTCCTTCCAGCGTTTGTCTGTGGGTTTGAACACTCTGATTACTGGTTTTAACTTAATAACTTCTACCTGAAGGTCTTACAGAGTTACTTCCTTTTTTTTATTTTTACTAAACCTTTCCATGGTTTTGTTAAAACTAATTAACTGTTTTTCTCTAAAATATTCTTTAATGTCTTTTTTTGATAAATAAAGCTTTGAGTTTTTTAATGTATTTTATTTTTAACTCTGGATCTTCAATTTTACTAATAAGATCAATGTGGATGTTTTCTTCCTCAGTTTGTTTTGTTAAAAATTTAATTGTTTTACAACAATTATCTTTGCATCCTAATTTAACACCAGGATCACTAGAATTGTTGTGGATTGACTGGTAATCTGAAGAACTTTCAGAATGGTTTCTTGAATCATCTGAACTTTCTTCATTTTCTCTTAGATTGCTAAAACCTTATCCTTATCTTCTTGGGATAAGTTTAATTGTTGTAACTTCTTTTTCATTGGACATTTGGTGCTAATATGTTTTTTTATTTTTAACACAATTATAAAATCTCATTATTTAAATTTCCCTTTGATGGGGGGAGTAATCTTCGAGGAAAGGGAGTAGGAATCAAAAATCTCAAAGGCTCTACAAAATCAGGCTGGTCAAGTTTATCAACCCCCTCCATAGGTTTTGAAAATTCCTTGGGATTTTGAGCCTTTGTTGGAATTATTTTATCAATCACCTTACCACTACGGAGTATGGTAACAGACTTGACCTGCTCATGTATAGAATCAGATGTAGTATAATCACCCACATTAAATTGACCCTGCAAATTCGATTGTGGTTATGCCGAAAACTTACCTTTTTCTTGATGGCACAGGGCAGTTGTCAACTTTTTGAGTTATATGTTTATTAAAGCTAAGACTTTTGCCATATACTAATTGATCTAGGTCTAAGAGAATCCAACCATGTCTTAGCTTTATCCTTTATTGTTCAAGAATTTTTGTTCGCTTAATCCATTTATGTTCCATTCATAGAGTTTGTTGGATTGGCTGAGAATTGATTGCTAATGTTCTTTCTTCATATTGAAGATCAGGGGGTGTTGGCCTAATATACTAATTCTTGGTAAGACTAATAGGATTAACTTTGAAAAACAATAAATTTTTAATATTTTTACTAGAAAACTGTTCTTCTAATTCTCTAATTTCATATTCAGTAGAACTTTATGATTCATCGATTTCTTTATTAGTTTCAGAATCTTTATAATTCTGATGAATTGTAGTAACTGGGCTTACTATTGGCTCAACTTTTGGTTGTTTAAGATTTTGTAAAACTTCTTCAAGTTTTTGAAGTCATTTGCTATCATTAACTGAGATACCAACTAAGATACTAACTGAGATACCAAGTTTACTTCTATCTTATTTTATTTTCTATTTTATCTAATTGTTTACCAATTCTTTACAAACATTGATTGGTAAAGTTGTTTTGTTCAATTATTCCTTTTTCAGGTTTAGTACCTAGGAGTAACTTGAATGGTGAAACTTGTACTTTAGAATCCATATGGTTGATTAATATGGTTTCTATTGGAGGATGACTGGAAGATACTATGGAGGCATCTTCTTTAACTGATTTGTAATGGTTTTCTAAGTAATCGAAGAAATAGATTTCACACCTTATTTTATTTATGAACTTAGTCCATCTCTCAAATATTTTTTCTTGCTTATGTTCACTATATTTACTTTTGAATTCTCGTCTTTTGAATTTTTTTTTCTTAGATTTGAATTCTTCATGTAACCTATCAACATTAAGTATGAATGGTCCACCAACTTTACTAATTGTTTGTTTACTATGTTACATTTCCATGTTAGTCATTGAAGGAGAAGGTGAGGAGTTTTTGACTTCATCTTCTTATGGCAATTTTGACTGAGTGGTATAACATGGTTTACTGATTTGTGAAGAGGTGCCTGTGCCCTTCAATTTTAACTTTTTTTCTAAGTCTTGATCTTTTTTAGATTTACTTGTCCTTTTATCGTCAAGGGAGATTCTTAATGATCCATCAAGATATTGGTGGATGTAATCTAAGTTGACTGTATTATTATGATAATTTTTGTGACAACTTTCATTCTCAAGAACCCAACTGGTTGGAAGATTTATATCCTTCCAGAAGAGTTGCCTAGGAACCTGGATATTAGTTTCACTTGTACTGCTTTGAATTAACAAATTTTTTTCCTTAAGACTTTTACTTAATGCATGAACATTTTGATTTGTTATTATGCATTTGTAATAGATTCAGTAAATCAAAACTATGGATTGACTACCTTCACCCATGTTTGTGCATTCTTCTAAAGTTTTTTATGTTCAAAGTTAAATCTTTTAGTAAATTAATGTCACTCAGACTTAAGGTGAAGTTTGGGAAATAATTAAAGTGTACTGGCCCGTTGTGTAGGCTTAAGTCCATTATACCTAAGATACTTGTGCTATTGTTTTTAAACCTAGCATTTCTTAAGCATAATAAGATTGAGGAATTAATTCCTCGAGTTGTTAATGGTTTAATTGCGACTTGAACTAAGCCGGTGTGAATAAAATTATACCTTTTTGACCTGTGTTTTTTGACTGATTATTTACTTTGTATTTGACAAGTTTCATGCTCTTTAGCAAGGGCATAGACTTGTTCAATGATTTTAACCTGAAGTTCTGACTTAAAGGCTGTTGGTAACCAACTTATTTTGTATATTTCTTTCACTGGCACTTAAGGTATATTCCATCGATTCCAATCTAATTTTAAGTCATGAATTCATGTTCTTCTTCATTTACTATTGATGGTATAGAAGGAACTGAAGTTCTGGATCTAACTGATGAATTATATCTGAATAACTTACTCATTTTTTAAAATCTTTTTTAATTTAACTAATCAATTATCATATAGGTTTGTTCTCTCTAACTTGAAGATATATTTTTCCTTACTCATACCTTGTACCCATGCTTTCATTTATGTCCCTCTTTGCCTCTCACTAGAACTTACGCGAGAACCGTATTAAGAAAACTACATTCGATGATATTATTTGTAGTGAATGTTACTATTTTTTAAATTTTTTGTCAAAATGTTAATATTCGATATTGCTATGTTAATATTGATTATTATTGTTTTCTGTTTTGAATATTATTATTTTTTGTTTTAATTTTTGAAATGTTAATAATGTCAATGCTACTATTTTTTATTTTGTATGTTATTATATTTTTTTATTTTGTATGTCCTAATCTAGAAACTATCTAAAAATAAAGAATTTTGAATTTGATTTATTTTTTAAGTTTTTTTTAATTAAATATAACTGTTGGGGGTATTTTGGACTATGGCGATCGAAATGATCTTATTCCTGAAAAAAAAAAATTAAGTGGACTTATTTACAAATAAATCTTGAAAAGTAGTCTGCCCTCCAAATTTCCTAAATTAAAATATGGGAAATTTGGAGGCCGGTCTCTCTTTCTGGACTTATTTGATGATAAATTCATCAAGAAAATTTGTTCAATATTAAATCTATTTTGATCTCCATTGTCCAAAATACTCTCATTAGTTATATTTAATTACAAAAAATTTTAAAACTAACAACTACTAAATTTTAGGAGTTTAGATAACAGAGAGAGAGAGAGATTTAATTAGTTTTATTGTATTTTTCTTATGGCTTGCTAAAAGCACAACTAAAGCCAGGGGGAAAAGTTTCCAATGAAGCATGGTATTATTTTTGATTAAATGTTATTTTAATGCTTGATTGATTCTTTTAATTTATTTCTTGTCTTTCAGTAAAACTTTTACTCTATTAAATTGTTTGATTCTTTGAGCCACATACATCGAATGCTTGAGATTCACTACAAGTCAAATAACTGGTTATTTCATACTTGAATTAATTAATTAGAATTTAACATAAAATAGTTGATTTATTTTATTCAATAAAAGTATACCTATTGAAAAGCTTGATTTATTTTAGACTTCAAGTACGGTGAATGTTTGTGATTTACAAGTAAATTTCTATATTTATTCAGATAATACATTGACTATACATTTGATGTTTCCTTATTGTCACTGCTAAATATTCTAAGTGAGATCACTCCTTAGTCGATTTTCAATTGAGTTAAAAAACTGGGTCATTAATAATTACTGTGTGAAATTGAATGGGTATCCCCGATGTTTTAGTATTTATCATATTGTTTTAAGACCAATATTACTATTTTTCAATTTTCTACAAAAATCTTCCATAGCAATTTTCTTTTGTTCTAACTTTTCTCAATTCCATGTGGTTCGACCTCGGACTTCTGAGTATTATATTACTTCGCAGTAACCTACGCTTGGGTTTACATATTTTAAGTTATCGTAAGTTTTTGGCACCGTTGTCAAGGATCTTGTTGGAAGACAAAGAACGCATCGCCATATCAATTGGGGTTTACTTGATTTGTGATTTTTCAAAAATCCGGTAACTTTGTTCAACTTTTATTTTTTAGTATTTAATTTATTGTTCTCTGCTTTTACCCCTTATTTTTTAATTTTTATATGAGTTATTGGCATCGTGATTTGAGTGGACGCTTAATTAGGGAGGATTTAAAATTACTTTTTGGTGATCTATTTAATTCTTCTAAACAATCTCCTAGACATTCTCACACACCTAACACGATGGTTGATGGTAATTGAAGGAATAATCCTAATGATAGAAGGAGTAATCATGATGAGAATGATGTTGATAATTTGAATGTTAATCATGGTAGAACTTTGCGCAAATATTTGCAACCTTCATGCATAATTTTTCCTCTGCAAGTAAAAAATTTTATTGTTAAACCTGGGATGATTGCATTACTTCAAAATTTTCATGACATAGAAATCTGATAATCCTTACCTCTATATTCGAGATTTTGAAGAGGTCTGTTCCACATTCCATGACTAGAATGTGACTGAGAACATAGTTAGAATTGAACAAGATTTATTTAATTTTGGTGCTAGTGTGAATTTACTTCCCTATTCGATATATGAACAATTGGGTCTAGGTGAGTTGAAGCCCACCACAGTGACACCTCAACTTGCTGACCGACCAAGAGGGATGGTGGATGATGTGCTAGTCCAAGTTGATAATTTTTATTTTCTTGTTGTTTTTATTATCTTGGATACACACCTCGTGTTGAATACCCGTGCTCAAAGTCCAGCTACATTGGGTCGACCATTCTTAGCTAGTTCTAATGGTTTGATTTACTGTAAGAATAGTGCAATGATATTATATTTTGGCAATATCACCCTAGAATTAAATATTTTTATTGTTTTCCAACAACCTAGGGAGGTTGATGATAACTTGTATGAAGAGGAGATGATTGATTCAATTATTCATGATAAATTAAATGGCTCAAAGCATGTTTGCTTGATTACTCATCTGCTTTAGATTTAGTTTGAAGAAAATTCTTAAATCATTAAAGTAACTTCTGATTTGAATTCTTGAAGTAAGAGACTGGATGCAAAAGTTTCAGGAGCTTCCACCAAGAACCACTTTACTTGTTTTGTCTAGTTCCAAGGCCCCAAAACTGGAGTTGAAGCCTTTACCTGCTGATTTAAAGTATCCATTTTTAGGAGAGGATGAGACTTTTCTAGTAATAATTTCTTTTCATCTGAGTTCAGCCCAAGAAGGTATGCTATTGGGTGGACTTTTGTTGATATCATGGGTATTAGTTAGTTCCTTAGTTTGTACTCATAAGATTTATTTAGAGGATAATGTCAAAATATTTAGGGAGATGGAAAGGAGACTCAACCCTAATATGAAGGAAGTTGTTAAGAATGAAATGTTAAAACTATTGGATGTATGGATTATCTACCTTATTACTTTGTTGGGAAAACAAGTCAATGATTCATCGTTTACTTTGAGGTTGATGGGCTGCAATTGTCAATAATCCATCTTAGAGCCGACATGACGTGTTTGAAAACAGTCCTCCGGAACCGGTCACGCGGAGGAAACATCTCCTCAAAATGTTGGAAGTGTCCTCCGTGCCGAGGACACGTGTCTTCATCAAATTGCTGGAATGTCCTCAGTGCCGAGGACACGTGTTTTCACTAGATTGCTTGGGAGTGTCCCCAGGGCTGAGGACACGTGTCAACTCCCTGTAAACTCACTGAAGCGTCTCATCACTTTCTTAACTTAAATATCGACAATTCACTTGAATGTAATCAAGTTCACTAATGAATTCAAGTGCTCATGAATAGATAGGGATCAACTTGGATTATGCTCGTCTATTTATAGAATGAATTAAGCCCGAGCTCAATATTTAAACTTAAGTACTACAAGCTCGAGCTCGTGAGCAGAGCAAGCAAGTTCAAATTGTCTATGCTCGTGAAATTTATGGGCTTTAGTTTCATCCCTTGTTCAATTCGTTAACCATTCTCGTTATTCTCATCTTCATTACTTTTGAACGTCTCAAGTGTTTAAAGGCACAAAGACCAAAAAAAAAGTATTTAAAGACACACAAATAGTACACCACCTAGATAGCACTTAACCCTCCCATCACACCATGAAAGAGTACACACAGTGGACATCTCTTACCTACTGCACTAGTACCCTACTTTTACTCTCTCCACTATCACACATTTGAGGAGACCCCTTGATATTCTTTTATATTCTTTTAAAAGGTTCTAGTTGCTCCACCCTTGCCACAATTGTCACAATGGTCCAGACCACTGGTCCTCTACAAAGATAAATTTCCATTTCAATCTTTACAATAAAAATCAAACACTCCTCCATTTCTAAGCTCTTTTTCGACTCTACCTAGGAGTGATATTAGTATTCGAGTCATAAAAATTATCTCTGAAAGATTTATTAGTATTCGTGTCATAAAAATTTATCTCTCATAGACTGTAGCTCATGGACAACATTTGTTTTATCCATGCGTTCTTGTGGTGACTCCATGGAGCATGCCACTCCAATCTTCAAAATTGAAACCAAACACTCCTATTTGTTTCCTCTACTTCGACGCATCATAATATTAGTTT
>CM042201.1:9834758-9859415 GCA_023539305.1 Ilex asprella
CCAAAGTTCTCTTAACCTAGTCCAATCGGATCATATTTTGTTGAAGAAAGTGACCCAAAGTTATATCCGAAGTGTACCCACTATAGGTAATGTCAAGCAACATAATTTGAAGGTTAAATATCATAATTGGTCTTTAAATTTTTTCTCCGGTTTTGATTTACTTGGTATCTGAACTTTTAATTCTCCTAATTTACTTGGTATCATAATTTTATATTAACTAAGTTCTCCCATTAAATTTCACCATTAGATCAAAACGGAAACATATGATTTAACGCTTGAAATTGATCCGATTGGAGTAGTCTCTAATTGATCTAACGGTGAAAATTGATTGAATGACTTAATTGAGACGAAATTGATAGTTAAAAGACCAAAATTGAAACAATTAAATGTTCAGAGACTACATTAAAACCAGATGCTAAGTTTATGAATCAATTATGACATTGATCCTAATTTGAATAATGACTTATAGAATCCGGACCAGCAATAGTAAGTCTTAAAACTCCATTCTTCAGTCCCCACAGATTCCTTTTTCCAGACTGTCTATAAATAATGCCATAAACCCAAACCAAGGGAGATAGAAAATTCAAAAAACATCACTGTCGCTCTCAGAAATATTTCCAAAAATGAGTGTCTCATCGTTCCTTTCAGTTCATATAAAACAAATATGTTTTGCTTTCATTGTATTACAGCATATTATTCCACCCCCCACTGCTATTGCCATTAGCACCACTGGTGGAAATGACCCAGATCGACTTGCTCTATTGGCGTTCAAGGAAGAGATCACTTATGACCAACAAGGTATCGTGAGCTCCTGGAATAATTCTCTCCATTTATGTGGGTGGGAAGGTGTTCAATGCTGTCACCGGCACAAAAGAGTCACCATGGTAGATGTAAGTTCCAAAGGCTTAGCGGGCACCTTGTCTCCTTATGTGGGCAACCTCAGTTTCCTTCGAGCCTTGAGGTTCTGCAACACCACCTTTTGATGAGTCCAAATCCAAATCAGGTCTGGCCCAGTTTATGGGTTGAGTCCAAATCATTAAAAGACATGTCAGACTTAGGTCATGGGTTGAGCCAAGTCCAAAGCTTAAGAATTCAGAAAGAGTCAACGCACATGGGAGGAAATATTGTGATCCATTATTGAAATGTAATGAAATTCAAGAAATATTACTTTTAAGGAGTAGAACTCTTGTTCCTATACTATGACAAGTTGTCTTGAGGGGCCTAGCCTTTGAAGCAGAGTCAAGGACTCGTGCTTTCGAATGAGGACAGGAGCAAGTCTCTTGCAGAAGGGCATGACCCTGGAAACAGAGCCAAGGACTCGTGCTTTCGAATAAGGACCTGAGCAAGCCTCCTACAGAAGGGCATGGCCCTAGAAACAGAGTCAAGGACTCATGCTTCCGAATGAAGACATTAGACAGCCTCCAGGAGAAGGGCGTGACCCTGGAAGCAGAGTCTCAAGGATCCCTACTTCCTAGTAAAAGGACAAGAGTAAGCCTCCAGGGAAGGCCGAGGTCCCTGGGTCAAGACTGAGGGACCTCAGTCATCAACTTACAGGCAGGGGCCGGCCCTCTAAATGGATAATGACCCTTGACGAAGGGCACTGAACGGTTGTTACCAGGAACAAGGATGTTTCACCACGCAGCAACCTACAACGCAGGGGTCCCCCAGGCTTCAAGGCGGGTCATGGGGTATGCTTGCACAAGTACATGGGTTCGAGCATTTTCCACCAGATATCAAGGAGGTCACCTCGGGCCGACCGCTGAGGTGGATGAAAAACCGAAGTGAAAGGTCCCCTTTCAGTACCTTGGAGCCTAGGGGTGCACCTACAATATGCTAGTAAATTTTGAGAACTCGAGGATCCAGAGTTGAAAGTATACAAAACTCAAATCTCAAGACGAAATACGCGAGCATTAAAGGATCATGTGAGCAAAAAAGTTCTTTCATTTTAAAAGAAGCGGGGCTTTGCGTCCCCAAGGCTACATAGGCAAAAGGAAAATCAATGCAACAAAAAAGAGAGCTTAAGCCTAAACTTTTGGAGGAGGGGGACTGAACACTTTGCCGACGTCAGCAGGGGGCCTCGCTAAAAAGCTCCTCTATTCCAGGAGAAGAAACAACATTGGTATCGCCCATGAGAGGCGTAGGAGGAGCATGAGGCACTGCTAACTCAGGGGCTGGATGATCAGCCTCGGGCATGACAACCTCAACTGGGTCGTGGCGGCATCATCAGAAGGTTCCCCTGGGCCCTACACTTGAACATTAGTGGTTTCTTTAGTAGCAACCTCGAGTGTAGCTTGTAGCATCTCCTCCTAGGGCACATAGTTATGCATCTGAAATAAAGGGGATCCTGGTGGAACCCCTGTCTCACGAAGCGTCGTGTCCCAGTCCTTCTTAAAAAACTCCCTCTTATTGTCACCAAGGGTGATCAGGACATCATCGGCAAATTCCTCCCTGAGCTGCTCCACCAACCTCTCGTTAGCCTCTATCCGAGCCCTCACGCTGTCAAGCTCTTGAGTGAGGGTCAGGCAATTATGTTCCGCCTCCCCTACCTTGACCTCTGACAAGGATAGTTGTTGAGCTGCCTCGGTGATTCTTTTTTTGGCATCAGCAAGGATGCACTCTGCTTTTCAGCGCTAACCCTTGCCGATTCGGCGTCCGACAATAACTGCTCTATGTGAGCCGCTTGAGAAGATAGGGTGACGTCCCTGGCAGCCACTTCCTCCTTGGCAGCAGCATAGGCCGCCTCAACCTCAGCCTTTTTCCCGCTCAGCCTGCTGAAGATTTTGCCTAGCTACATGATAGCGGGCAACGACCACCAAAATCTGTTGTGTGGTCTGTCAAAAGAAAAAAGAAGGGAGGTTACATCAAATCATGGTAAACTAGGAAGAACTAACCGAACTTACCACCAAGGAATGCTGGATGATCTCGCAGAAGATTGGGTGAGGAAGGCCGCATGAGGATCAGCGACTATGGAGTCATTCTCCTAGATCACCCTATAGTTATGATCCCAGGCCCATGGTCGCCACTCCTCAATAGTGTCTGTAGGTGCTAGAGGAGGGGGTGGATTTTGCTGATTCTCTTGCTACTGTGGTTGTTGTTGTTGTTGTGGCTGTTGTTGCTCCGAGGGTTGACCCTTGCCTCGGCCCGTGCCATCAAGTCTCTATTTGACCCTCCTCTCATCCTCGATTAGAGGGTCCCCGATCATGAACTTGGCCCCCACCAATATTCCCTGGTATAAAAGGGGGAGGGTTTGTACTGGGCCTCTGAAGGGGTGGTGGAGGAGCGTTGCTGGTCGAACCCTGCCCCTCCCACGGGCTAGAGCTTCCCTCTGATTTAGAAAGTTGAGGTCCAAACGGGGACAACGAGACATGGCCGCGTTGAGGGCTACTTATAGGGCGTCCTCCTCGTTCAAGTTTTGAAGAATCAAGAAATCTGGCAAAGTTCCCCTTCTCGATATACAAGACTCAGCGTGAATGGTAGATGGGGGTTCTCTTACTTCTTTTGTAACTTCTTCAGCAACTTAGCCCAAGAGAATATGACCCGCTTGGCCACGTCCGTCACCAGTGTACCTCTAGTCCGTGACAAGACCGTCAAAATTCACTAAGTGCCGAGGTGGAGGGCAGCTTCCCGGGCGGAGACGTCTGCACATAGTGAAAGATAAGTGTTAAGAATTAGCATACACAATCAAGAAAGCTAAAAAGGAAAGGGAAAGCCAAGAGAGAGAAGCCGACGTACTCGTTGTTCACCACTCCTTTAGGCAGGGCAAGCCGACGTACTCGGGGCTGGCTCCCATCTCCTAGGCTCCACTAAAGATCAAATAGTCATCCTTGTACCCCTTGTCGGAATCAGAAAGGTGAGTGACAAGGTACATGAATGTGTCCCAAGCTTTGAGATAGAACATTTGCTGGGGCATCACCCTTAACAGAGTATAACAAAATAAGAGATCCTTGAGGCCGAGGTTGACCTCGAGGCACAAATTGAGCTCCACCACCCCAATGATTATTCTGAAGATGTTAAGGCAACACTGCCCAGGGAAGAGGTGGAACCTAGACAGAAATTGAAGAAGCAAAGGGTGGAGGGGGAATCTGATCCCACCCTCAATGATGGCTTTGGTATAGAAGGGCATTGCATCCTCGACGCCGATACGAGGATCATGGATGGCGACATTAAAATCCTCTATCCCGACACTACGAGGTATGTGGTAACGAGCTCTGAAAAACTAAAATCTTTTGATCACCCTTAACCTCGTACTTCCTCGGCCAGGAGGGCCCAACCTCGTGGGCCTCGACGAAGATACAACGTCTGGGCATCCTTTTTAAAAGGAAAGATAAGGGGGTTTCTATGGAAGGGATCCTAAGGGACACCCCCAAGTATGGAAAACGTCAAAAAACAGGAAGCCCGAGGGATCCTAAGTCATTAGTTTCTCATAACTATGGTAAAGGGGTTTAGTGAGGCAAACAATCGCCGAAAAAACGATAGAGACAAAGAAAAGAAGACAAAAACTCACCGAAAACTGGTAAAACAGGGAGGAGGCTTGGGAACGGCTAGAATGGCTTCCTTCTTCAACAAAAGACAAGGGAGAATGCAAGAACCCTTACTCCAGTGGTGACTAGAACGATGGCTATGTTTTTTCAGGACAGCAGAACTCCGATTGGTTTTTCGGTGAAGGGCTCTGAGAAATGTCTGAGGTTTCGAAAATGGCAGGATGAAGGCAAGGGTCTATTTAAATAGACCTTTTCCTCATCATGATTGTGCACGAGACACAAAAAGACGCATTTAAAGCGCACAATCTCCAAGAAATAGAAAACGACTAAACACGACGATGAGACAGTTGGGCAGTTGAACTCTCTCATCTCCCATCGACGCGTGTCCTCGTCGGAAGAAGATCAAGGGCTGGGGGCAGTTGATGGGATAGTCCTAAGAAAGGGTAGGTTCTTGACAAGTGTCCTCGGCACCGAGATACACTATTACCTCTTATGAGACTGGGTGTCATAAACCATGCCTCCTCGGCACCAAGGGACTTTATCTCCCCTATGAAGACACCTGTTCTCGGCATCAAAGTTCTGCCCTCCCTCCCTGAGGGAGTTATTTGTCTCAATGGCGAGGACGTGCCCCCGAGACACGTGTCCTCAGTGCCTAGGATAACCCATTCCAAATTAATTACTAACAAGCTACAGTCATCAGTCTCGAAACCTGTAAATCGAATCATTGGCTTATCTTCCCAATGAAGTCCGAATGACATAATTGACCAGACATTCCACCAAGGAAAGACCAACGCATGTCAAGGAGTGCAGGCTAAAGGCTAGAGGTACATGAGTACCCCCACTAACATATGACTAAGACAAGCAAGCTTTTAATGAATTTTCTGTTTGGAGGGACATCCATCATGACTTGAGAAGCCGAGCAGAAGGGGTATTAAATGCTCCTTATGCCGAGCATTGAATTCCTCATCATTAAAAGAAGAAGTATTAAATGCCCCAGAAGCCGATCATTTAATACTGCATTCAAAGATGAGTGCATTAAGTGTTCGGGATGCTAGACATTTAATGACGGGGTTTTCCCCACACAAAATAGGGGGCACACTACCCCATCTTTGACCCTACCCACTATGTAGGTCCTCAACAATGATGAGTTTTTGGTGGGTATAAATAGACCTCTGAAATGCAATGCAAAGGTATACAAAATCATCTCTCAAGAGCAATACTGTGCTTTTTCCTCTTCCTCTCTCTCAAACACTGATTTGATCGTTGGAGGAGATACGCCGAAAAACACTCTAGGGCCCTTCTAACTAGTTTTCTTTGTGTCCCAGGAACTTATCCCCATCCGCCGGAGACGACGGGGGAGCCTAGGAGTAATTCATCACCACTCCTTAGGCTACCTTTGGTCCTCTCAATTCACTTCTTGTAGCCGGAGCATCACCCTTCTCGACGATGATGTTACAAATTTGAGTCTTCTTCAAAGATTAAATATAGCCATAGATGTTGCATACGCCTTTGATTACCTTCATCATCATTGCCACACTCTCATAATTCACTATAATTTGAAGCCAAGCAACATTCTTCTGAACAACGAGATGACTGCACATGTTGCTGATTTCGGGTTAGCACGATTTCTTCTAAATGCTAGCTCTTTTAACTATGGACATCAAACAAGTAGTTTTATTGGACTAAGAGGATCCATTGGTTATGTTGCACCAGGTAAGTATACTTTCTTTGTTGTTTTCGTTTTACTAATGAAACAAATAACATAACTCAACCTTAATGTATGCTCGTCTCTTGCTTGATAATATATTTTTTTGAATTGGTCTTGTCTGATAGTTCACTTATAACTGTAAACCCACTTTGTCTTGATCTTTGGTGTATATTATTTGCTTTTCCGACTTCCGAGTATAATTCTTTCTTTAGGATTTCAAAGCACGTTCCATATTGCTACAATATCTGTTAAATTATCATATCAGCTTGGTGGGCTTCTCCAATTAGTTTTAGTTGGTTGTTTTAGCATGGTATTAGAACCAATTTTTCGGAGGTTTTGGATAAGTCTCTCAATTTTAATTCCATTCATTTGATAATTTGTTTTTCCATCCATTACCAATTAGTTTTGAATAACTTGAGTTAAGATTTAAGTACTTATGTTATAATTTTCACCCTCATTATGTTATGGTAGCAAAGTGAACTCTCCACTTCCAAATATGGATGCAAGCGTTGGCAGTAGTAGTTTAAACATACAATTCTGAAGTAAAAAGTAAATATTCAAGCATACACTTATGACCAAATTCCTTTACATTAGTTTTTATACTCTGATATTTGGATTTTGGAGTATGGCATGGGAAGTGAACCATCGGTACATAGGGATGTGTATAGCTATGACATTGTATCGTTGGAAATGCTTACTGGAAAGAAACCCACTGATGAAATGTTTAATTGTTGTTTGTAGGGTATTCAAATATAGTAAAATCACTTGCTGAACTTTCTGGTTTGACGTATGTAAAGTATACTCAAACAGTAATAAGTAGATGTGAAACAGTTACACAAAAAGTGTTACAAAGAAAAGATTACAATAGTCTTACGAAAGTATAACATCAAACTGTTACATGTAAAGTATAACATCAAACTGTTACATGAAAAATGTTACACGTAATAGTTTATGATATAAGCAATATAAATACATAGTTTCTGATATAAGTAATATAAATCCTAACCCAGTTACAGAACAGGAACAGTTACTGAACTTTTGGTAGATCAAGGCTAGCGTTTGACACTATGTCCTTAAGACAGATTTTGCCCTCCACTCACGTTACTTATAGAATATCAAGCGTCTGCCTCCCAGGATAAAATGATCTTTACACGGATAGAAGTAGCACTGTAACCTACCCATCCAGCGAACCAATAAATGTTGTGTACTCTCCAAATGCAGACTGTCTAATGCGGAAATGTAATGCACTAAAGTCTACCTTAATAGACTGATTAATGAATGACTGAATGAATTAATTGAATGACAATGAACTTGGATATTTATAGACTCTTTGGTGACTTTTTGAGCAGCCACCACTCTAAAGGACACATCCCAAAATTAAAAATCTTAAACAGCCAATAGACACATTTGAATAACTGTTCTTCATGAACAGACTCCACTTGAAGTTCGGTTCGCATTAGATTGATCTGAACTAGTGCGATTGTAAAGAAATCAAAATTATATTTCGGTCGCCCTTTTAATTAATTAATTTAATTTAAATGAATTTTCTCCTAAAAGATAGGACTTGGTCTAACCCGTACCTGAGCCCGTCATGGTCGTGGCAAGGCGAGGCGAGGCGAGGCGAGCGGCACGCACGGTCGAACTGAAGGCATTTAGGTGTTCGCTCCACTCATAAAACTGTGGTACCCCTTGGGGCCCAACCCATAGAGCAATCTTGGTCTATATATGCCCATGTTGAATCTCTTCTTCAACCAATGTGGGATAGGTGTCAAATCGCACATTACACAATCTTTATTTTCACATTTCAAGATGGTCACTTTGAAGCAAATTTTCTCATTCATTTCTTACTCGATTTGAGCAAGTGAATATACTACATTATTCTCCTCACGGAGTAGGATATGAACCCACAAAATTTCATTCAAAATAATAATCGGGTCCCATTTTAATTTAGGCTTAAAGTCGACCAACAACTCATTTTTTATACTTAGAAATTGTTTTGGTCGAACATTAACTACGGTCTGAACCAGGGTTACCTGAAAACGTTAGTCCCCCTACGATCCCCGATCTGGGTCGCACGAACCCAAACGTGGGTCGTTCGCGACCTGGATCGGCAAAACCAGTGTCCCCAATTTTTTGCCCTAACTAGGAATTACCCACCCCAAATCAATATGTCAAACTCAATCCTACCCCAATATTGTTCCAAAATTCCAAAAATAATAATAATAATAATTACAAAGAATTCAACATATAATGACAGATGAAATACCTTCCTGGAAGTAATATGGATCGCGTTCTTTTACCTTGATCGATCGATCTTTTTCTCTCCCTCACTCTCTGTCGAATTCGTATATCACAGATGAAGACTGGTGTGGTTCCATCGCAGATGAAGATTGGTGAAGATGAAGACTTCGTCCACTTCGCAGATGAAGATTGATGAAGACTTCGTCGACTTCGCAGATGAAGATTGATGAAGACTTCGTCAACTTCGCAGATCGATCTCGTTTGTCTTCTCTCTCTCTCTCTATCTCTGCTTCATGTGGGTTTCTTTCTCTTTCTCTCGTTTTCTTTCTTTCTCTCTCTCTCTCTTCTCTCTAGAAGAACCAACACACTAATTTGTTTTGGTATAAAGACAAAAAAAAGCCCTTTTATTTAGCAATACATGTTACCATACACTTCGGATAAAAAAGTAAAATTACTAATAAGTCTTCCAAGGCAGCAACTTTTATTGTACGCAACTAAGGCACTGGCAGCATATATATATATTTTCCTGATTTTTACCCTAAACTATACCGCCTCTCTCTCTTTTTTTATCCCTCTTTCTATCCACATTGTCCATTCAATATTTCTCTTAAAAAGGTTTTTGGAAAAAGAAGGAGGGAAAAAGAAGACTCTTCACAAGTGGAAGAACAATTCAGAATTTAGATGATTCTGCTGATGAACAAGAAGTTGAACATATTGAAGTAACAGAATAAGATAACAGTAAGCAATCACACCAAAATCGCACACAGGAAGATCAATTACAAGTTGATGCAAAATTGAAACCACTACTCAATGATTTCAATCTTATTGGTGCAGCTCAAGGAAAAAATCCATGGGGATCAAAGAGTTGGTCATGTAAGCATTGCGGTGGTAAATTTAGAAGTTCCTATACTCGAATGCTTTACCACTTTTTTGGTGCCCCACTTGGAAAAAAAGCAGAAATTAAACGGTGTCAAGCGTTGATGAATAATTTGACTGAATATGCAAAATTACAAGAAATAGTACAAATGACCGAAAAAATAGGAGTTTCTTCATCCCTGAAAAGTTCTACATTGATGAAGCGGCAACCTTCACCGACGACGGAATCAATTGAAGATGCATTCAAAATAATGGATCGAGACATTATTGACTTGAAGGTAATGAGGGGATTATGTGCTAATGGAATCCCATTCAATGTGTTGAGAAATCCTCAATTTAATGAGATGATTTCAGCTATAAATAGAGGACATAAAGGTTACAAGGCTCCCAGCTATGAAAAGCAAGAGCTACATTATTGGATGAGTGCAAAAGAAGTATTGAAAAAGATTTGATTCTTGTTAAAGATACATGATATTGTAATGGGGTATCCATTGTATCAGATGGGTGGACTAATGTGAAGCACCAACCACTTATTAATATCATTGCTATAAATAGTCGTGGAGCTATGTTTTTATATGCTGAGGATTTTTTCAAGGATAAAGAAAACAGATAAAGCAATTGCTGATTTTTTGTTGAAAGTCATTGAAGAAGTAGGTCTACTAAATGTCATTCAAGTAGTGACTGATAACGCAGCAAATTGCAAACTTGCAGGGAAAGATGTGCAAAAAGTACACAAACATATATTTTGGTCTCCCTGTGTTGTTCATACTCTGAATCTAATTTTTAAAGACTTTGCAAAGGAATTTGAGTGGTTTAGAAATACTTATAGAAGGGGAAAGTCTATTGTTAAATATTTCTTCAACCATACACATGTTTTGGCTATGTTTAGAGCTCAGTCTAAATTGGAGCTATTAAAAATGGCTAAGACCAGGTTTGCATCGCATTATATTTTGTTGAAGCGACTTGTTGATTGTAGAGAGTCTCTTGCAACTACCAGTGTTCTCAAGTCATGGAAAGAATTGGTAAAATCTGGGGATGAACACACAAGGAAGTTAGGTGTTTTGGTTACAAAAATCGTTATTAGTGAAGAATTTTGAGAGGATGTGGAGAATATCTTAAGTATCACAAAACCTTTTATTTTTTCTTATTAAATTTTTTGATGGGGAAGGTCAAAAAATGGGTGAGATTTATAAGAAGATGGACAACATGCTTGGTGAAATAAAAGATATTATGAGGGGTGGAAAACACGTTGAAAAATTTTCCTAGATTGAAAAAATTGTGCTTGACAGATGGGAGAATATGAATATTCCTTTGCATTGTCTTGGATTTGCACTAACACCACGATTTTATGATACCCAATATCTTACTAAGCTAGCACCCAGAGGTACAGTTAGGAAAACTCCAAATCAAGATAGAAAGGTCATCATAGGTGTTATAGAAGCTTTTGAAAAGATAGCCGAAGATGTAGAAGAAGCAAAACAATTGCGAGAACAGAATGCACATTTTCACTCGCGGAAAGGTCTTTATGCTATGGCAGCGGCTCAAACAGATGTTGTGACCATGGATGCTATTGATTGGTGGTCAACATATGGTTCAAAAACTCCAGAATTAACAAAAGTGGCAAAAAAGGTACTAACTTAAATTACAAGTTATTTATTTTTATTGTAAATTATCATTATTAATTTGTCTTATTATTTTTATTGTTAATTATCATTATTGATGTGTCTTATTATTTTTGTTGTTAATTATCATTATTAATGTGTCTTATTATTTTTTCCGTAAAAGGTGTTATCACAACCAATTACAAGTTCTTCAGCTGAAAGAAATTGGAGTACGTATTCATTCATTCACAATGTCAAGAGAAACAGATTGAATTCTACCAGAACTGACAAATTAGTTTTCATCCATTCAAATATTCGTCTCCAATCACGTTTCAATAAAAGCTACAAAGATGGCCCTTTCAAGAAATGGGATATGGATCCAGAGCACACATATATAGATGATTCTAGTGTGAGATTGGAGGATTTGCGATGGAAATCCTTGGAGGATGACAATACAGATAGTTCTACCATTGCTGGACACAAAGATCGAGAAACTTCATCCTTACATGTTTCTATGCTCGTCTCTATTGACAAGTCACCTACTAGTTCTAGCAGGCCACCGCTCCGTCATTCCGGACTGCATCAGACTCAAATTAGTAGTTTTGCAAGAGGAGGGAACACTACGAAAGATAAAGGGAAAAAAGTTGACAATTAACTTATGTGTTCCAATTTTTTCTTATTATTAAGTAATTTTTATTTGAGACCTGTTAGATGTTTAAGAGTGTTATTTTGATTTATGCTTCAAGTAGGAAACTATTTAATCACTCTCTATTACGGTATTTTTAAAATTTTAAGTCTTTAAATATATATGATGTCTTTTATTGATAATAAAATATGCAATCATTACATTTTTATACATGATTATTAGTTGATGTGTTGTTGTTGGTCTTGATTTGTATGTTATAATGTACATAATTCTTTGTAATATTGACAACGATCCGAAAAATAATTCAAAACGAACCGCGACTCAAAATAGTGTACCAACTAAGCCTACCCCCACCTCACCACGTACCACAAAAAGTAACGTACTCCGCACCTGTACCAGTACCACGTACCCAATCGACCAGCGATCCAGGTAACCTTGGTCTGAACCTTCATAACTATGTAAAGATGACTTTGCCTGAAACAATAGTGAATGTCGGAGAGGTTATTCTGGGGGTATTACAGTGCTTCTGAGAGAGAGAGAGAGAGAACAGTGTGTGTATGGGATTCGGAGGCCTCCCCTCACTGTTGAGAAGGTGTACATTATATAGCTAGGGTTAAGGTGGTGAGGCGGTGCTATGAGTAAGAGGAGCTTTCTACCCCTTTGGTAAGTTCTATTTTGGTAAGACTCAAAATTTATCTCAATATTCTCTCTCTCGTGTTCCAATTTGGTTGGAGGTAGATCTTGAGTGGTCTTGGTCCTGCGTGGTCTTGGTCCTAAGTGGTCTTGGACTTGAGTGAAGAGGCCGAAAGAGGGAAAAGGAGGGCGCCTAAGGAGCCAACCTAGACGGCGCCCAAGGGGCAGCCTGGGCGGCGCCAAGGGCTCTTAGGCCTTTGGTGTTGACCTCTTAGTGTCATCCTTTCCAATGGGATGAACCCTCCTTGATTTGGGCTTTCTCTCAAGCTTCTTGGTTTATTTTTATTGGGCCTGGTCTAGTTAAATTCGGCCTCGTCATTTGCCCCCATGCCCCAAGCCTATGATTCTTACGAGAGGAAGGGGTTGAGGGCATGTGCATCTCCTTGAGTTGGAGTTATCTTGCTCCCTTGCAGTGTTCCTTCGATCTTCTCTATCCTTATTGCTTCATTTGCTTCACTGCTTCATTGGAGTGACCAAAAAAGGGTCCCAAGGTAAGAGTAGATTGCATCATTGGAGTAGCAAGAAGACCTGATTTTCTTTATTATTATTTTTTTATTTGTTGGATCCTAGGCGCCCAAGGTAGAGCTAGGATGCTGGAGGCGCCCATGTGGAGATAGAGAGGGCGGCGCCTATGTTGGTGACTGCCCAGTGCACAAATTGGTGAGGGCAGTGCCCAAAAGGGCATGGGCGGCGCCTCAAGGAGCTAGGTGAGCTAGCGTGGGCGCTGGCCTAGACGAGGGTGCCTGGGCGGGCTGGGCGTTGGCGAGGGCGCTTGTGTGCTACAGTAGGTAGCACCCATGTGGTTGAGGCGGGCGGCGCCCATGAGGAACTTGGAGCTGCTGAAGTATCATAAAATCGAGAATAATCGGCAAATCTTTGAACAATCATAACTTTGCGCACAGAAGTCCGTATGAGGCGAATTTTTTTTTAATCTGGGTATTTTTTCGAGAACTAGGACATACAAACTGCCATAGGTCAACAAATTTTCCCAAAAAATTACTTCTATCTCTCTGAATTTGAGTTTTTAACACAATTCAGTGAAATCGATCGATTTTTTTTATATCCTCGTCTATAAATAAAGGTCACTGTTCCCATCTTCTTCATCTTTTCCTCACTTCTCATATTTTGAGGCTTCTCCCAAAGGTTGTTCTTCCAAGTTTCTTTGAGCAGCCACTTAGCCTAGCTTCAACAAGAAGCAGTTCAACAAGCTTCCCAAAGAAGCTTCAACAAGGCTTCTTCAAGAAGTCATTATTCTCCCTATAAATTGGGCTCATCTTCATTCACTGTTCATCACACTTCCCACTCCCATTTCTCCCCTCTTCTAGATCAGAGTAAGTAAATGAAGACTAGAGGTTCAAAGGGTGGAGGAGACTAGAGGTTCATGGGGGTAGTCCAGGCGACGCCTGTGGGGGCTGTTCAGAGGGCGGCGCCCATAGGGGCAGTCCAGACGATGCCCGTGGGGGCTATTTAGAGGGCGACGGCCGTAGGGGCTATTATGGCTACGCCCATGGCCAAGCGAGTGGCGCCCATCCTTCAGGTGGAGCTAGGCGTGACAGAGGTGATGGAACTCATGGATTCGGGAAAGAGCAGAGATGAGGGGAAGAATCGAGGGCTCCATTAGGCGGCGCCAGGGGCTTGGGTGACCCCCCTTCGGGCTTTGGCCGCTCGGATCTTTCTCCTTGTGGTGGCTTTGGCGTGGTTTGCGCAGCTGTTAATAGACCTTTTGTAAATGTTAGTGCGGGATTGAGTATAAGCAAGGAGTCTTCTCTTAATCCTTTCGGCACATCACGAGGGACCATAAATGCAAGTAGACAGCGAGGTGAATCACCAAAAGAGGCGGGGGCGCCTGTCATGGAGTAGGTGGTTCCACAGGCACAAGCAGCACCCTCGGTTCCTTAGGCGGCGCCCTAGGCTTCCCGGGTGCCGTACAGTCCTCCCTTCACGAGTCTAGGAAACAGTTAGGTGACACGAGCTCTTAAGGTATGTGTCTCGGTGTTCTATTTTATTCCTTTGCTGACACAATTACTTTTCTTTGCTATAGTCTGAACTTGCTTTTTGTTGATATTCATTCAGGTGAAAGAGAGACTGTTGGTGAC
Source organism: Ilex asprella (assembly GCA_023539305.1). Taxonomy (NCBI): domain Eukaryota; kingdom Viridiplantae; phylum Streptophyta; class Magnoliopsida; order Aquifoliales; family Aquifoliaceae; genus Ilex; species Ilex asprella. Next base: position 9,849,101 of record CM042201.1, read on the forward strand.
CTCGACAGAGGTCCAGGTGGAGGAGTAGGCGACCGTCACAAGGTAGCTTCTATACTTAGCTTATTTGAGCATGATGAGGATATCTCTGACATAGTTGCTCGGTACCATATTCTGCCCTTTGTGGCGTGCCGTCGTCCAGCAGCCGACGAGTCTGCGTGTTGTGACTCTTCGGGCGAGATGGTCGTTTATGATGACATGTCGGAGGCGGGCCTTTGGTTCCCTATCCCTAGACCCATATGTCGAGTCCTTGGGCACTTGTCTCTAGTTTCAGGGAGGCTAGCCCCCAATAGTTGGAGGGTACTCTTTGCATTTTGTGCACTGTGGTGGTTGGTGCATAACGCTGTTGTTCCCCCTCTGTTCGAAGATTTTTTTGCTGCATGTATGCTTCTTGAAAACCCTACTCCCCACTAGGGATGATACCACTTTGCCCCGAGATCGGGCAAGTTTATTACTGGTCTCACTTCCAATCTTTACAAATGGAAGAGGAAAATCTTTTTTGCTGGAGGTGAGTGGACTTCTGAATCTGATCATGACGTGGTGCCTACTCGATAGGATACAGTCCCGAATACTAAGCTGGGTAACTCTTGTCTTAATTTTCATAGTGCAACTGTCTTCTTGCAGCCTCACCGACTCTATCTCCGAATCAAGATAGGTTTCTCGATATGGTTCGCAACAATCTCAAGACGGACGCCTCTGAGATTATGTAGGCAGCTAGTATCTCCCCGGCTCCCTCCAAGTAGAAGGAGAAAGGTACTTGATTCCTTAATAATCTTCTTAAGAATGTAACGTAACAGGCTTTCTTACTTACACTGGCACTGCAGGTCCCCCCATTGACAGGTCTATAGTGGACGAGGTACTCACTTCCAGGGTGGCGTCTATTTTCCCTCCTCCTTTCAAGAGGGCGAAGTTCAGTGCCTCTAATTCTTCTCAACCGTGGTCTACTGGTCTCATGGAGGTCGAGCTTGGTGATGCTCTACCCTCTTCTCGGATGATGTCTTCTCTCCCCCGAAGGATTATTCTAGCACTGTTGTGGGGTCTAAGGTCCCGGCGCCATCTTCTGCCAGAATTGTGGACCCACCAAGCTACCCCATCTCGGACGTTCCTCCGATGTCTATGCTCTGAAATCTAATTTTGGCAAGGGGGAGACTCTGTGACTTCATGAGCGGTGCTGAAGCTCAAGAGATTGCATCTCAGGGTCCAAAAGGCATGGTCAACGCCGCTGTTGAGGGCTTTGCTTGGCTTCCTTTGTTATATCATGGCTTAGTTACTGACTCTCTCTATATTTTGTTTTCGAATGTCTATAGATGGCTGCTACCTTGCCCGAATTGTTCAATAATACCCTAAAGATTGGGGAGGCCGTTAGTAGCCAGACGAAGGAGAGACAGGCACGTGAGGCTGCTGAGGAGTAGCTTAGGCTTATGCGGAGGCACGAGAGGATGTCGCGAGACTAGCACGGTAGGCACGAGAGAATGCCGTGAAGTACCAGAGGCTCGAGCGGCAAGCATGAGAGGATGCCGCTGAGGAGTTGAGGCAGGCGCAAGGGAAGACTGCTCAACTTGAGGCTGACCTTCATATAACACTTGAGAGAGCAATCAGAGTAGAGGCTCAGAGGGATGCTGCTGAGAGGGCCAGAGCCAGTGCCTTCATTGACGGTTGCGAGGAGCTCAGGAGGAAGGTCTCTATAGCATTCCCTTACTCTGATCTTTCTGACCTAAAGCCTTATGAGGCTCCTGAGTCCGATGATGAAGACTATGTGAGTGGAGGTAGTGAGGGTCACTAGGAGTGTGTTGTCTTTGTGTCTTTTATTCTGTTGACACACTATGTCTATCTTTTGTCAAGAGTTCATGTGTTTGAATGGCATATCACTTTTGTAAAGATTTTTTGAATGGAATACAACTTTTTTGAGAAAAATATTGAGCAATTTTATTTCAAAATTCAAATTAAATATTTGAAGGAAAAAAACTAACATAGAAAAATGACTAACAAGGTAAATAACCTAAACTGTTGTCACCAACTCATGACTTACTGTCCCCAGGTACTGGTAGTATTTCTTTAGGTGTTCTACATTCCATGGGTGGCCTAGGACCCTTCCTTCAAAATTTTGGATTCTGTAGGTACCTAGCCTTACTACCTCCGTGACCGTGTAGGGTCCTTCCCAATTGGGTTCCAGTTTACCTTCCCGAGAGTCTTTGGTGGATAGGATGACCCTCTTGAGGACCAGATCCCCAGGTCGGAAGGCACGAGGCTTCACCCTCAAGTTGTAGTACTTGGTCATGCGACGCTTATACTTTGTATTCTTGAGCATGGCTATCTCACTCTCTTCCTCCACCAAGTCGAGGTTGATACGGAGTCTTTCTTCATTACTAGTAGGGTCATTGTAGTGGACCCCAAGGGAGTGTACCCCAATTTCAATGGGTATCACTGCCTCTGTCCCATAGGCTAGAGAGAAAGGGGTTTCGCCCGTAAGACCTCTTGGTGTGGTCCGATATGCCCATAGTACTCCTAGAAGTTCGTCTACCCACTTCCCTTTTAAAGTCTCCAATCTGACTTTCAAGTTACGGAGTATGGTCCTGACAGTGACCTCTACTTGCCCATTCGTCTATGGATGGACGGGGCTAGAGTGGGGCTGCTTAATCTGAAGGTCCGCAAAGAAAGTGTTGAGGAGTTTATTGTCAAACTGTTTGGCATTGTCGCTCACAATGGCATGAGGTACTCCGAAGTGACAAACTAGACTCATCCACCTGAAGTCTTTTATCTTCTACTTTGTGATTCTGGCTAAGGCTTCAGCTTCCGTCCATTTAATGAATTAGTCGATGGTTATGACTACAAACTTGTATTGACCTCGACTCACAGAGAGGGGGCCTAGAATGTCGATCCCCCACATGGAGAAGGGTCATGGCCTCTGAATAGTGGTGAGTTCCTCGGGCGGCTGTCTAGGCATAGTCACAAAACGCTGACACTTATCACATCTTCTGACGAAGTCTCTGGTGTCTCGAATCATGGTGGGCCAATAGTATTCCTATCTGACTGTTTTATGAATCAATGCACGCTCTCCTGAATGGTTCCCACATATCTCTTCGTAGATCTCCCTCATGGTATAGTATGTCTTCTCTGGGGTGAAACAGCAGAGTAGTGGGAGAAAGTGACTTCTCTATAAAGGATATTTTGCAGAACAAAATACCTGGACGATCTTATCCTCACCTTTTTGGCTTCCATTAGGTTTTTTGGGAGAGTGCCCTTCTCGAGGTAGGATTGGATGGGGATCATCGAGTTGGACTCTGAGGATGCACAATGGACCTTGTCCTTCTCTAATCGGGCGATGCTGGGCTCGAATTGATGACCTGTCAGCGCTAGACCCATGAGTATGTTGGCAGAGGCAAACTTGGTGAGGGCGTCTGCCATGACATTCTCCTCTCGAGTTACATGATGGATTTTAAAAAAGTCAAACTTCGTAAGGAGGGTTTTGTCCACCGATGGGTACTCCTACATCCTTTCTTCCTTGGCCTCGAAATCTCCCCTTACTTGGTTGACTAAGAGCTAAGAGTCACTGTAAGTCACGAGGCTAAGTGCTTCCATCTCTAAGGCTAACCTTAGATCTGATATAAGGGTCTCAAGCTCTGCTTGATTATTTGATGCAGTGAAATGGAGGGAGACAGCATACTTTAATGGACTGTCATGGGGGCTGATGAGTACGAGTCCCGCTCCTCCACCTTCATTGGTAGAGGACCCATGGGCATAGAGTTTCCAGCATGGCAAAATGGATGATGGAGGTGATGTATGGAGAGGATGAAAAGATGGGAGTGAGGGAGTCTGAGAAGGCGGTGCCCAAGGCAGGGTGGGCGGCGCCCTGACTTGCCTAGTCGATGGCTCTGCCCCTGTTCTTCCTCAGGGTCAGCAGTTCTTTGTGCGGTAACTAGTCTAACTTCCTAGTTGAGAGAGTCAGTATGCACTAAGCAGGTGCGTATAGGGGCACCTAGCACTTCCTTTTGGGACTCTTGGGGCGGTGTGGACTCTGCTATAAAGTCTACAAGCGCCTGTGCTTTGATGGTAGCCCTTGGTTGGTACTACACATCAAATTCACTTAACTCCATAGCCCATTTAAGGAGTCTGCCTGAGACATTAGGCTTCCCCAAAATTCTTTTAAGCGGCTGATTAGTGACCACCGTAATGGTATGACTTTGGCAGTAATGGCGCAGATGTTTGGCAAAAGTGACAAGGGCGAGAGCTAACTTTTCTAACTCTAAGTAACTCACCTCTACTCCTTAGTAGGCTCTACTTACATAGTAGACAAGCTTCTGGATGCCCCCATCCTCTCTGATAAGTACAAAGCTTACGGCAGAGGGAGAAGATGAGAGGTAAAAGTAGAGGATTTCTCCTGGCACAGTATGGGAGAGTAGTGGTAGTGTGGAGAGGTATGCTTTGAGCTTTTGGAATGCCTCTTCAGCGTCTGGGCCCCACTAGAAGGACCTGCGGAGGATCTTAAAAAAGGGAAGACATTTATCAACAGATTTAGAAGCAAACCTGTTAAGGGCTGCTACTCTCCCGTTGAGGCACTGGACTTCCTTGGTTGAGGCAGGGGACTTCATCTCCAAGACTGCTCTGATTTTATCTGGGTTGGCTTCAATGCCCCTTTTATGGATCATAAAGCCGAAGAACTTCCCTGAGCCCACGTCGAAGGCGCATTTTTCAGGGTTCAATTTCATCTTATAGGCTCTTAGCACATCGAAGGTTTTCTGTAGGTGTGCGATATGATTTGTGGCCACTACACTCTTCACTAACATATCATCCACATAGGCTTCCATTGTCTTTCCAATCTGGGCCTTGAAGATTCTGTTAACAAGGCGTTGGTATGTGGCACCAGCGTTCTTGAGCCTGAAAGGCATCATCCTATTGCAGTAAGTACCTCTGGGGGTGATAAATGAGGTATTTTCTTGGTCTGGAGGGAACATGCTAATCTGATTGTAACCGGAGTAGGCATCAAGAAAACTCAGGAGCTCGTGTCCCACAGCGGCGTCAATGAGTAGGTCGATTTGTGGGAGAGGATAACTGTCTTTAGGGCAGACCTTGTTAAGCTCTGTGAAGGCCACGCAGAGGCGTCACTTCCCATTGCTCTTAGTCACCATAACTACATTGGATAGTCAATCTGGGTAGGCTATCTCCCTCACTAATCCGATCGTTAGCAGCTTGTCTACTTCCTTCTCCATGGCTTGCCCCCTCTCAGTGCCCACACTCTTAAACTTCTGGTGGATAGACTTGTATCTAGGGTCAACATTAAGTCGGTGGGAGGCTACCTCGGGGGCAATGCCCTCCAAGTCCTCATGGGACCAGACGAAGACGTCTGTATTTTTCCTGAGGAAGTCTACCAAGGCAGGTGTCAGCTCTTGGGAGAGTGAGGAGCCTAGGAAGACCTTCCTCTCTGGAAGGCTATCATCTAGTATTATTGGGTGAAGCTACTCTGTTGCTTCACCCCTCTCCAAGGTACTGTCATCTCTAGGGTCAAGGACTTCGACTTGAAGTGTCTCATGCCCTAGCTTAGCCCTCATAGAGGCCACGTCGCACTCCCTGGCTGAGACCTGGTCTCTTCTTATCTCCCCAATCCCATTGGAAATAGGAAAACAGAGGAGGATATGGTAAGTAGAGGGTACTGCCCTTATGGCATTGAGGGCAGGGTGTCCAACTATTATATTGTAAGCAGAAGGACAATCAAGTACAAGAAAATTTACCATGATAGTAGAACTCCTTGGGCAGTCCCTACTGTGATAAGCAAGGTGATGGATCCCAAAGGTTGAACTCTTTCTCGTGAGAATCCAACCAAGGGAGTCCTGATCGGTTGTAATCTCTCTCTATCGAGATAAAGACTGTCATAGGCTGTGACAAATAGGATGTCGACTGAGCTTCCACTATCAACTAAAATCCTACTGACTTGGTAGTTGGCCACCATTAGGGTCAAAACTAAAGGGTCATCCTGAGGGGTTTGGACCACCATAAAGTGTCTGTCTGAGAAGGTGATGACCTCTTCTTCCCCATGTCGTGGGGTCTTCATAGGGCGAGAGTCGTGAGACTCTTCTTGTCTGGCTTTACGGGCGTGTGCCTTCTTGGCGGAGTTGGAGTCACCTCCTCCTCCTAGTCCTCTGGCGATAGTCTGAAACTCACCAAGGGGCTGCTGATGCTCTCATTTTTCGTGTGGAGGGGTAGGTCCTCGAGCAGCTATGTACTGTTTGAGATGACCCCGCTAGATAAGTTCCTGAATCTGTTTTTTCAACTGGAAGCATTCGTCCATGTCATGTCCATGGTTGCGATAGAAGCGACAATACTTACTGGGGTTCCTGCGTTTGGGTTCAGACTTCATCTTTCCAGGCCAACAGATGGCTGGGTCATCCTGTATCTGGAGTAGGATGTGCTCTATCGAAGCATTGAGTGGAGTGAATGGTTGTCGGTCCCTTGGGGACAGTGGTCCGAGGCGGTCCTTTATGGGGACCCTCTCGGCTTTCTTTCTCTTGTTTTCGGTCTCCCTTCTGTCTTCTCGGCTATTTTTCCTTTTTTTCCCTCGGGATGAGGACTCACCCCTACGGGCTTTAGTGATGTCCTCGACGTTCATATATTTTTGTTCCCTAGACATCAACTCAAGCATGCTAGAGGGCGATTTTTGATGACAGAGAACATGAACCTGGAGGTGCGGAGTCCAGCAATAAAGGCGGCTAAGGCTACCATGTCATCTTGTTCCTCAACCTGGAGGGCCTCCTCATTGAAGCGAGCAAGGTAGCTTCGAAGGCTTTCATCCCTATCCTGCTTGATGGTGAGCAGTTAGGTTACTGACTTTTGATGGCGGCGTCCCCCAATGAAGTAAGAGACAAAAGACTTACTTAGCTCTACGAAAGAATGGATGGAAGAGGGCCTAAGCTTGAAAAACCACTAGCGGGCGGACCTCTTCAAGGTGGTAGGGAACGCCCTGCACATGATCTCCTCAGACACATTGTGGAGTTGCATGAGGGACTTGTAGGTATCCAGGTGGTCGAGGGGGTATCTATTATCTTCAAAGGTCTCGATATTGGACATCTTGAACTTCAAAGACAGTGGATAGTTGACAATATTAGTGACAAAGGGTGTGTCAGTGCGTCTTACCAGGTATTCTACGGTTGAAGGTGTCTGTGCCTTGATGGCGTCAAGGGCATCGCCAAGCTGATTTTGTACTTTCCTTATCTTTCGTCTCACTGGGGGGGGAACATCCTCAGTCGGGTGATGGTATTGGCTCTCGTGGTCTCCATATTGACTTTCTCCTTCGTCCTTGTGCATGGGCACGTGCGAAGGGTGAACATGTGAGCTCCCTGCGCGTTGAGGAGGAGCTATTGGACGAGGGGCTCCTTGGCAAAACACTAGAGCATTTTGGCGAGGACCCCCATGGTGGGGGTTGTCTGGCCCCCAGAAAGGACAGACAGTGGCTCCTCTCCTGTTGGAGGGAGTGGGACTCCTCCTTCGGGGTGAGGCATAACGCTTCCCTGGGTGAAATTAGATGAATAATCTGCTGGTTTTATTTCACCAGCAGTTACATGGTTTGTAGAAGCTGTTGTTGTTGCTCAGTAGGAGTCGCAGTAGTGGATGGTTTAGACGGTGCGAGGGGAGGCGGAGCTTCTTCCCGGTGAACCGGGTTATTGTCTCCCGGCTGTTGGCTCATCGATTGGGTGGTAATCGTCATGGATTGCGAAGGGGACTGAAAGGTAGTAGAAACTATGTCGTTCCCATAGACGACGTCAAACTGATGATGCATAAATCGGCCTTCGTGTAAGATAAGCAGTCAAGAATGTATAAGAGTGTGATTAATGAGCAGTATATAGGCAATCCATGGCAATCAAGATTCAAAATAGTAAATAAGGCAAACACAGAGATATATAGTGATTCGGTTTCAGATGACCTACGTTCACTCTTGGGAATGACAGCGATGGTCTGGTGTTTTATTGATGAACAATGGTTACCGGAGAGTTATTCCAGGGATATTACAGTGCTTCTGAGAGAGAGAGAGAGAGAGAGAGAGAGAGAGAGCAGTGTGTGTATGGGATTCGGAGGCCTCCCCTCACTGTTGAGAGGGTGTATGTTATATAGCTAGGGTTAAGGTAGTGAGGCGTTGTCATGAGTAAGAGGAGCTTTCTACCCCTTTGGTAAGTTCTATTTTGGTAAGACTCAATCTTCATCCCAATATTCTCTCCCTCATGTTCCTATTTCGTCGGAGGTAAATCTTGAGTGGTCTTGGTCCTGAGTGGTCTTGGACTTGAGTGAAGAGGCCGAAAGAGGGAAGAGAAGGGCGTCTAAGGAGCCAACCTAGGCAGCGCCCAAGGGGCAGCCTGGGCAACACCCAAGGGCTCCTATGGCCTTTGGTGTTGCCCTCTTGGTGTCTTTCTTTCCAATGGGCTGAACCCTCCTTGATTTGGGCTTCTCTGTTTATTTTTATTGGGTTTGACCCAATTAAATTCAGCCTCGTCATAAACCATCGGCGTCGGGATCAGAGCCATACTAATAGTTATAAAATTCAGGAGTGCTTGATTTCATTATTTGGAATTGGACTTACTTGTTCACAAGAAACTCCACGTGAAAGGTTGGACACTAGTGACATTCTAGCCAAGTTGCTTGGGGTAAGGAACAAATTCATGTGGACTGATGGCGTACATGAACGGAGATCTGGAATTAGAATTCACTCTTGAAGAGGTATGAACCCATTACTTTCTTATGAATTGAATAATATATATTTGAAAATTTTAATACTGTGAAAACTTGTGATCGATCCTAAATTTACTCAATTTAGTCACAACTTGACTTGTTTAAATTGTAATTTAATCTGTATACTCAATTTAGTCACAATTTAGCTACAATTTAGAATGTAGCTTCCTGTATGCTTTTGATATTCTAGAAAAAAATCATATATCTACACATGGTATGAACCCCCCACCCCCCCAAAAAAACAAAAATAAATCTTTAGGTCTTCACCGCATTGTTGTTAATTCTCTAATGTAGACAAAAATATTATGTAGGTTAGTTTTGATGCAAAAAAATGCGTTTTCATACCAAAGAGAATTTTTTGGAAAATCACTTATTTTCCTTTGTTGTTATTGTTTTATCTATTTCCCTCAAAGATGAGTTGTGTATGTCCTGCTCGTATTGTATTAGTTCCTGCAATTGAAAACCTAAAAAAAAGAAAAGAAATAATATTCCCATAAGTCGGTTAGTTCCTCCCCCTCCCTAGGATAAGGCTTAACACGGAGGTACTGTAGCAAAATTATTTATGGTCTTTTGAACTTTTATTTCATATATACTTATTTAGCAAATTGTTAGCTAACCACGATAGAAATTGTGTTTTCAGGTTAAAGGTGGATCACTACATAGTCTTGTATGAGAAAGAAAGGTTGAATGAGGTAATCTAAATGTTGTACGACATGTACAAAGGTTGTAAAAGTATATTTCAAATAAGTAATGCTGCGTACATCAAATAGTGTACCAAATTTTACTCATCAAATTGTGTTGTTGAGTGCTATTGTTTTTTTTTAGCGTTCCGTTTGGGATTGTTGTGTGTGTTTACTATGTGCATGTTCTGTCCAAAGAAAATAAACCCAATCCCACATCGGTTGCTCATCACTAATGCTGTGAGCATAAGTGGCTCACTCCCAATTCTTCTTTTAAGAAGAATTGGTTTGTGGGTCCCTCTCTATGTGTGTTGAGCGTTCCGTTTGGGATTGTTGTGCGTGTTTACTATGTGTATGTTCTGTCCAAAGAAAAAAAAAGTGCTATTTTTTTTTTTATTATCTAAGGAAATATAATTTCCTTCCTAAAATAGATCAATTGGTAAACTCGTGTTCAAATACAATCATCTAAGATTTTCAAGAGATGCCTAAAGTGCAATTATATTTCCTCTACAGATGTTTTTGTGAACGTGATAAAAAAAATACCACATAAGATATGTGGATGGACAAGTCTGCGAAAGAAATTTCTATGGTATATGATCATAGTCATTTTTTAATTCCTGAAGTATTTTTTTTTCATAAATACTTATAACCTATTGCAAACGAGAAGACTCAAACTTACAATTTCCACATTACAAACGAGAACACTCACTGAGTGAGACATGATCAAAGTCATTTTTTAATTTGAAATTATATTATGTGGATATTTTTAAATAGTATAGGTCAAGTATTTAGTCACATAACTCAATTAAAACCACCTACACTATGATGCTCCGCACGCGGATTTGTGCTTTGGGAGGGGATTCTTCATGAATTTGCTTTCTCATTTTACTAAATCCAAGAAATCACCTCATTTGAGCTATCTAATT
>CM042201.1:9867747-9878404 GCA_023539305.1 Ilex asprella
TGAATTTGAATAATATTCTGATAACTGATACAATCTACATGCTGATACAATGATCTAATTGGCAATATCCCTCATTCATTCGCGAACCTAACATCTCTTGAGGTGATATATGGGACCAGCAATAATTTTTGTGGAAGTATCCCACATTCTCTTGGTCAAATAGTCAACCTGACAGTGATTGCACTTGGTGCAAATAGGTTGTCTAGTGTCATCCCTCCCTCAATCTTCAATCTCTCTTCTCTGGCAGTTCTTGACGTTGGGGAAAATAACATCCATGGCAGCCTCCCCTCAAATATAGGCATCACTCTTCGTAGTCTTCAATTTTTTGGCATTAGTAGTAATCGATTTACCGGCTCAATCCCTAATTCAATAAACAATGCCTCGAATTTGGAAGTATTTCAAGTGAATGTCAACAATCTTAGTGGAAAAGTGCCTATCATGGGAAAGCTGAATAAGCTTCGGGTTGTATTTATTGACTATAATAGTCTTGGAAGTGGTGGATCCGGCGATCTAGAATTTCTCTCTTCTCTAACAAATGCCACCAGTTTAAGAGCGTTGAATATGGACTTTAATAAGTTTGGTGGCACACTTCCTGAATCCATCAGCAACTTGTCAAGGAAGCTTGAATTATTCAGTTTTAGTGGGAATTATATAGCTGGAAGCATCTCAACCGGCATAGGAAATCTCATTAACTTGAATTTTCTAAGCATGTCAGGCAACCAACTCACAGGCAACATCCCGACAGATATCGGCAAACTTCAAAGGCTAAATCGATGGGATTTCGGAAAAAACAAATTGGAAGGTTTTATTCCGTTGTCTGTTGGAAATTTAAGTATTCTAACCCAAGTCGATTTAAGTGAAAACAACTTTCAAGGTAGTATCCCTTCCAGTCTGGGAAGAAGCCATAGTTTATTACTACTCGATCTTTCTAATAACAATCTTAGTGGCACCATACCCCCGCAAGTCATTGGTCTCTCATCCTTATCGTTGCATCTAAATCTGTCTCGAAACCATTTGAGTGGTTCCCTTCCCTTGGAGGTGGGAAACTTGAAAATTTTAGGTGCTCTGGATGTTTCTGAGAACAAGTTATCTGGAGATATTCCTAGCACACTTGGCAGTTGTGTAATGCTGGAATTCCTCTACATGCAAGGCAACTCCTTCCAAGGGTCTATGCCTTCAACTTTACGTTTCTTGCAAGGTATTCAAGAATTAGATTTTTCACGCAATAATTTGTCAAGAAAAATTCCAGAATATCTGGCAGGCTTTCAGTTGAAGAGATTAAACCTATCCTTTAATGATTTCGATGGTGTGGTACCAATCAAAGGCATCTTCAAGAATCTAAGTGCAACTTCGCTTATGGGAAATCGTAAGTTGTGTGGCGGTGTCCTTGAATTGAAATTGCCTAAATGTAGCTTCAAAGAAACGAAGAAAAGTAGGCCAACTTTTGTCATTAAATTATTAGTTCCTTTATTATCTGGGCTTCTGGGATTAATTTTGGCACTATGCATTTTATATCGCTATTGGTTCAAGAAGTCAAGAGGAGAGATATCTTCAGATCTACCAGATAATTCACTTTTGAAAGTTTCTTATCAGAGTCTCCTTAAAGCTACTAATGGATTTTCTTTAGACAATTTAATAGGTATGGGAAGTTTTGGTTCTGTATATAAAGGAGTTCTTGATCAGGGTGATATTGTTGTTGCGGTGAAGGTACTTAACCTTTCACGCCAAGGGGCTTTCAAAAGTTTTCTTGCTGAGTGTGAGGCCTTGAGAAACATTAGGCATCGGAATCTTGTTAAGGTAGTCACTGCTTGTTCAGGTGTTGATTACCAAGGGAATGATTTTAAGGCACTAGTTTATGAGTTCATGGCCAATGGGAACCTAGAAGTGTGGTTGCGTCCAATTCAAGGAGAATATGAAGCGAATGAGGAGCCCAAAAATTTAAATCTTTTTCAAAGATTAAATATTGCCATAGATGTTGCCTGCGCACTAAATTATCTTCACCATCAGTGCCACACTCCAGCGATTCACTGTGACTTGAAGCCAAGCAACATTCTTTTGGACAGTGAGATGATTGCACATGTTGGTGACTTTGGGTTAGCACGATTTCTTCCAAATGCTGACTCTGTCAACTCTGCACATAGTTCTATTGGACTAAGAGGATCCATTGGTTATGCTGCACCAGGTAAATATCTTTGTTCGTTGTTTTAATTCATCTTCAAAACAAACAACCAACCCCTGTCCCCCAGGTATGCTCAGCTCTTGTTTGATAATTCAAATAATTCATTGGCTAATCTTCTAAGAGTTATTGCTGATTATACTGCTACTTTGTGTCGATCTTTGTTGTATATCCTTTGCTGTTTTGAATAACCTACCCTTGGGAAAGGACAAATAAAAAACTATACTATATGCGCACTCGAGATTTTGATTTGTTAATATCAATGATTTCCGTAGTGGTTGTTGTGTCTATAACTATATAAGTCTATTAGATGCCTTAATAACTTGATGCTTTGACTAAAGAATTTAGCAATTATTTTTTTTGGGTGGAAGATCAAATGGAAAAATGATGTACTACTTTTTTTAATGTAAATCTGCCAAATGTGGCTATAAGTGTTGGCAGTATTAGTTTTAAGGTACAATTTCTTTTTCGAACTAAAAGAAAACAGTTAAGCCTATTTAGTTTTATAATATAGATTACTTGAATGTTAATGAGCTACTGTTTGATATTCTTCCCTTCCTATTTATTTTTACATTGTGAAATATGAATTTCAGAGTATGGTATGGGGAGTGAGGCGTCGACTCATGGGGATGTGTATAGCTATGGCATCCTACTATTGGAAATGTTTACAGGAAGGAGACCCACTGACGAGATGTTTGATGATAGTTTAAACCTTCATAATTATGTTAGGATGGCTTTGCCAGAAAGAATAACAAACATTGTGGAACCAAGGCTTCTTCAGTACAGAGAAGAGGGGGAGACGAGCACAAACGCCCAATGTCAGGATCAGAGTCATGCTAGTAGTTACAAAATTCAAGAGTGCTTGATTTCTATACTTGGAATTGGACTTGCATGTTCAAAAGCAACTCCAAGTGAACGGTTGGACACCAGTGAAATTGTAGCCAAGTTGCTAATCATCAAAAACAAAATCATGGGAATAGATGTCACACAGGGAGGGAAAACGGAAGTTCAAATATAATCATGAAGAGGTATTAGCTCAACACTATCTTACGAACTTTATAATATATCTATGAAAAATGTAAGCAACCTTTTGTCACCTTAATTAAAAAGGTTAAAACCTAATGAGATTAAAGCTATGACTCGATGTTAAAACCTAGTGTTTGATATAAACTCACAGTAATATTATGTATCAACAAATAACGGCATGGTTGTTGCTAGACAATATCATTATTCATGGCTCAAAATCAAAAGAGAATTTGTTATAAACTCTACTTGGTTTCAAGCCATTATCAATGTGGGTCAAAATCCTTTTTCATTGAAATATAGTAAGCAGCTGTGATTGTAAAGGTTTTTGATGTGATGGCTAAAATTTGTACATTTCTTCAGTATATTATTCATGAAATAAAATGTTTGTTATATACAGTAATTTATAAGATTCGTTATGAATATAAACATAGTCCTAAAACAATTTTAAATGTGTTTTATGCTTATGTTTGGTGTGTATTCATAAGCATCTTATTAACTTACACCCAAAATATGTTGCATTTACATGTCTCAGGTTAAAGGTGTGCCCACTACAATGTATTGTTCGAGAAAAAAAACGTCAAGTGCAATGAAAAAAATATTGTAATATATGTATGAAGATCATGAAAGTTTATTGTAAAGTTAAATATCTCGACTTTTTTGTTTAAAAAATAAAATGGGTGTATTTGTATCAGTCCTCGCTTATATTTCATTCATTTGCAGTGGCATGATTGTCAGGTTAGTTGCAGCCCCATATTGGAAAGATATTTGCCTATGCGACAAAGAAAGCTGCTATAATATTCTACTATTACTCATAACTCGTGCCTGAAGGCACGATAAAATATAATATTCGAGAGTCCAAAAAATCGATCCCACTACATTAAATTTTTCAAAATATATTAACTGGAAATTAATTAAATATTAAATGATTAAATATATTATAAAAATGAGTGATGTGATATTTTTAGGGAAAAAATATATAAATGATTAAACATGTGATAGAAATGAGTGATGCGATTTGACGTTAGAGTCTGACAAATGAATGATGGGTGAGATAAGTGATTGATAATTGTTTTGAGGGAAAAAATATAACTGAGATAAAATTTAAACAAACTCATGTTTTATTATATAGACATAGATCTTTGAATTAAATGGACAAATTTTACAAAACAAAGCTTCTATGCAATTCTACTACATTTGGATTACATGGGCAAAATTTCCTCATCACCCACAAATCTTTAGGCTTCCTCTTCATTTGTAAATGAAAATATTTGTTTTACGTCAAACAATAGGTTGAGTAACTCTCGATATAATAGTAAAAGTAAGACGTTTAAATGGATTGACTCATTAAATTCCCATTAAAATAGGATTCACATAAGGAAAAACATTTTTCATTCGTTTTATATATGAAAAATGTTGTAGATGTAACAAGTGATGATGCAGTTGATGAATTCTACCAAAAAGGCCTAATTTACGAATGAGAGTTGATTATATTAGGTAGAAGTCGCATTTTTCGTATTTCTCCCCCATTATAAGTTTATTACAATGTTAAATCTCTTAAAAATGCTTTCCTTAACACGGTCATATAGCTTTCAGCTTACAAATCTTGTGTTTTGATAGCCCTTTTTTTGGGGTAAATTACAATTTCCACCTTTAAAGTATCAACCTAATTCTTCCGTGATCAACACATGACATGAAGGAGGTGAAGAATCGCAACAGGTTGTAGTTTCTTCGTTTCTTCTGCCTTTGTAAGTTCATCGTTTCTACCTACCAGGCTACCACGATTGCTGATCGTAAGCTTGTAGGGCAGAGAGAGAGAAAGAGAGGCTGGCTGAGTATTCGCCTGTCGAGGAGCCGAAGGGTTCAAGAAAGTTCAGTTGTCTTTCTTTCAGAAGAGGCAAAGCAAATAGGGCAAAAATACCCAAATTTGATTTTTTTATCATTTTAACGTACCCGCTCAATTTGGCATATTTTGGCATAACCTGTCTGGTCTGAACGGTTTTCTAAAAAATTAGCCGGTTCAGTAGGTCATAACGATTTCTATGCTTAACCGATCTAATTAAGTAACCGGCTCAGTTTGGAGTTTGGTTCACTGGGTCAACCCGTCAGGCCGGACCAAGTTTTAAACACTGGTTAATATCATATATTTGGACAACGAACTAATATCAAATTGAGATGGTTAATATGTTATAATTGAAAGGCTAATACCAAATTGGATAGTGGGTTAATGTATTTTGCAACTAATAAATAGTTTATACCAAAAAAAAAAATAATATTTTAAAAAACTTAAATTTAATGTGTTTAAATAGAGAAAGGGAGAACAGGAAAAGAGAGAGGAAGAGAGGGAGTTTGACCGAGAAAAAAATATAAAAGAGTAAAGCTAAATATGCTAGGGTAAGTCGTTTCTCCAACATTGTTGAATCAGAGAGAGAGAACGCAAGGAAAGAGAAGGAGTCAGACCCTCTGTCTGGTGAAGAAGAAGGAGGAAATAAGAAGAAAATAAAGAGTTCGAGACGACATACCTGGCCAGATCAATGGCTTTCAAATTTATGGACGAAGAATCCACGGCTTTCAAATCCATGGTTTGTATCTTCGCATGTTCTTCTCTGCTCTTTGTTCCATCAACGACCTAATTTTTTTTTTGTCCCTTATTCCCTGTATCCCCCATGTATTCAGGGTGTATCCGGCTTCAAAAAATCGTTGTTCATTGTTCAAGACATGTATAGAAGTGTCGGACACGTGTCCGGTCGTATCCCATGAATATCCGTCTCAGACATGTGTCCGATACTACCACATCGACCTCTAGCAAAGTGTTCGTGCTTCCTAGGTGAGAAGTTATGCAAATGAAATTGTATTTTTTATTTTATTTTAAAAAGGCTACTACATTAAATTTTAGTATTATAAATCTGTACTATTACTAAAGTTCTAATAACTACTAATAAATGGAGAGGACACCAACGCTAATCCATTTGTTAAAAGTATACACACACACATAATTTAACAAATTGGAAGGAGAAGGCTTGACAAACCTTCCCTCCACATATTCTAGTTTTATAGAATTTAGAATTTTTAAATTTAAAACCTAAAGCTCCCTCCAATAAAATGCTACTATGTGTCATTTGTAACCACCTCTCAATTCCATCAGTAACCAATGAAAAATTTTACTATTAGGTCTTACAAATAAATTTATAGCGAACTTTTTTCTATTGGCTCTTTTTGTATAACCCTCATGTACATGAGTTGTTACTTTAATTGACGTTTTATTAATGAAATTATACTTTTGTGAACATTAATAATTTTAATATTCATATGGTTTAAGTTACCCCCACTGAGCAAAAATTCAGGCTCCGCCTCTGCTTCCCGATGTTGGCTTATATGGAAAGCTCGTAATGAGTGGATTTAGCATCATAGACAACCTCATGCAAGGTCTATATTCAACCAAGCCTTGATGGCAGTTGAGGAAGGATTAATGGATAGAAGAATAGAGATGGAAAATGGTTCGAATACATTTCAACCCCCTCCCCCCTGAAACTCAATTGCGATGGTGCTTATGTGGAGAAACATAATAGAGGAGGTTATGGTGTGATAGTTAGAAATCATGAAGGAAAGCTAATCCATGAGGAAGCAAGAACACTGGTGGCAGCATCTGCTTTGATAATAGAAGCTGCAGCTGTTACAGGTGCATGTAGATTGGCCATTGAAGAGAGGTTTATGGAAGTCATTGTTCAATCTGACTCTAAGACTCTAATTGATGCCATCACCAAGGGACCCGATGGGACTGTAAGTGAGATTGAACCTATTTTGAAGGATATTAGGTTGTATGCCAATCGACATTTAGAAGTCACAACGATAGAGATGATGAACAGTGTTATACTCTTAAATTTGAATTTTAAATATTATTAAAAAAATGCATATCAAGGATAATTGGTTTCCAGTAAGGAAACTAATTTAATGTTGAATACTGCTTTCAACATCATAGGAAGTATAATTTGGACTTATTAAAAAATTTGAAACTTAACAACTAATTAAATAGATAATAATAGAATTTAACGTTAAATATGTTTAAGTGGTGAACTTAAGTCATTATTGTTAAGAAATATAGGGTTATTTTAATTATTAAGGGTAGAATAGTCTTTTATTTTATTTGTTTAGCTTATATATAGTCTCTTTGTATATAGGTTAAAACACTGATTTGTATTCAATTTAATTATGCAGTATCAATGAAACCCTAGCCTTCTCTTTTCCTATTTCTTGTATTTCTCTTGATTGTTTAACATGGTATCAGAGCTAAGTTTCATGAGACGAGACTTAATCTCAAACACAGCTTTCGTGGATCCAACTTCGTGGTGAGTTGGTTGGGGGTTTACAGGGGGCAGCGCGCCCCTGTCGGGGTTCGGGTATTTCGTTCTGATTTGACTTAATCTCAAACACAGTATTTCATTCTGAACTATGAAAAAAAAAATTTGGAGGATATTTGGCAATCTGGTATTTCGTTTTGATTTGGCAATCTGGTATTTCGTTCTGATTTGGCAATCTAGTATTTCGTTCTGATTTGATAATCTGGTATTTCGTTTTCCTTTCTTTTGTAATCTGATTTTCTTTGTTAGTTTGATTATGGCTACTGAAAGAGATGATTCGCTTCAGTCTGTGAGTGTGAGGTTGGATGGAAAGAATTATTCGTATTGGAGTTATGTGATGAGAAATTTTCTTAAGGGTAAACATATGTGGGAATATGTTAGTGGAACTTCTGTGAAACTTAAGAATACTGATGAAAATTATGCTACATTGATAGATTCCTAGGAAGCAAACAATGCAAAAATTGTTACTTGGATTAACAATTCTGTTGAGCATTCTATAGGTACACAGTTGGCAAAGTATGAGACAACAAAGGAGGTTTGGAATCATCTGCAAAGGTTATTCACTCAATCAAATTTTATAAAACAGTATCAATTGGAGAATGACATACGAGCTCTTCACCAGAAGAATATGAGTATTTAGGAATTTTATTCTGCTATGACAGATCTTTGGGATCAATTGGCTCTTACAGAATCGGCAGAATTAAAGGTATGTGGTGCCTATATTGATCATAGAGAGCAGCAACGGTTGGTACAAATTTTAACAGCACTTCGCAGTGATTTTGAATGACTTAGAGGTTCAATTCTGCATCGTTCTCCACTTCCTTCTGTTGACTCAGTTGTCAGTGAGTTATTGGCTGAAGAAATACATCTTAAATGTTATTCTGAAAAGGGAACTCTTTCTACTTCGAATCCTTCTGTGTTAGCAGTACATTCTAAGTCATTCTCTAATAATCAGAATAAGCCTTACACAAGGGTTGCCTTCGATGAGTGCAGTTTGTGTAAGCAGAAAGGTCATTGGAAGGCTCAATGTCCTAAGTTGAGACAGCAGAATCAATCACAACAGCAATCTCAAGCTTGGAAGTCTGGCAACCAGTCACAGTCTAATACTCATAGACCACCTCAGGGTTATAGACCACCACAATCTAATACTGCAGCAGCAGTTTCATCAGCTCCTTTCACCGATCTTAGTACTATGACTGAGCAATTTCAGAAGTTCTCTCATTACAACCACAAGCTATGTCTGCCTCTTCTTCGGTAGGTCAGTTGCCTCAGAGTTCTTCAGGTATGTCACATTCTGTATGGGTCTTGTATTCTGGTGCTTCAGATCATATGTCTCCAGATTCTTCATCTTTTGTTTCTGTGTCTCACTCGTCTTCTATTCCTGTTATGACTGCTGATGGAACTCCTATGCCTTTAGCAGGTGTTGGTTCTATTGTCACACCTCACTTGTCTCTCCCTAATGTTTATTATATTCCAAAACTTACATTAAATCTTGCTTCTGTTGGTCAGTTATGTGATTCTGGTAATTTAGTCACATTTTCCTCTTCTTCTTGTTATGTGCAGGATCTGAAGTCTCAGAAGCTGATTGGGACATGCCGTAGGAAGAGTGGATAAATTAAAAGTGCCAGTTGCTGCTGCTGTTGCTACTACTAGTGTTGATTTATCTTCTTTTCGTTTGAGTTCTTCTTCTTCTAGTTTTTATTTATGGCATTCTCGTTTAGGTCATGTTTCGTCTTCTCGTTTGAGATTTTTGGCATCCACAGGGGCCTTAGAAAAATACAAACTTGTGATATTTCTGATTGTAGTGGATGTAAACTGGCAAAATTTTCAGCTTTACCTTTTAATCGAAGTATTTCTGTTTCTTTTTCTTCATTTGATTTGATTCACTCTGATGTATGGGGACCTTCTCCTGTTGCCACAAAAGGAGGGTCTCGATATTATGTTTCTTTTATTGATGATCATATTCGTTATTGTTGGATTTATTTATTGAAACATCGTTCTGAATTCTTTGGAATATATACAACATTTTGAGCTCTTGTTAAAACTCAACATTATGCTGTTATCAAATGTTTTAGGTGTGATTTGGGTGGAGAATACACTTCTAATGAATTTTGTAACTTGCTTGCCTTAGATGGAACTATTTACCAAACTTTATGTACAGATACTCCTGAGCAAAACGGTGTTGCTGAAAGAAAACATAGGCACATTGTTGAAACTGCTCGTTCTCTCTTGTTGTCTACTTCTGTTCCTAGTATGTTTTGGGGTGAAGCTGTTCTTACTGCTGTATGTTTGATTAATACAATCCATCTTCTCATATTTCAGGTGTTTCACCTTTTGAAAAGTTATATGGGTATTCCCCTGATTATTCTTTCTTTAGAGTTTTTGGTTGTACTTGTTTCGTTCTTCGTCCTCATGTAGAACGTAGCAAGCTGTGATCTCGATCTGCTATTTGTGTTTTTGTTGGTTATGTTAAAGGTAAAAAGGGGTATCGTTGTTATGATCCAATAACTCAGAAACTTTATGTGTCTCGTCATGTTATTTTTCTAGAGCATATACCTTTCTTTTCTATTCTATCCACTACTCATAGCTTGACTAGATCTGATCTTATTCGTATAGATCATTTTTCTGAGGATTCTGATAGTTTGTCTTCTCAGGTTTCTAGTACTACTGATCATTCTGCAGGTACTGACACTTTACTCTCCAACACACCTGAAGCTCCCTCTTCTCCTATGGTCTACCAAGCTCCGTCTGAGGCTGTGAATCGACCTATACGTCAATCCATATGCATTCGTAAGTCCACAAAGTTACCAGATTTTGTTTATTCTTGTTATTCTTCATCTTTTACTTCCTTTTTAGCTTCTATTCATTGTCTCTCTAAGCCCTCTTCCTATAAAGAGGCAATTCTTGATTCTCGTTGGCAGCAAGCTATGGATGAGGAACTTTCTGCTTTGCATAAGACAGGTACTTGGGATTTGGTTCCTCTGCCTCCTGGTAAGAGTGTTGTTGGTTGTCGTTGGGTGTATAAGATCAAGACTAATTCTGATGGATCTGTTGAGCGATACAAAGCTAGGTTGGTTGCAAAAGGGTACTCTCAACAGTA
>CM042201.1:9878504-9909332 GCA_023539305.1 Ilex asprella
CCCACACCCAACCTCTGTGAGCACAACTCCACTCCCCTCTCCTACCCATCCACACCCACATACACCATCAGTTTCTCTCTTCCTGCCCCCTTCTCTCTCTCTCTCACACACACACACACAAACACTTATATTCTTGGCCTCATGCTTTTTTTTCGGCATTATATGTTTTTCCTATTTTTTTTTATTTTGCACCTACATTTTTATTTGGGGGTTTTGGGCATTACATGTGGTGGATGGATTGGATAGTCCACAATGGACATTTTGTTTGAAAATTATTAGGATTTGGGTCTTTTGGTGTCCTAGCAATGCTTTTAAGGGAATGGTTTATTAGGATTTGGGTCTTCTGGAAACGTAAAGATGGGAAATAAATTGCAAGTATAGTGTTGGATTAAATTGTTTAAAAATAAGTTGCTTTCATAGAACCACGATTTTAAGTTATCTTAAAATTTCTTGATACAGCAAGGGGACCCATTATCTTATTTGTTTTTGATCTGAACTAAAGGAGACCCATTAGCAAGGTTAGTTCTAATCATTTGCAAGGCATCTCACCTGGTAGGGGAGGCCCATCTTTGTCTCACCTGTTTTTTGTCATGACAGCCTTTTTTTCTCTTTTTTTTTACCAATCAAAGGGAATGCAAGAGCCTTTAAAGATTGCCTTTTAATGTATGAGATTGCGTCGGGGCAAATGGTGTTCAGTAATAATATGGGGTACCCTGTTGGGAAAATCAACCAAATTCTACAAGTCCCTGTTGTTGATCAAAGAGGCTGCCTGTTATCGCTGGTAGATCAAAGAGGCATATTTTAAGTTCTCTTAGACAAAGGATCCAACAAAGGGTTGAAGCATGGCAAAACAAAACTGTATCTGCGGTAGGGAAGGAGGTTCTAATAAAGTCTATAGCTCAGTCTATTCCAACCTATTTCATGTCCTGTTTTAAACTTCCATCTTCCTTTTGTCATGAACTTAATGGCATTCTAGCAAAATTTTGGTGGGGGATTTAGCTTTTACTCTCATATGGTCGATTTGGTATAATAAGAATAGAGCATGTTTGGAAGAAGAGGTGTTTTCTCTAGCATCTTTCTCTATCACTTTTCTAAGCCATTTCACAGCTGCCCAATCTGATTCTTCTATCTTTGGCTTTCAAGATTTTGCGGTAAGTTCTGGTGTGCCAAAAATTGATTTTGATGGCGCTGTTTTTACCAACATGCAAGCGGGTGGTGTAGGGATAGTGATCAGGGATTGTGAAGGCTCTTTTATTGTTGGGTTTAGTCAGGTTGTTAGAGGATTTGGCTTTATACGTTTGATTTGCTGGGTGGGGAGGATTTTAAATTTTACCTCAAAAGGATCAATTGTTTGAGTATATGTAGCACCTGATAGTAGTATGAGTTGTGTTTATTGATTGGGTTTTGGATGGGCGAGAAGGTGAGGAATGAATAGTGCCAAATGTTTTGAAATTCATGATGCAACCCCAGTTCAATTCCTATAAATTCATGTTGAGAATACAACCAGCCCCCTATGACATTTTGTATGCAACCAAAACCATTGAAAATTGTTATTAATGTTCTATTGCCTTTTTACATGCAAGTTGTTTGCTAAAATGTCTAAGAGATGTGTTATGTATGCTTTTTTACATGCAGCCACAGGAAAGAATTTTGTTAAAACTGGGTACATGTGATAGGATGCACATGTTTATTTAGGTGCAAAATGTATATTAACTGATTGGTTTTGAAGTTGAGTGACCCAGGTGATAAAATGCATAGTACATGATCCAAAGACTTTATAAAGTGCTGAAATTGTTATATGTTCTTTATAAAGTTCTAATTATCTTAATTTTTTTGGTGATTGCTAATTTAAAGGATCTTAATAACAAATGATGACAATTTGTCTGGGGAGCATTTAAGAGCAAATTAGAGTTTTTGGCAATGTGGGACTATTTTTAATTCGTGTATATTTATATCTATGTGTGTGTCTATATAATGTGATCTCCTCTGTATTTTCTGTTTTATGCTCGATTTATTTGAGAGTATAATTTGTGTATTGAGTTATTAATTTGTAGTGTTTTTGTATTGATAATGTTCAGATTACTGTTCAATGCTTGAAGGAGACGCTTCTGGCAGGCGTGTTCCTCCACTTTTTTACCATGTTTTCTTGGGAAAATTAGATTTCGTGTTTGTGTCATGAGAGAAAAGGTGGAGCTTAAACTGTCATAGAAATTTTTTTTGTGTGTCAATCTCCTAGGGAAAATTAAGACATGATTTCATGGGGAAGTAAGCCTGCTTTCAATTTATTTGATAACTGTAACATTGAAAGAAACTATTTGAAGTTTTTTCGTATTTGATTTGCATTATTTCCTTTACCTTTATAAAGTTAGATTAAGGTTTCTACAATTGTTGTTCAAAATGGATTATATTGTTCAAAAATTCATCTTGACGTTAGTGACTTGAAATTAGTTGTTTATACATGGTTTCTAGGTTTTTCCAAGATGCATATAAACTACAGTTTTGTTCCCTTTTTTTAACATGGAGTAGAACATTCCTTCCATTTGTGCTTAGTATTCATGGTTTTTGCCTTCCTAAATTATTGTTCTAGTGCGAAATGGATTTGAAGTTTCATTAAGTTCCTAACTAAATTATTGTAACTTTGACTATTCTGAATTTTAGAAACAAGAAAAAATATACTATTTAAAAAAAAATCATTGCCAATGTGTGTTGTTATTGGATTTTTGGTCTTGAAGTTTTTTGATTTGGGTCTACTTGAATAAGTTTGAGTGATGGGCTCAACTTTGAATGGACTAAAAATTGAAGTTAAGGCGTGCTTGGCTTTCATTCTATGCATTTTATACAGATTTTTAGGATGTGTATGCATACCACGTACAATTAGCAACTACGAAAAAAAATCATATTGTGTATACATACCACGTACTTTTATCTGTTTTATTTCCTCATTTAAGTGTTCTTAAATCATTTTTCTTTCTCATTTCTAGATCCTTAAATGTTTCCACGAACTTAATTGCTAAATCATTCTTTATTTCAACTTTGGTTTACATTTGAATTTAATTTTATTGAAATTAAATTAAAGCTAATAATGGTACTAATCATTCTTAATCCATTGAATTGTTTTTTTCCATTTAGGTGTTTGATGGATTTCATGATTGCGGTGCTTAACCCAAATTAAGCCAATGAAGGTAACAACTTTCATTCAATTTTTTTTGTTCTTGAAGAACTCTTTTTATTAGTTTAACAACTTTGAGTTTAACTATGATTGCAAGTGAAAATTGATGGGTTTTCTTGAAAATATTTGCGTTGGTGCATGTGTAGAGGCGGGTTTAACATTGCATGCGACACCAATGATTGCAAGCAATTGTTTTTTTAAAAATTGACTTCAGCAGTCTATTCTATCTTTTGTCCCTAGACTACATAGCTTTTTATCAAGTGGATGAGCCATCACTTAGGATGGAAATTCTCCATAGTATTATCCAATGCAGAGCAGTCTATTTTTGAAAACATTTGCACCATCATTCCTTGATGGCCGTTTCTTTCAATTACTTCCTATAGTCTTGCACTAACTTAGCGATGCATAGATACTTAAATGCACACCTTTACAATTGCACACAAAGAAGTAGGGATCTTTTCTCATTTATGTTGTGGTTTTGTTGTCTTTTTCTTTAAGTTACATTATGAGTTTGTTAATAGGTGGTAATCGCAAATGTCGTCCCCAAAGTTCAATGGAATGAATTCACTTTTAAAAAAAAACAAAATAGAGAATTTTATTTATTGAAATCCAAAAATTACAAGAAACAAAAACAGAAACTGTACAAAAAAAAAAATTATATCAAATAATCTGTTCTATCACACAGATCAACTGCCTAGTCGTTCAAAGATCAACAACTTCACAGATTTATAGTAAATACCCTTGGTTGTTTTGCTATCAATCATACTATCCATGATCTACATAAAACAACTAAAAAAGTCCACTAATATTGAGCAGAAAACCACTTAAAAAATTTTCTGTCCAGCTACATAGATCATCAGTCTACAATCATCATTCCAGCTTTCATAAAAAACTAAGCATCAGTCCAGACCATCAGTCCACTTGTACTGAGCATTATCCAACCCCTTGCCTTTGGTTACAAACAATCACTCTCTTTACTCTGCCAGTGTGCATTCTACTCTGATCCTGCTGTACAAGCAGTCTCCCAAAGAAATCATAGCTCCTGCCAGACTACACTGCAAAAAAAGCTAGAAAATCAACAATCTTATTGGCTCCCCTATACACATGTCTCAAATAATTTTTCAAATCTGATCCATGATGACCATCCAATAAAGCAATGCACTTAGCTTGCATGTTTGATCCTCGCCCATAAACAAAGCAGCCGAAAGTTTCTAACCCCAGATAGACCACAATTGAATGAATTCACAAGTTTTTGTTACGTTCACTATCCTTCTAGCTTAGTTCATCATTCAATTGCGTTAATTTTGTTATCCTACTCTTTTGTTCAATCCTTCTAAACTATATTACTAACTTTGTAGGCACAGTGCTGATTTTTTTGACCTCACCTTATGTGGTTATGTGAGTTTTTAATTTTCTTTTCTGCTATTGTCATTGCTATTATCAAAATTATTATTTTGTCGTATCTAAGTCTCAAATCATTATTTTTTATAGATGGATCCGAACCTTCGCGAAGTGGTAAGATTAATACATAGTGCCTACATTTTGTAAATTTCATTACCCCTACAGTTCAATTTATTAAGGTTGCTCTTACAGCGGTAAGATTAATTAACATTTTGATAACAACGACATACCTGTACATTTGTACTTCATAGGTGAATGCCTTATTTTTTACGAATGCCTTATTTGTACTTCATAGGCGAATGCTAATGTCAATCACTTGAACAACTCACATGTCGGTCCATCTTTGATGAAGGGGAAAGAAAAATCAAGCAGTTCTACTGGAAAAGAAAATTTGTTTACTCAATCGGTATGAGCAACCCCTGCCTAAAGCAAGAAAATTATTGTTTTAATTTACTCATAGAACAAATTGGCATTTACTATCTTTCTTCACTTACTTACGGAGCTCCTAATGCAAATAGAATAACCATTTTTGCTTAAGCAATAATTCATTATTCATATCCTATTGGGTTACTACAGAATATGGTTAATACAGAATATGGTTAATTCATTATTGAATTCACCAAACAACTTGTACATTGATATGATTAATTTTTTTGTTATTCATTAACGAGCTTTGCAAATTTTTAACTATTAACACGTAAACTTTACACGTATTTCCTTTGGCACGCAATGGGTTTCACAAATATTATCATTTAGGGCAATGTAAGTGTTATCGGTGAAATTGTAGTATCATGGTTGTTTGAGATTGATTCGACCACTTTTATTAGACTGAATGTGTTGGTATTTCGGTTTGAGCGATAGACACTACATTGTTAGGGATAGACACAAGTGTAATCTTATTTGTGTACTCCAGTTCAAAGCTACTAACTCTCTCTCTCTTTTTAGAACACATCTAAGTTCCTCACCCCTCACTCTTGGTCTTACACATAACTCTTCTCATGCACACATGTACTATTTTGGGTCAATTTGACTAATTGGTTAACTTATTTCACATGTCACTTCCTATCTTAGGCTCCCGCAACAAATTACACTTACTCTAAAATTGAGGCCCAACACGTCAGACGTGAGCGAAGTCGTAATGATAGTGACACGTGTTCATTGCGCGAGTTGTCACAACGCGCACGTCGGAAAATAGAGTGTTCTGGGAATTACACTCTGCCTCTACCCAGATACTTTCCAAGATTGACACCAACTCGCATGCTCAAAAAAACTAATTCGGATAAACGACACCAGGCTCTCTCCCAACTGCCCAACCATGTTCCATTTGCTAAAATGGAATTGGCAGAGTACAATACAGTCCCGTTGCATTTCCAGTCGTCTTCCATTACAATACTTGCTGAACATTTGCCTAATCGGTTGTGCAATGTCGAGATAAAGTTATTTTTTCCATCGTTTGTTTCCGGATTAAATTACAATAACTAACTATCTGTAGCGTCAGAATGAATGCGTATTTAGGCGAAAAATACTAACCCTCTGGAAGTAAACTGTACCTTCAACGCCAGAAGTATGTCGCACACCCACTAAGTGCCCACAAAATGGAAAAGAAAATATGTCTTCCTCTTTGGTAAGTTTTCTGATTCATGTCTTATGATTTATAAGTCTTTCTACCGCTTTTAAGACATATATGATTTTAACGTATTGTCCCGCCCCTGTTAAATAGTTGCATAGGAATGGATCGGTTCTTTACACTTTCCCCCAACTCTTATGTCATGATTCGCAAGATTTAACTCCATTGCACCGAGTCACTATAGCACACCTTCCACAAAAAAAGGCGCGTACACATCATTCAGAACGTTTTCTAACACCTACAATTGCGTCCAATCCAATTCTAATTCCAACTTACCTTGATCAATTCTCACCCATCCCTGTGCGACCTTTACCCTCGCCTCGGAATTTAAAGGCAGACTATGGTAATTATGAAGTTGTCGCCAATGTTGCACCGCATCCTTATCAAACTAACGACAATGCCCTCAACATTTTGTCTCATGTTGTTACAGATCCAACAAGGTATGTATATTCTACGTAGTATATTAGGTGCTTACTATTCTTTTACTTCCTTCTCATATTTGTGTGCACATACTTTTAATTTGTAGATCCCCACCAGAACCCTTTAGCGATGATGACAGTATGGTTAGTGATGATGAATTGAATGTGATTGTCTCTGTCAGTAATTATCGTCATTTTCTAGGGAAGATGAATATTCAGTGTCCTTATTGTTGGGCATTACATTGGCGGGATGAGAGATTAACTCGCATAGGATTGTCCAATCCAAGATTTGGAACATGTTGTCTACAAGGCAAAATTAGGTTGCCAAAACTCATTACACCCCCACCTCCTATTCGTGCATTGTACGATGGTCATGATGATCAATCAAAATAATTTCGCCGGCATATTAGGGAGTATAATGCAGCCAATGATTTCATGAGCTTGGGTGCTAAGCTTGATGACAGATTACTCAATTCAAGAGGGCCAAGGTTATTTACTATCCATGGAGAATTACGTCACCACACCGGGTCGTTGTTACCCCCGGATGGTCGCGCACCCATCTACTGTCAGTTGTACATATATGACTCAATCACTGCATTGAATATTCAATGTGCACGAAATACTAACATGCGTCGAGATGTCCTCCAAACTATATAAAATTATTTGTTGTCAGTGAATCATTTTGCTTCAAAGTACAAACGTGCACATGAAATACTCACCGAGTCAAAATCTTCAGATCATGATATACGTGCTCACCTTCATTACACCTCATCAACTGATAGGCATCGGTACAATCTCCCAAGCACGGATAAAATAGCTGTGATTTTGCATGGTGATGGTAGTGAGAGTAATTGTATGCGGGATATTGTTCTGCACCTAAGAGGAGATAATAGAGCGTTGACCCAGATCAATGAGTGTTATCCAGCATATTTACCTTTACACTATGTACTTCTATTCCCTAATGATGAGCTTGGTTGGGAACCTGATCTATGACAGTGGAACTCCGAACAAAGTGATTTTTCAGTAAGAAGAATTACACAGATGCAATTTTATAGTTATCGTATGTTTCCACGTCCCACTGAGTATTCAAAAATTCTTAGAGGAGGAAAGCTATTTCAAGAGTTTATAGTAGATGCTTGGGCATTAACAAAGAAAAAAAGGTTGTCGTACATCAGACTCAATTAGGATAAGCTACGTCGGGAGCTTTACGCGAATTTGTGTGATGGCAGTGTTGATGAGTTGGGCCCTGATCAGATCGGACAACGCTTCGTTCTGTCATCGTCCTTTACTGGGAGTGCACGTAATATGAGCCAAATTTTTCATGACTCAATGGTCATTACAAGGTACCACCAACACCCTGACATCATTCTCACCATGACAGCCAATCCAAAATGGCCCGAAATAACAGCTGTCTTACTAGAACACCAAACCTCTTTGGATCGTCCAGACATAGTTGCTCGTGTATTTGAGTTAAAACAGCGTGCGTTGATGCATAAGGTTAAAAATGAACAAATTTTTGGTCAAAAAGTTGCTCATGTATTCACCATTGAGTTCCAAAAATTATCGTTACCACACATGCATGTTTTATTCTTCCTTCATGGTCCAGACAAGATTTAAACAATTGCACAAGTTGATCGGTTAGTTAGTGCAGAATTCCCAGATCCATCCAGTGATCCAACTCTCTATGAAATAATCAAGAGTTGTATGGTTCATGGTTCGTGTGATTCTCGAAACCCACTTTCAACATGCATGGTGAACGGTGCATGTCGGTTCCATTATCCAAAAGCCTTTTCAGATTCGACTACTATGGATGAACATGGGTACCCTGTTTATCGTCGTCGCCGTAATGGTCAGTCTTACACCACTAGAGGGCATACATTTGATAATCGGGACGTCGTACCTTACAATCCACACTTGTCAAGAAAGTTCAACTATCATATAAACTTGGAGGTCTGTGCAGGAATGAGGTGTGTCAAATATATCCACAAGTACATTTACAAAGATCATGACCGCACAACTATGGTTTTGGAGGGACCAGATGGAAACAATGAGATAAAACAATACCTTAATGCAAGGTATATTGGACTGACAGAGGCTGCATGGCGACTCTTCGGTTATC
This sequence comes from Ilex asprella, assembly GCA_023539305.1. Classification (NCBI taxonomy): domain Eukaryota; kingdom Viridiplantae; phylum Streptophyta; class Magnoliopsida; order Aquifoliales; family Aquifoliaceae; genus Ilex; species Ilex asprella. The sequence goes on from CM042201.1 coordinate 9,887,240, forward strand.
CTTTCCATGAAGAAATCCCTTCGGTTATATGGCTAGATCTATATTTACCTGGGATGCATCAAGTTGTTTACGATCCTGCTAAAACACTTGAAACAATTAGACTTGGGTCTAAGAGTCAAAACACAACTCTGACTGGATTCTTTGACTGTTGTTCTTCAAATGATGTTGCACGTGCCTACACATACCAGGAATTTTTCCAACATTTTGTTTGGAACAAAGGTTGGAAGATTTGGACTCCGAGGCAAAGCGGGTTTGCAATTGGCAGATTATACTTTGCTACGCCCAATTCTGGGGAGCGATTTTACCTTCGGTTGTTATTAACAGTTGTTAGAGGACCACGATCTTTTGATGGTCTACGCACGATCAATGGTGTGTTTCATTATAGTTTCAAATCAGCGTGTGTAGCTATGGGGCTCTTGGAAGATGATGCAGAGTGGGTACAATGCCTCCAAGAGGCTTCAGCCATGAATACGGGATACCAGTTACGGAGACTATTCTGCATCATTCTGATAGAATGCTCCCTAATGCAGCCATGCACTCTGTGGAATCAATTCTCCGTCCATATATGTGATGATCTTCGTCACAATCTACAAACAACTTTTAGCATATGCAATCCAACGCAGTCTCAGATCGAAAATTACGGTTTATATTTGATTGATCAGTTGCTACATGAATCTGACAAAAAATTGGATAACTTCCCACCTATGCCACACCCCGTTGAAAGTTGGAGTTACGTTTCAAGTAATAGGTTGTTGATCGATCATATGTAACTACGAAAACGAAGCAAATCAACTGAATGCCCTTTTGAATATTGATGTTTTAAACAATGCTCAACGTGCGGCTTATGATGCTATCACTATCTCTGTTGCTGAAAATCTGGGCAAAATCTTTTTCCTCAATGGAGGTGCTGGAACAGGGAAACCCTTTTTGTAGAACACCATCACCACTAAAATGTGCAGCGAGGGTCATATCGTCATTACAATTGCTTCATCAGAAATTGCTTCGTTGTTGTTGTTAGGTGGTCGAACAGCTCATTCTACATTCTGCATTCCATTTGATATCATAGAAAGCTCAGTATGTGGTTTCAGCAAACAGTCACCGCATGGGGAATTATTTAGGGAGGCTCGCTTGATAATATGGGATGAGGTTCCCATGCAGCATCGACATGGTGTTGAGGCAGTTGATCGCACACTCCGCGACGTTCGTGATGATAATAAGCCATTCGGCGGTATCACGATCGTGCTTGGCAGGGATTTTCATCAAATATTACCGGTAATACCTAAGGGTGGGCTAGAACAAATTGTTGGTGCATCTTTAAGGTGTTCTGCAATGTGGGCAAGTGTATGCATATTGACTTTGAACATAAACATGCGTTTGAATAACAATCATCCTGCAAATTAATGCCACGCATCTTTCTTGGAAGAGGTGATTTATATTATAGATTAATTTATATAAAATCGTCTAATTATTCATTTACATGTACTGACTGAATTCACATCATACTCAGATTGGGATCAGTACGCAGGATACTGTGGAACTTCCTCCAACAATGCATAGGTGTTGAACTCTGGATCAGTACGCATGAACTAATTTTTAGAGTTTATCCACACGTAGATGTGCTCAGTGCGGTAACCCCATCCTACTTAACTGAGCGTACAATTCTTTCCGCTCGGAATGATGATGTTTGTTCTATCAATGATGTTGCTTTAAAAATATACAATGGCGAGACGTATACCTACTTGGTAGCTGACAAGGTGGCGGATGGGGACAAACTCTGTCATTCTACTACTAATCAATATCCAAGTGAGTTTTTGAATTCCCTAAACCCGTTAGGTTTACCGACTTTCAAGTTGGAGTTAAAGGTCGAGTGTCCTATAATTTTATTGCGGAATATAGCCCCAAAAGATGGCCTCTGTAACGGGACCAGACTAATGGTTGTCAAGTGCGCATCGCGAGTCATTGAGACTAAAATTCTAACTGGTGACAAATCTGGGAATTTGTGTTTCATCTCGCGAATCTCATTATCACCGTCAACTAAAGATTTACCATTTCAAATGACTAGACGTCAATTCCCAGTATGCTTAACATATACGATGACAATCAACAAGTCGTAGGGCCAGTCAGTCAAGTTTGTTGGTGTAGATCTGCGCTCGCCTGTATTCAGCCACGGTCACCTAAATGTGGTCATGTATAGATGTACGTCGGTTGATCACATCAGTGTCTTTCTACCTTCTAATGGATCAGCTACCACGACAAATATCGTATATCCGGAGGTGTTGTTGGACTCGGTGTAAATATTACTACAGGTATAGGTTCATAACTTTTGTTATAGTTTTAATAGTTTTTTTCACACATGTATGATGATAAATTTTCAATGATTATATGTTTGTTTTTTGAATTCATGAGCATTTGTGTTCAATGATTAAACTATTTTACATGTATGACAGTCTCTCTTAATGAGATTCTCTATATTTCTCTACTTCTCATGCTAAAACACAACACACACGTAATACATGCACAAACACACGCGCAACTGCAACCAATCAAACACTCGCACATCGAACTCACACACCGCTTTATTACCCCCAATAAAGATTTATGACCTGTTTGTTGAAATGTTACATAGGAATACTATGTGCTCTTTCTCTCTTACATTACGCCCAATTCGATAGGATCTCGATTAAACATGTCTGTTTGGTACAGGTTGAGAGCGGTCTGAGGAACGTAAAATGGTGGGCCTTAATTTTGAATGAGTATGGATATTGAGCTTAAGATCTTATTTGAGCTTTTTTTATTATTGAAAATCTTATTTTTCATTTTTCCTTCCTTAGGTGGATTGCTTTATGGAAGGGCGCCTACAGGTTTGTGGAAGGTTATAAATTTTGTGAAAAGTTTGTTGAATTGATGTTGGGAGCTTCGTTGAAGACGCAGTTATTGGTTAGGTGGTGGTGATCGTAATGTCGTTGTTTGCTTTGATTATTGGCTGACGTTTGTACTGGTCCAAGTAAATAATCAAAGTTTGCGGTGGTCCCGTGAGCAGTGTCGGTGGAGCATTTGTAGGAGATAAAAGATCGAGAGTTAGTTTAGTTAAATTTGGTTTGATAGTGTTGGGTTGTTTATCTATTTGAATTGTCGTGTTTAGTTAGATTCTTGAATGGATGGTTTGATTGCGCTTCTTAATTATGAATCATAATATTGTTCTCAATGATGGTTTTGTTTTGGTGGTTTGGATAAACATGGTTATGATGATTGTGGTCATATGTATAATTGTTAGTTTTATAAACAGGTTTAAATTTTTTTTGGCTTCTATTTTTAAAGGAAACTTTGCCCAAATTTCTTGAAATTAGTAGGGACTAGCCTGATACTTTGGTGGTTTAATGTGTTGACGATTGGGTAATTTTGATTATTGTGGTGGTATGGATAATTATGATGATTGTTATGTATGATTTCAAGTTCTATTGACCAACCTTTAAGGGGGTGATTTTACCTTTAATTGGGAACTTGTTGTTCTCTATGAAGTAAATTAATTTCTTGATATGTAGGATGATATGGGCTAACTGCTAATGTTTGATAATTTTTTCTAGACACAGATTATTTCGCTCCTGATATCGACAAAATGCAGATTTTGAGTTTTCTTTATTTTTTATGCACTCTTTTTTGTTTGAAATGCTTAATTCATATTCCATGGAGTTCCTACCTATCATGATCAGAAGACACATTGGATCAATTAATAGGTGGGATTTGTTTTGGTGAGTAATCCTTTGGTTGCTTATGTTCTGAAAATTAGGTGGTAGTAATATTGTCATGTATTTCTATCCGTGGTTTTTCCTATTTTGGCAATTTTTCTTTATTTTTTTACTGGTTTATGTACAATCATGTAGCAAAGTATATATTTATTCCTTGGGTAGATCATGTCTACTCTTTTATGTGGTGTATCCATGCAATGACTAATCTTTGTTTGGCATGGTTAAGTGTTTGAATTGAATACAACTGTAGATGTTAGACTTATCATAGTTTCTAAACACATTGAAATGTTTTTTAGCACATTGAACTAATATTAATCAAATTTGTTTCCATTTGTTTAATTTTTCTTTCAATGTTCAATGTTAATTTTCTTATTAATTTAGTGGTCTTGATTTATTTTCTTCAGGATTATTTCTATCGCTCTCACCCTCTTGCACAAGAAGCAGCTGCGACAGACAACAATATAAGGTATTTTTAAGGATTTTGTAACATTATTTTTTGGTAGACAAGAATTTACTTGCTTTTAACAATTAATAACTTTGTAGTCTTAGATTGCTGAGGAATTTTATAAGCCTGTAAAAATAATTGGTTCTATTAGTGGGATCCAAGGAAAGCCTATAGGGATAACCCTATAGGGATCCAAGGAAAGCCTACAGGGATCCAAGGTTTTAAGGTTTTATAAGCCTATAGGGATAACCCGTGCCTTAAGGCGTGAATATGTAAATGTAAAAAGTTCAATGTTATTTGTGAGTTTGGATCATTTGATATATAAATAGTATTGAATGTGTAACTTTGAACAAAAAGTAATATTTTATTTTTGGGCATTACAGGTTTGAGAAAAACATGTGTTTTGAGTATAAATTTCGGATTTGTTTTTCAAGTTTTGCGTTTGTCGTAGTGAGCCAAAAAATTAGTCTTGTAAGAACTATATAAAATAAATGCTTGATTACATAAATTGCGTACAAATATTGTTATTGCTTAGTGGTCATATTTGTAGATGAAATTTTGTCATTTTTTTTAATAAAAATATTAGCGGGCTTTATATTGATTGACTTTTTTCCTTAGTTTTTTTATTGACATTTGTTTGTGTAATGTTGGCTCATATTAATTGGAGATTTTTCTAAGTTTTTTTATTGACAAATTTTTATATTATATAATGCCTGTGAGTATGAGCAATTACTTGTATTTTTTAAATTTGTTACAAAATGTCTTCATGTACGAACAATTACTAATTTAATAATATTATTATAACTATAATTGTAGGGACTCTATCACTCGATATATTATCAACTCAAAAAATTAAGTCAATTATTTTAAATCACGCAGTTTATTTTTTTCTCTTTTCAGTTCAAAAAATTAAGTCAATGATCCAACTTACGTGCACCTCCGCTAATTATTCTTTTTTTTTTCTCTCTCTCTCTCTCTGTTACGCTCCAACGAACACCACCACCACCACTGTCGCTGCTAACCAACTCGAACTGTCCATTCAAGAAGCAGAGCAACAGTTCAGGCTGGTATGTGAAGAAACACAGTACCATTGGGACTCCGGCATTGGTATGATCTTGAATCATTTCTGTGGTTTTCTCCATTTTTTTTCTTTGAGCTTGATTTGCTTATGTTGATGTTAAATTTAGCCCGCTTACATTATGTGTCTTAAAAGTATCAAAAAACCCAAAAAAAAAAAAAAATCTCCAATTGTATTGAATCAAACAATGAGAGATGATTATATAAATGAAACCCTGCTTACTTGACAATATTCTAATTTTTTAACGAATATTCTAATTTTTTGATTTATTTTGTTTCTTGTATTTGCAGCCATCTTAGTGTACTAACCACCACTACAAACTCTCAACATAGAAAAATGAAAGATCTCACCATTTTTTGTCGTGTGAGTTTAAACATCTTCTATTTTTTGTTGGGCACAGCAAAATATTCACATATTTATTCCACACATCTTTTTACAGATTGATGAAGACTTAGAGGAAACTGTAAGATGAGTTTCATATCACTCATATTCTTAATAATTTTTTCTCATATGGTTTGTGTTCATTTACTTTATAAATGCATATTCATGTATAGGTTCAATTGTTCAAGAAAAATAATGTTGGTATTGTGATACGTGACGAATGCGAACTCAATTGCATCCTCATTTCTGAGGTAGTGTCATGACACATCAGTTTATTTATATATTAGACTTTTTTTCTATATAATATATAATGATTTCACTTATCTATACTATCTAAAAGGCAAAGGAAAGAGTAGTCGTAATTGCAAATGCAAAGTGCAAAGGAAAAGAAATATCAACCTCTTCTGACAAATAAAAGGTAAGTACTTGGTGCTAAGTGGTATTACATTGCCAACATTTTAACAATGTTATTTTATTGATCAAACCTTTTATTTATGATATTTCATCTATAAATTGGGATGAAGCAGTGCAGGAGTTAAAAAGACTAAATGCAACCCATCTTTTTCGATGGGGTTGTTTGAATAAGGTAACTAAATTTATTTTGTATAGTTTATTTTAGATGCTCAAGTTTATAATTTTAAATTTACTGTCGTGTACTAAATTTAACTGTTTTTGTAAATACTAGATTGTTGTACATTCTCCCAGTTGGAAGCTACGAATTTGGATTGATACAATTACATTCAAGACTGTGATGGAGAAACTATTAAAGAATGACTCATTTTACAACAGTTAAATGACTCATGTTCTTATTTCTTGTGGACTAATTTATGATTTTAATTTGTCTTTCTTACTTGGTTGTTTTGTTCATCTTTCAGTTTTGTATGTTTCATTTTGAGGGATTGTAATGTTTGTTTTTTAGTTATGTATGCAGGCTGACATTTCCATGATCTCTTATTTTCAAAGGATATTTTGTCGAAATTTTACAAAAATAGCGGGTTATTATTAGATTGATGCAACTTTCTTTAATTATTTTGCAAAAATAGCAGAAATTCTGTTTTTTCTTTTGCATTCTAAGATTTGAACAATCATGTGAATTGCTTATTATTTTGATTGTTTTGTTCATCTTTCAGTTTTGTATACTCTTTTTTCAAATTAACTGGTTGATTTACATTGCATTGTGCCTTCAGGCACGGGTTATCTCTAGTTGGTCCATATTTTAATACGTAAAAAATTTCAAAAAATAAAGGGGTCTCATTGAAAATATACCTATTTATAGGTGCTAAAGATGAAATTTTTTCTGAAATATATCATAGATAATTTAATAAAATTACAGTCTAGTTAAAAATTTTAATCTGATAGGAGATATCAATGAAAATTTAAAAAATAAAAAAAATGTCATTGAAGATATGATAAATTAGAAAGAATGTGACCGAAAGTTTTTCAAAAAATGACGATTATAACGATGGCGTTGAGCTTCTAGAAACAATGGAAACTTTGAGGGTGACAATGGTGGGATGGTCCACCATTGTTTATGAAGAATAAATGTCTTGAATCAACTGCAATACAAAGATTTGTTGTACAAAAATTATCGGACGAGACTCCTTTCAATCACCCATCACTCAGGCAACAATAGTACTACTTGTACCTACAAAGATGGACAATTGCATGCGACGACCATTACTGTTGTAGACTTCACCTGGACAATTACTGTTGCCGTTCAAGTAATAAGCTGAAATATAATTATGGTCATACTGGAAAATAGTTTCAATCCCGCGAACTAGGTTAAACTTGGATGTCATATAGCCGTGGAGACTCAAGTTCAGAATGTACAAATTTATCCCCATTAGAATTTTGACTGTTGTACCAACCGTTGCAGCATAAATTGGCATATTTTAATTTTAGGACTAATTCATTCAGTATGTGAATTGTTTTCAGAAATATAGGCTTCTAAAAAAAATAATTTAAGTGTAAGTTAAAGTTAGCTAAGATGTCCAATTCGAGATCTCTATTTTGATATGCTGACAAAATTAATACAGGAAATAAACACGAGATTAGTGCTTCAAATTAGCCACAGGAATCACGTTAATTATACATCTATAAGAAGAAAGTTTTGGTTTTATAAGCAACTTGTCTATTTATTTAATGGATTTTTGTTGAAATATTGGAGAACTTATCAATGGCCTAGAGTACTTGTCTAAAGGGAAGTTGATTGAAAGATAATCGGGGAACGTAGTCGGTCTTTCCATTCCAAAGATTAAATAAAATTAGCGGATTCCCCACCGGCAGGGGACAGGAGACAGCCATCTCAAGGCACATAACAACTTATAGGCAACACCTGTAAGACCTGGGAAGACAACTCGATTGGAAGTCAGAGGATCCAGAGTACCTGCAGCCTCCTATACTTCATATTCATCTATTAAGCAGCAATTTTCTCTTGTACAGATCCTGGATGTGTTGCACAAAAAATTCCGTGCAAAAAACTCATACAATCAATAAAAAAGTATAAAGTACATGTCTAACTAAATTAAATATCATCCCATATTCACTAAAACTATATTATTTCATCCATAATATTTTATAGAATTGTACAATTATTTAAGTTGTCTCATTGAAGAAAGATTATATCTAGATCCAGTGCCGATTATGCCTGAGGCAAAAAACAAATCCAGGGCGCCATGAAACTCAAATTTGAAATAATTCTTGTATTTTGAAATTGATAATGTCAAAATTTGTATTTTTTGATTGTTGTATTTAGAATTAAAATGCGCTTGAATAAAAAGTACCTTTTAAATGATTAATTAAGATCCAAATTAACAAAAATATAAAGATTAAGAAAATAATTCTACATAAATAGTTTGGAGTCAACGAAATTTATATAAAATGAAAGTCATGAGAAGAATCTTTTAATTTTTTATAAAAGAATATTGGACAATCTAAAATTTTAAGTTATTAAAAATTGGCAAATAAAATTAGTTAAATAAAACTCTTACATGCATCCTTTTATATAGGGAAACTAACCCTAAAACAAATAAGTAATGGTCTAATGACAAATAAACCCTTAAAAAGTAAAAGAAATTACTTAAAAAATAAATATTAAAAATATCTAAATAACTGTCATAGTTAATTTATAATATATATCTAATTCCTACACGATCCCCATCAAGATCTCTTTCTCTCTCTCATAACAACCCCTATCACTATGAAAATGTGTGTTAGTGTGACATTAATTTTTAATGTAACTGTGAAAAATACATTTTATTGTGACAATAACAACCATTTTCGTTGTGTCAATGTAGATGTGTTGATGTGTCACTATGGCTGTGTCATTGTGAGTGTCATTATGTCAATATGATTATGTTACTGTGGTTGTTATTTTCGTTGTGTTGTTATTATTACATGGTTGTGTGTGTGTGTGTGTGTGTGTATATATAAGATAGGTGAGAAAGATAATAGATGGAAGAGAATGGAGAGAGAAAAGAGAAATAATCAGCAAATTGTGCGTGTAGATTGTCATATTTTATTGGAGGCAAAAATAGGAAAAATCAAAAACAAACTATTGGACCTACTTATAAATAATTGCGTATACCTTGTCCTTAATGACCCATTAAGTTTGCATTTGTCTTTATGGGAAAAATAGATTGTCATATTATACTTGATTCCAATTTTCACATATTAAAATAGTGGATTTTTTTTGTCGTGACGTCTTTCATTTGTGACTAGTTTCTTAGGCTAACTGCACGTAGGGCTGTTAATCAAGTCGAGCTTGAACACTATTTTAGGCTCGTTTATGAGTAAATAGTTAAACGAGCCAGCTCATTTGTGTGTAAATTAAGCTCGATAAATGCTCTACAAGGGCTCAATTAACACCCTTAACTGCACCCTTAACTGCACGCGCCTGGACGCGATCCTATTCCCATCCTAGACTTGCACAACCACTGTTGGGTGCGGGGTTGTGAAGAAATCATTTGTGTGCAATTTTTTGTGGCTAGTAAGTAATTATTCATTATTTTTTGCAAGAAATAAGTAAAGCAACAAATCTAGAAAAAAAAAATTAAACCAGGATGTTTAATCTGAGTACCATTATTGAAACTCAACCCATTTAAAAAGGGTGCAAAAAATAATTTCGACAATCAATCAGGTAGTGACACCTGTATGAGTTTCACCATGATTCCTACAACACCAAAAAGGGTTAAGCAGGGGGTAGAGAATCCTTCGGCCTTTTTGCTTCAAAGCAAAAGTCAGTCACTGTGAGGGACAGAGGATATGAATGCTACAGTGGTGTTGTGTTTAGTTATACATGGACACCTGAAGCTCAAAACCTTGGGCTATTTATACCTTAAAGGCTCCTGACATCGGTCAGCAATGATGATGTCTTACTGACAAGGATGACTTCTTTTTTGAAGTAAAATCCTCCCATTAGCCCACGTGTATGGTGGGCGCAATTATGTCAGTGGTTGTCCATAGTAGAAAGTGCCTGGATGGAGTTGTAGGGTGGCTTTGCGTTGCACATTTAATAAGCCTATGGGTAGCTTGTGGTCGGATGAGCTCAAATGTCAAATGATGACCTTGCTCAGGGTCAAAGTTTGGAACGATGATCCAGCTTGATTATAGGAGGTAAGATCGTATACGTTTAGATTTTAAGTTCACCTGAATTTTGGTATGCTCGTAATCTAAAAATACATCAATATATATATATATATATAGAAGTCAAACAAAATCCCAACTATCATGGTGCAATTGGAGAAGGAAGAACTTTGGAGGAAATTTGCTTTGAAAAGAGGCTATGAGCGACTATGTGCAGCCCTTGTTTGAAAAAGTTAGGTGGCTTCTTTATCACATGTGGACCTTAAGTCTGGAGGATGTTTATCCTTAATAGCCCCCTCAAGCAGATTGTTGAGGGTCCAACTAGAAGCTTGTCCCTTAACATTGAAAATCGAGTAGACGATAAATCCTTTGTGAAAAAATCAGCTAGCTGATCACTAGTGGAGATAAAACAAATAAGTATGTCTTTATTGTCAACTTTTTCCTGAATAAAATTATAATCTACTTCAACATGCTTTGTTCGGGTGTGAAAAGTTAAATTTGAGGCAAGATCCAATACACCAACATTGTCACACAAAAACGTAGGACTCAAGGGTAAGGGCACTTGGCGATCCTTGAGGAGTACTTGAATCAAGTATAAATCAACAATGGTAATAGTCATGGCTCGATCTTCGGCTTCTTTGCTGGAGCGGGCAATAACAGTTTGCTTCTTTGCACGCCAAGATATGAAAAAGTGGCCAAGAAAAATCCCCCAAATCTAGTTGTTGATCTTCGGTCATCACGACTACTTTCCCAATTAGAGTCAGAAAATGCATTTAGCTGAATAGCACCTTTTGAAAAATTCAACCACTGATCAATGGGTTCTTTCAAGTAGCGCAACACCCTTTTAGTGGCAATTCAATGAGCAGTGGTGGGGAAATGCCTGAATTGACATGGCTGATTAATTGAAAAGGCAATATCAGGATTGGTAAATACTAGAGAACACCAATTATTTGCTGATATTTTGTGCCATCAGGTAATGTTTCACCATCAAATCATGAGAGTTTGTAAGTAGATGTTGTGGCATCGTAAACTCTAGATTGATCCATATACACTTCTTCAGTAAAAGAGCCATGTAGGAAAACATTTGAGACATCAAATTGGCGGATAGGCCAATTAAGGTGAACAACAAGAGCCAAAATAACGCGAATAGCAGTAGGTTTGATGAATGTGCTAAATTTCTCGGTGTAATCTATTCCATCTTCCTTAGCAACAAGCCTAGCCCTGTAATGATCTATGGATCCATCAGCCTTTTTATTAAGCCGAAACTCCCACTTGTTGGGAATAATTTTTTGATTGGGTAGATGTGGATGTTAGTTTTATAAACCCAATTCTTTAATAGGTAGTTTCGGTATTTTACTTTTGGGCTTATGTTGTGATATTGAAAAGTTATGTTGTTAATTGATATTTAAGCATTCTTACACCCTGTTTGGTATGAGTGAAAATAGGAAGGATGAAAAATGGAGGAAGGAAAGTGGGAGGGAAGGGACTATCTTCCACTGTTTGGTTTGAAAAGAAAATGGGTGGGAATGGAAAGTTTGGATCATAAGCTTTCCCTGGCGCCTGCCTAAAACTTTCCCCCCATTTTTGGGCAGAAAATTGATTGAAAATTTGGAGACAAGATGGCATCTTTGGGGAATTGACTATTTTACCCTTTTAGGAGACAAATACTCATTCATTTCCAAATTATATACCAAAACTTCAACAAGAGAAAGAGGTGTTGTAGGAGTATGAGATCTCTACGATCTTGATTCTTCCAACTAAATTATTGACCCTACTAAATTACACTTTTTTGACTACCTTTATGAAATCCCAAATTGTTCTTAGGAATAGAGACTATGAAAAATAATTTTATTTCAAATTTTTACCTAATTCTCGTTTTTCATATGGGAGAGGCATATTACCTGGTGTGAGGAACTTCCATATTTGATGGGTATATGTAGAAGAAAGTGCTAGGAAAGTTCATCTTCCTACAAATTAGATTTTTTCAATTCAAATGACAATAGTTTTTAATTTCTTACTATTCTAAGTCTTTTTTTATACATTCATATAAACCCACACCAGTACATCCACTAAGAGGTCAAATTTGGGTACTACCCCCACAATATTTGTTGACTTATTTCTCTATTTTTTCATGCCTATTAATATGTAAAGGGGAGAGTTTTTGAGCTGATTGTTAGCTTACTAAATATTGATCAATTTTTCTTGTTGTGAAACTTGAATTAACTTACTCAATGTTCTTTTGGCTGTCAAAATCAAACTAATCAATTTCTTCATTCACTTTGATTTTTTTAATGCTTATTTTTCTATAAATTCGACATTTTGTCTTTCTATTGACTATTTATTTTACCCAACATAAATTTAGTAAATGGATAGATTGGGAAGTGACTTCAAAAGATAATGGGGAAGGTAATTGTGGGGATTATCTTGCACAAATTTTAAATATTTGGGAATAACGACGATGTATGGCTGCGGTTCAAGTTGTTTCCTATGTGGTCAATATATTCTACTTAGTTTAGATGGCATACCATTCACAATATGTTGATAGGTCAATCACCCAAAATAGTGGAGAAAGAGATAAGATAAGGCAAGAACTCATGACACAACTCACTAGTAATGAAAAATATCGTGACATCACACGCATGAGCTCGCATGCTTTTGCTAGGTTGTGTGAGATACTACAAGGCACAAGTCGCCTTCATGACAACAAGACTGCACTTGTTGAAGAACAATTGGCCAAATTTCTGTATTTCCTTGCACATAAGGTCACCAATTGTGAAATACAGTTCTTTTTTCGTTGATCTGGCGAGACTGTAAGACGTTATTTTCATGATGTTTTAAGAGCCATCATTAGTTTGGAAGATTAATGTATACAACATCCCACTAGTTTAGAGGTCCCTCCACAAATAATTCACAATAATAGATACTATCTATACTTCAAGGTAAATATAATTTTGCATCTTTTTACAGGAAAAGAAAACTACTATTTATAAATTAATCCTTAAAAAGTGTATACATTCTAAGATTTTATAGGTGCAATTAACGGGACACACATAGGTGTGAAAGTGTCAGAAGTTGGTGCACCAAGATATCGAGCGAGAAAAAATTATACGACCCAAAATTTATTGGCAACATGTGATTTTGATATGATATTCACATATATTTTGCCAGGATGGGAAGGGACCGCATCTGATTCAAGAATATTAAAGAATGCTTTAACTAGAGAAGTTTAACTTATAATCCCTCGAGGTAAATTTATTTTATAGTTTTAATATCTTCCAAGATCTAAGATATGTGTTAAAAAACTTAATTGGTAATTTTTATTTTCTAGGAAAATATTATCTAGTGGATAGAGGGTACCTGTTAAGAAGTGGATTAATTGTGCCATATAGAGGTGTGTGCTACCATTTGAAAGAATACTCTACACGTGCTCCAGAAAATCCCCAGGAACTATTTAACCATCGACATTCTTCATTGTGGAATGTAATTGAGAGATCATTTGAGGTGCTACAAAAATGATTTCATATTATTAGAAATGGTGCAGAAGCCCATTATCATGTTAATACGGTTATTGAAATTGTTCTATCTTGTTGTATCCTACATAATTATCTAATAGAAGTGGATCCAGATGAAAGATTAATTGATCTAGAGGTCGATCGAGAGCTTAGGCATGTTGCGGTTCAGATTGAAGAGGGTTCTTCCACAAGTAATAACGATCATGATGCTAGGCAAGGCACAATTAGTATGGATTCCATAGCAGCTATCATGGGGGAAGACTACGTCTTTCATAGGCCATGATGCTCTTATTTTATTCATCTAGAAGTTTTAATGTTATCAACTTAGTAATGACGGAGTGATATTACTTTATTTATTATTATGTTGTCAAACTTTCCATTATGTTTTGAGAATTATATTGTATGAAATATACTTTTATTATGTTGTCCTTCGTTCCAACATTGATGATTGTTATCTGTGTTATATTTGTGATTTGATTCAATTTAAAATTGATAAGTAGTAGATTTTGTGATGAGCGGTCATTTTTATCGAACATATCTTGTTGTAACTTGCAGTTTGACTAATGGGAAAAAATCAAAGAAAAACGACAATATTGAGGATAGTAAGAAGGATAAGGTGACATGGAATGAATATTGGGATGGAGTTTTGATTGATGCGTTGTTAGAAGAGCAGTTGAAAGGAAATAGGCCCAATGACACTTAGTCAACAACTGCTTTTAATAATGTTCTTAAAACACTTACTGAAAAACTCAAATTTCTGTTTGAGAAGGACCATGTGAAAAATTGCATGAAAACTCTAAAGAGTAATTTTATTTTTTTTTTTTGCATGTTATGAACTATTCAATGGCTTGAGAATGAGTGAGTTTGCATGGAATTTGGGAACACAACTGTGGGAAGCCGAGAATGAAGTTTGGAAGGAACTCATACAGGTATATTGAAATAAATTTAATGCATCATGCAATTTCTCTCTCTATATAAGTACATGTACGGGTAACTCGTAGGTTTGGACTTGGTTCATGTCATAGGTAAAACCAATTGCTGAAAAATGGAGGCATACTAAGATTTGCCATTATGACAAGTTGTATGATCTCTTTGCAAAGGATAGAGCTACTGGTGAATGTGCTATCAGTGCAAAATAAAAAGTTTGTCAATGGGAAAAGGAAGGAAGTGGTATCCTCTTTGATCTTAATGATGAGGTTGATGAAAACAATTTCAACTTTGACTCAACTTTTCAAGTTACCTCACAAACTTCTACCTCATCCAAAAGCTCTAAACAAAAGGCTGACTTTGTGGATGTACTTGAGAGGCATATTGAAATCCTCAATAGTGGAATCAATAATATCGTACAGGCGATCAAGGTAGGAAATGCTATTGCTGAGAGGGGAATAGCTATTCCAGATCGAGCAAGTCCACATTGTTACAATGAGGACAAAATATTTCATAAGATATTGAATATTGGAGTGTCGGAACCATTACAGATGGATGAATTTCTCTTCTTGATCAAGAGTAAGGTAAACCTGAGAGCCTTCTTTAGAGTCCCGTCAAACCGCCATTGGGAGCTTTTGAGCAAACTTATGTGTAGATCAGAAAACTCTTGAAGGATTATTGGTCTGTCATATAGATGTTTTTTGTAGCATGATAGGGCTAGTTTATGTGTCTGTATGTGAATACTCTACTATTTATCTGACTTTTGTCTCCATGTTGTGATAAAATACTACCATATTTTGGCACATTAGTTGGTGAGTTTTTTTAGAAGAAGATTTGATTAACGCACTAGAAAGAAAATATGTAAAGTGTGAATTAAGCACAACTATCTGCTTTTTGGTCTTAATATTATATAAGTTACATGTTGATGGGACCTTGGTGTTGTACCGTTTAAGTTGTTATATATGTGTTGTAGTTGATGGTTTTTTAGTTCCATTTGCTTAGAAATTTTGAATTCAATTTACTTGATAAAGGGCCAGTGATTACTCTGTTACACTTTTACTTGATACAATGGAGTAAACACTATTCACGCCACTGTTCACAGGTCTACTATTTTTTGCTGCAGTTGGACAACAATTTCTGTTGTTCCTCAGCTACTGTCTGCAAGTTCTGCTTCAACTGGACTGGGTACCAACTTAACCATGTGGATATTCATTCAATCGGGAACACCAAGGAACTGACATTTTGTCTTTAGCTGTGTTTACAAAGGTTTATTTGAAGGGGCTATGTTGTTTCAATTTCAGCTTCTATGTTTTTAATTAATACCGTTTCAAGTTTACATTCAACAGGAGAAACAAAGTAGCTCATGCGGAGTTGGTCCAATTGCATTCAGAGCTACAACTCAGTCCCTTACTAATTTGAGCTCTTCTGGTTATTCATTTGCTTGTAGAAGTCCTCCATATACTAGGTGGCTGCGAACATCGAAAACAAGCATGCTAGGTTTATCTATTGTTTCCCTTTACAAAAATTTATCCATGTAATTGGTAATTTAGATTTCACCTCAGGAAGGTTTGACTTTCATGTGCAACTTCTAGCTTCTGTTGCGGCAGAATGTGGCGCTCTACAGAAACATGAAATCTAGAAGCATTCTTTGCAATGCTCTAATGATATCTTGTTAGATATTGCTTCCAAGTATGATGGATATGATGCATATGAGTTGACACCTAATTCATGCCAGACTTTACTTTAGCTTTTGATTGGAAAATTATCATTTTATTAAAATTTTAGTTATCATAGTTTTAGTTGCTTTTTTTTTCATCCATATATTTATTTCATGGTTCCATAATCTATTTTTTGTACCAATTTATGATGGCTTCATTTGTTGTGCGGACTGAGAAGTTTACTGTTTTTTCGGCTTCTGGTGTATTGCCTCTTATTGGAAGATTGTTATTGAATAAAGATCAGCCTTCATTGCCTACTATGAGGAAGAAGATGGTTCTGAAGTGGAGGACAGGGATCTGATTAGTAGGTATTAATGCTGATATTTTCCAAGCATTTTGAAGGATTAAAGCCACATATAGAGGTGTATTTCATCAATAATTTGCTTCTTGTAATTTTGTTATTCTTATTCAATAAAATTTTTGTCTTTCTTAAAAAAAAGATTTGATATAGGAACCAAGCTTAGAATCTAGTTTGAGGGGATGTATGCTAAACAAGTGGTTCATGTGTTTTGTAATTCAACCTTTTTACCAAACCCTCTATGATAATTACTATAGAAAAATTCACCTCTTAGATGTGAGGGTATAATTGGTTAATTTGGTATAAATATTTTTCATTTCCATCTAATTTTCAATCCAATACCAAATAAAAGAAAATATATCCTTTCAATTTTTCATCCATCATACCAAACAAAACATTAAAGGGTCAACATTTGTTAGTCTACTTACAAAAGTTTAAGATTGTTGGCTTTAGAAAAGTTAAAGGGGCAGTCATTAGAAGAGTCCAAAGTCATGAGAAAATTTGTTGATGTACGTCAACATGGAAGTCCGTTTCTAGTATGAGAAGGAACTGACGAAGGCTGCTCAGTGAAGTCATCTTACAACATGAAAAACATGGTATAAAATGCAAAGAACTGTTGCCCAAAATAGAGTGGATTTTGTCCAGAAAAACATGGAAGAAAAGAGAGGTTTTGGTAGAAAAATTAGAGGGAAAAAATAGGGAGTCGCTGTCTAGAAACACAACAAGTGTCTCCGGAGCAAAAACTCCATTTGTGAGTTTTATGATAGCTTCCTTTGTGTATTTCTTGCAGGAAAAATAAAAATATATTTCCCCTTTATATTGCTTGATATTGTAATCATTTTTTATGAAATATAGAGGTTTTTTTAATGGAATTGGTGTGGTATTATATCAGATTTTTTGTCTCTGTTTTACTTGATTTTGTGTTTAAATTATTGTGATACACTTAAGAGAAATTCAGCCATTGATTTCTTGTATTAGGTCTTGATTTTGTGTTTCTTTGGTGACCTTATTTGCTTCCAATACTCAACAAAATGGTTATCAAAGCCAGGTTCTAAAATTAGGGATCTATTGTTGAACCTAGGGTTTTGAATTTTTTTTTTTTGTTATTGAAGCTTGGGTTTTTGATTTTTTGAATTTGGATTGAACCTAGGGTTTGCTATTTGGATTTTTTGTTGTTGTGTTCTTCAAAAAATTATGGCCACCATGAGTAATGTGTTTCAATCCCAATTTCCCAAATTGGGTAAAGATAATTATGGGAATTGGAGTATTCAAATTACGGTGTTGTTACAATCACAAGACCTTTGGAAAATTGTTGAAAAAGGTTACAACGAGCCAATATAAATGAGAGAAAATATATTCCTCCCCTCTAGGGATGAAAAATCTTTTTTTATCAATTTTTCATCCTTCCTACAAAACAAACCGTTAGGGTCTTTTGTGCATTTAAAGGGCAACACTTGTTAGTCGGTTTACAAAAGGTTAAGATTGTTGGCTTTAGAAAAGTTAAAGGGGCAACCATCAAAAGAGTCTAAAGTCATGAGAAAATTTGTTGGTGCACGGCAATATGGAAACCCGTTTCTGGTGTGAGAAGGAACCGACGAAGGCTGCTCAATGAAGTCAACCTACAGCAGGAAAAACATGGTATAAAAGGCAAATAACTGTTGCCCAAAATAGAGAGGATTTTGTCCAAAAAACATAAAAGAAAAGAGATATTTTGGTAGAAAAATCTGATGGGAAAAAATAAAATCAATTTTGGAGTACTTTTTAAGAACTTTGGTGATTGTGAATCAAATACAAAGGTATAGAGAAGATATTGATGATGCCCGAGTAATGAAAAAATACTACGAACCTTAACCCCAAAACTTGAGCATGTTGTTGTAGGCATTGAGCGATTCATGGATTGAAAGACTACGGGAGTTGATGAATTGATGGTGACATTGGAAATAAATGAGCAACGGATTAATAAGAGGACCTCAAGCTCTCTTGAACAAGCTCTCCAATACAAGATTTGTTTGAAAGATGAAAAAAGAGAATTTTAAGGTAGTACATCTCAAAAATGAAAAGGTTATGGAATACAAGATAGAGTTTATGACAATCGAGAAAGAGGATACGAAGGTCGTGGAAGAGGCTATGCGAATATAGGTAGAGGAAGAAGAGGTCAATTCACTAATGATGCAAGAAATAAAAAATTTTATGGTTTAAGAGTTAGAGGATGAGGAAGGGCAAGAGAAAACTATGAGTTGGGCATTATAACAATGAGTGTTGGGCAAGTACGAATAAATGTGTTAAAGAACATGTGAATTGTGCCGAGAAAGCAAGTAATGAAGCGGGATCTACTTTCTTGTTGGCCCACAATGGATCCCAGGAAGATAATGACAACTTGTGGTTTCTTGATTCTGGGGCAAGCAACCATATGTGTGGCAAGAAGCATCTATTTGTAGAACTTGATAAAGTGACGCAAGGCAAAATTACTTTTGGTGATTCCTCCAACATCCCGGTAAAAGACAAAGGTAAAATTCTTATTAAGCTCAAGAATGGAAATCATAATTTTATTTCCAATGTCTATTATGTGTCGGATATGAAGAATAGTATTTTGAGTTTGGGACAACTTTTAGAAAAGGGTTATGATATTAGCATGAAGAATCTTTACCTTACAATTAAAGATTTTCATGGTAATTTTATTGCTAATGTGAAAATATCCAAGAATAAAATGTTTCCTTTGAATATTCAACCTAATGTTATGAGATGTTTGAATGTTATTATTAAAGACGGTTCTTGATTGTGGCACTTGAGACTTGGGCATCTTAATTTTAGTGGCTTGAAACTTTTATCTAGCAAGAAAATGGTGAAGGGTCTACCCTACATAGATCATCCGAATGAGTTATATGAAGGGTGTATTCTTTCCAAGCATCACAAATTAAGCTTCTAAAGAGAAGTCAAGTGGAGAGCATCACGACCCTTGGAGCTTATGCACACCGATGTTTGTGGTCCTTTAAAGCCTATGTCAAATGGTAAGAATTGTTACTTTCTTAGTTTTATTGATGACTATAGTTGGAAGACTTGGGTGTACTTTTTAAAGAGAAATTCTGAAGTGTTTGAAGTTTTTTTATGGAGTTCAAGAATCTTATTGAGAAACAAAGTGACTATTTTATCAAGAGGTTGAGACAGATTAATGTGGTAAATATAGTTCCGATTTATTTGAACACTATTGAAAGGAGCATGGATTTGTGTATCAATTCATGCCAAACTACACACCTCAATTGAATGGAGTTGCGGAAAGGAAAAGTAAGACTATCCTAGATATGACTAGAAGCATGTTGAAAGGAAAGAGATTGCCTAGAGAATTTTGGGCCAAAGCCATAGCATGTACGGTGTACTTGTTGAATCGATGTCCAACCAAGGGTGCTCGTTTCAAGATGCTGGAGGAAGCTTGGTGTTCATTCAAGCATAGTGTAGCCCATGTTAGAGTTTTTGGATCTGTTGCTTATGTGATGATTCCCGAAGTAAGGAGGACAAAACTTGATGATAAAGGTGAAAAGTTCATTTTTCTTGGGTATGGTGATAGAACAAGGGTGTACAAGTTACACAACCACCATTACTAAGAAAGTGATCATAACTAGAGATGTAATCTTTGAAGAGGAAAACATGTGGGATTGGAAAGAAAAAATTTCAGCCACCGAAGTGGAACTTATGCTTGAAGAAGAAGAGTTAGAAGAACCAAGGGAAGTCCAAAGAGAGCTACAAACACCTCCACATAAATCCCCTCACCTTCTACAAGTGAATCATCATCACCATCATCAAGTTCATCATCGGATTCTAGTTCAAGTGAAAAGAAAAATGAGAAGTTTGCAAAAGATTTATGAATCTATGAAAAATATTAAAGGTAACTTGAATTTGTTTTGTTTGTTCATGGATTGTGATCTTTTGTGTTTTTAAGAAGCGGTTCAAGAAGAGCAATGGAGAATAACAATGGATGAAGAAATCAATGCAATTGAGAGGAATGATATGTGGTCTTTAGTTAATCTTCCCCAAGGTCATAAAGCAATTGGTGTAAAGTGGGTGTACAAAATAAAGAAAGATGCAAATGGTGAAGTCCAAAGATGCAAGGCGATGGTAGTTTCTAAAGGCTACAAGCACAGGGCCGGAATTGATTATAGAGAGGTATTTGCTCCCGTTGCTTGTTTAGAAACTATTAGGTTGATGATTTCTTTGACAACACAAAACAAGTGAAAGATTTACCAACTTGATGTAAAATCGGCATTCTTGACTGAATTTCTTGAGGAGGAGATTTATGTTGAACAACCTTTAGGGTATGTGCAAAAAGAGACACGAAAATAAAGTGAATAAGTTGAGAAAAACTCTTTATGGATTAAAACAAACACCGCTCACATGGAAAGCTAGAATTGACAAGTATTTTCATAAGAATTATTTTCTAAAATATCATTATGAGCATGCATTATATATGAAGATGGATGGCAATGGAAGTGTGCAACTTGTTTGCCTTTATGTTGATGACTTGATATTCACCGGCAATGATCCAACAATGTTTGATGAATTTAAGAGTAGTATGATTAAGGAGTTTGAAATGACCGATATTGGCTTGATGTCTCATTTCCTAGGTATTGAGGTTATGCAAAGTGAAGGAGAAATTTTTATTTCTCAAAGTAGTTATGCAAAGGAGATACTTAAAAGGTTCAAGATGGACACTTGCAATTTGGTGAACACCCCCGTGGAAAGTGGATTGGAATTGAGAAAGAACATTAGTGGTGGAAAAAGGAAATGTTGATCCAACTTACTTTAAAATTTTAGTTGGCAGTCTTCGTCACCTTACTTGCACAAGGCAGGACATTCTTTATTGAGTTGGCTTGATTAGTAGATACATGGAAACACCAGATCAAACTCATCTTAGTGTGGCGAAGAGAATTTTACGTTACATTATAGGTACACTCAATGATGACTTATTTTATTCTTGTACTAATGATTTTAGACTTGTTGAATATTTAGATAGTGATTGGGAATGTGACTTGGATGAAAGTAAAAGTACCTCATGAAAGTAAAAGTCCCTCGGGCTATTGTTTTTTCATTGGAGATACGACTTTTACTTTAGGGTGTGTGTGGTAAAATTTTTGTTTTTATGTTTTATTTTATAAAAAAAAACAGAACTAAGTTTTGGATTTTTTTGTGATAAAAATTAAAAATATGAAACATGTTTGGTAGTCATTTATAATTTAAAATTTGTGAAATCAAAAATAAAAAACATGTTTGGTACTATACCAAAAATTTCCCACCCAAACCCCATCAACCAACACCACTGACCACCCAAAACCACCGCCCATCCCTACCATGGAAACCCACCACCCAACTCCACTGACCATTGTTCAAAAAAAAAAACTCCACTGACCATGGA
>CM042201.1:9914332-9935012 GCA_023539305.1 Ilex asprella
GCCCACCACTACGCATAAAACCCAACCATGAAACTTCCTGCAGAACCCATCAAAGAAGGGCGTGAGAAAGAGACAGGTAGAGAGAGAGTGCTGGCCCTTTTGTTGCTCCTTCGTATTTGTCGCTGCCTCGTGAGAGAGATGAATGAGAGAGTGAGAGAGATGAACGAGAAAAGGAGAAAATGAGGTAAACAAAGCTTTTTATAGTGGGAATGAAAATACCCTTTTTTTTTTGCTGCTAATGGAGTTCGAAAGCTTGAGCTCATTAAATGTTTTAAAGGGCACGTGCGCGTTTAAGTTTTTTCGTGTTTTTAAAAACACCTCTATTGATGTTTTTAAAATCCAGGGTTGTTTACAAAACAGACAAACCAAAAATAAAAAAAGATAAAAACACTCTCCAAACACGTTATTGTTTTTTTCTGCAAAAAAATGAAAAACAAAAAATAAAAAAAAAACACAAACACATGGTTACCAAACACTACCTTAGTTATCCAAAAAGCAAGTAATTGTGACTTTGTCAACGTGCGAAGCGGAGTATGGGGCGGCGAATTCTACGGTGTGTCATGCTATTTGGTTGAGACACTACTTGTTGAAGTATTTGGTATTTCCTCGAGAAATTCCCACAGAGATCCTTGTTGATAATAGATCGGTGATGGTGTTGGCGAAGAACCTAGTGTTCTATGAGATGAATAAACACATTGACACGCGCTACCATTTTATTAGATAACATATCAAGAATGAAGAATTGAAGTTGGTGCATTGCAAGACTCAAGATCAAGTTGCCAACTTTTTTACAAAGCCTTTAAAGCATGATATGTTTGGAAGATTGAAAATGATGTTAGGCATGAGAAACCAAAGAAATTGGATTTAAGGGGATGTTAGTTTTATAAACCCAATTCTTTAATGGGCAGTTTTGATATTTTACTTTTGTGCTTATATTGTAATATTGAAAAATTATGTTGTTAGTTGATATTTAGGCATTGTTAGGGTCTTTTGAGAATTCAAAGGGCAGCCCTTGTTAGTCAGTTTACAAATTGTTGGCTTTAGAAAAGTTAAAGGGGCAGCCATTAGAAGAGTCCAGCGTCATGAGGAAGTGTGTTGGTGCACGGCAACATGGAAGCCGGTTTCTGGTCTGAGTAGGAACCGACGAAGGCTGCTCAGTGAAGACGATTTACAACATGAAAAACAGAGTATAAAAGGCAAAGAACTGCTGCCCAAAATAGAGAGGATTATGTCCATAAAAACAGAGAAGAAATAAGAGGTTTTAGTTGAAAAATCTGAGGGAAAAAACAGGGAGTGGCTGTCCAAAAACGCAGCAAGTGTCTCCGGAGCTGAAGCTCCATTCTGCTCCATTTATGAGTTTTTTGATAGTTTACTTTGTGTTTTCTTCCTGGAAAAGTCAGAATAGCTTTTCTATTTGTATTGGTTGATATTGTAATCATTTTTTATGAAATATAGAGGTGTTTTTTTAGTGGAATTGGTGTGGTACTGTTGTAGATTTTTTGTCCCTGTTTTACTTGATTTTGTGTTGAAATTATTGTTATACACTTAGCAGAAATTCAGCCATTGATTTCTTGTCCTGGGTCTTGATTTTGTGTTTCTTTGGTGACATAATTTGCTTCCAATACTCAACAGTGGACAAAAGGACCAGGTCTTGTTAGCCATCAAGGCATCAAATTCTACTTCCATCGGCAAAGGTAGTGGGTTCGGACGGAATAAAGCTAGCATGAAAGGCCTTAAGGGGATGACATGTGTTGTAACATAGAATAGATGATGATCGGGGAATTGTTTAGGTCGTGATACTCAAGTCATTGAGCGGGTCACCATTCAGGTAGATTTAGGATTTTCCTGAGAGGTCTTGGTTTGGCTTTGAGTAAGAGGTGTTTAGGTATTGGAAATAGAGTGTTGGTCAGATATTGCCTAGTAGAGAGGACTATGGTGGTGATAGGTGTTGTTCATGAGGTGTATGAAATGGGTTATTCAATGGAAAAGTGGTTGGTATGTCTTGATCTGGTAAAATAAAAATAGAGGGCAAAGGAGGAAGAGAAATACTTGGCTGAGGTAGCATGGACAGAAAAACTGATTCATCTAGGCGAGAGTTCTCTGGGGTACACGGAGAGATGGATCATGCTTGACTGGAATATCTTGTTCATTGAACACCACATGTCGAGAGATAAATACACGATTTTTGGTTAGGTCGAGACACCTATAGCCATGATGATTTGAACTATACCCCCAAAAAATGCATTTTTTGGTCCTAAATGTGAGTTTGTGAAACACGGACATCCAAAAACTCACAATAGATTGTAATCAGGATCATGTTTAAGCAATTTAAAATAGGGTGTTTGATTGGAGAGAGTCAAAGTGTGCAAACGATTGATAAGATAAATTGCAGTGAGAAAAGTGTCTACCTAGTGTTTTGATGGAAGACCCAAGTGTGCAAGCAATGCGACACCGATGTCCATAATGTGTCTGCATTTTTTTCAGCAACCCCATTTTGTTGAGAAGTGTGTGGGCAAGAAATCTTGTGTAAAATACCATGTTGATCTAGAAGATTTTTTTAAGGGGGCAAAAGACTATTCTCCACCACAATCAGATTGAAAATTTCTGATTTTTCTAGATAGTAGGTTTTTTACCATACACTTGAATTAATAAAACAGGAGTTAACATTTGCCTTGGATTTCAAAGGAAATAACTAGGAAAACCTAGCGACAACCACTAATGGTAACCATTGGTGATTGCCATACATCAGAACGAACCAATTGAAGAGGAAAAGTAGACACCCTATCTGATTTAGCAAAAGGTAAACATTTGCATTTGGGTAATTGACATGACTCACAAATGGCAATTTTTTCATTTGAGCCCTTTATTGGATATGGCTGGATGACCCCAAACGTTGGTGCCAAATCGAGGAAGTAGTTTGAACACCAAGGAAGGCAGTAAATCCTTGAGCTTTATTGATAGGAAGACGCTGCAAGTTTATTGGGAAGAGTCCATCTCTACTGTGCTCATTTAGGGGAACTTGGCCTATCTGAATGTGCTTCACCGAAAAATTAGTTGCGGTTAGTTCAAAAAAGTAATTGCTTTCTTCACAAAATTTTTGAATAGATAAAAGATTAAGGTTTTCTAAATCTGCAGTGATGTGTTTATGGGCCCCACCACCTGAATACCAGCCTGCAACCCCACCGATTGCCACACCCCACCTACTGCCACACTCCACTACCACACTAACAAACCCATTGCCCAACCCACCGATTGCCAACTCCACTCCCAACAAACATCAAACCAACATCAAACTGAACCCACAAACATTAAACTCAACAAACAACCTCAATCCAGGGCACCGAACACTGAACAGCCACATCGACAAATACACTGCCACCAGTCCTCAGACTTGCCTCATCCCATGGCCATTCTGGCTGCCGATGATGACCTAACTGCCGGCTTTAACCCACCACCTGACCCTCCTCCTCCCGGTGCACACACTTGTACCAGCGGAGTTTTCCACCACCCCACTGTCGGCAACCTACATCACTTTGACCTCGAGGGTTACACTTATAAGCAAACTCGACCTATCTCGCAATCTGGCCATCACATCATCAAACCAGGCCCACTTCCCCCAACATATACCAATCTCCAACCTCTTCAAGCTAAACACCAAACCGGTTGAAACCCAATATAACCTGGTGCTCTAAAACTAGCTATACCCACCACCCATAATTCCTGGACTCGACCCCCCGGTTCTGCCCGGGACCCAACCCTACCACCCAAGTCATTCATAGATATTTTGAGGGGATCTTCCACCCCTTACTCCGACGTCTCTACTCGTCGAGTTCCCTGCCGCATCACACATTATAGGAGTGCCCCGTCGGTTGACTTTTCTGACGAGGAGATTGAGAGTCTCACAGCTCCTTTCAGGTTGGCCCTGTGGGCAAGTTTACCTGAGGCCGCCCTCCGATGGAAATGATCAGAAGATTCCTGTAACTTATTGGATTGAGGGGGCATGTTAGTGCCTCTTTGTTAGATAGGTGACACGTGCTCCTGGTGTGTGACCTTGAGGAGGATTACACCCGTCTATGGGTGAAGCAGGCTTAGTCGGTTTATGGCTTAGTCAAGTGGACTCCATAAATTCGTTGTACCAAGGAGTCACCCATAGTTTCTATCTGAGTTTCATTCTCATATTTATCAGTCTACTTTGTGAACTTTCAAGATGCATTATTTTCGATATCCTCAGCGATTGGGACGCCTTTAGGGGTTGATCAGGCCACAATGATTTTGAGTAGGCCTTCAGTTGCCAGGGTGCTGGTTGAGTATGATGTCACATGGCGACGGGTACCAAGAATTAGGATAGGCAAATAGGAGACCATATTTTGATAGGATGTGCTTTACGAGGATGTATCGTAGTATTGTACTGGGTGTCGGCATTTAGGCCATTCAGTTGAGACCTACATCACCTACTCCCAGCCTCGGGAGGAGGTCAGTGGAGACCGGCCATAGCAAGGTCGAGGTGATGGTCAGTAAAGGACTAGACCACATGAGAGTGCACCCATTCAAAGAGCCCCAGCCCCTATTGTTTCTCCTAGGAGTAGTAAACAAGTTAGAGTATCCTCTGGGGGAGTGACAGATATTGTTGCCATTGTTCATCCCCTAGGGCTATAGTTGTTACCGCTGTGGAGTGTATTTCAGTTGTGCCTGTCCTGTTTGTTGTTGAGCCACGCATTGTAGGTGAGCCTGTGGTTGTGGTCAGTTCGGATACTATCCCTGCTAGTGCTGTGCAAAAGCAGAGTTTGTGCCCCGATCATTCAGTTGACTTTTTGAGCTAGTCTGTGATGGACCTGTGACTACCCTCACCGTTCGTCCGACTATTCGTGAGCTTTGAGGGGTTCAGAGTCCTCCGGTTGTGTCAGTTTATGAGGATACTAGATTGAGGCATAGAGGTAATGGTGTTGGGACTTCTAGTCAGCCCATGAACTGTACCACCTCGACTGAAATTCCTCTTAACGCTGGTTTGTCTCCTAGGATTGATTGCCATTCTACTAAAGATATATCATCTGATGAGTCCTTGGGTGGTGATGTTGGATCTTTTTCTGACCCGCATGAGGGCCTTTCTTTGCCTAGAGGAGCTTTAGTGCCTTATGATGCTTCACAGTCAGGTTGGCTGGTCCCGTTGCATAGATCTCAGCTTATTAGTAGGGGAGGTCGAGCAGGCAGAGGAGGTAAAGGTGGTAGGCCTGGCTGAGGGACGCTTTGTGTGGTTCTTCCACTCATTTTTTTATGATTAGTACGCTCATATAGAACATCAAAAGGATCAACCAAACCTCTTCGATTAACTGGCTCAAGAAGATGATCCACTCACACCACTTATCGATGTTCTATTTTTTGGAGCCTTTTATGGATCGGGATCGGTTGGAGTATTTTTGGATTAGTTTGCAGTTGGAACACAATTTTTGCTCTATTTCGGGGAAGATTTGGATCTTTTGGTCTTCCCCTTTTCTGTTGGAGGTTATTTAAGACGATGGTTAGGTGGTTCACTGCCAGGTGCGGCATTCTTCCTTACCGAATCCAGTTTTTATTTCTTTTGTGTATGCTAGTTGCGTAGCTTCTAGTCGACAAAATTTGTGGGTTTCCTTGACACAGTTTGGAAAAATTCATGATTGTTCATGAATGATTGGTGGGGATTTCAACGTTGCTGAGTCCTATTCTGAGACCCGCGGGGGTCATACACAGTTTGAGTCTGCTACTGATGCCTTTTTCCTAGCTTTGTTATCCAGTGGTTTGGAGGATACTGGATTTGAGGGTACTCCGTTCACATGAATGAATGAATGTACTTGGAAGAGATTGGATAGAGTACTGGCGAATGCTTGGTGGAGTTTTATTTTGCCTTGTTTTGGGTTACTCACCTGAACCGGATTTGTTCAAATCATTCACCACTGTTGATTTTTCGAGATCAATGTTAGAGTAGAGGACCGAGCTGGTTCAATTTT
Organism: Ilex asprella; assembly: GCA_023539305.1. Lineage (NCBI taxonomy): Eukaryota > Viridiplantae > Streptophyta > Magnoliopsida > Aquifoliales > Aquifoliaceae > Ilex > Ilex asprella. The sequence goes on from CM042201.1 coordinate 9,920,314, forward strand.
CTTCACACTTGGACCAGGGACATATATTTTATGGAGGTTATGCAATAGAGCTGGACCCTTATTGTGTTCGTTTCGGGGATGTCTGTGTTTCAATTGAAGCTTATTCAGTTGAAACAAACTCTGAAGGTCTGGAACAAGGAAGTGTTCGACAATGTATTTCAGCGAGTTCAAGAGGTCGAGGCTGAGGTTAGTAGGAGAGAGGTGACACATGATCAGTCAAGGTCTCCTTCAGATCGGACTGCCCTTCATCAGGTTACGGCTAAGTTACAACAGACTTTATAGTGTGAGGAGTTCTTTATGAGACAACAGCCCCGTGTCTGCTGACTTCGGTAGGGGGATTCGAACACCCGCTTCTTTTATGCTTCAGTGAGGAAGAAGCGACATGTTCTTTCAATCCATTGAATCCGGGGTGATGATGTAGAGTGGATTACTGAGCCTAGGGCTATTGGTGCTTTGGCAGTTTCTTTTTTTCAGGGATTGTTCTCTGTAGGGATTGATGCAGATGATGTTGGGTTGTATGCTATGCCAACTTTTGAGGAGGTGAGACAGTCCGTGTTCTCTATTGATTCAAATAGTGCGTCGGGGCCTGATGGGTTTTGCAGTCGCTTTTATCAGTTTTGCTGGAACATTGTTGGAGCAAATTTGATGGCTGCAGTTCAGGATTACTTTCGGGTTCTCCTATGGCTCGAGGATTCATGAGTACGTTGGTGGTGTTTTTGCCTAAGAAGGAGTCACCTTCTATTTGGGCATATTTTTGCCGATCAATTTATGTAACGTGTAACGTGTCTTGATCAAAAAAAAAATTATGTAACGTGAGCAACAAGATGCTGACGAAGATCCTTGTTTCTCGTCTGTCTTACTTGTTGCAATGTATCATATCATCGACGCAGAGTGAGTTTGTGTAAGGCCGAGTGTTGCAAGACAGTGTTCTTTTGTCTCAAGAGTTAGTTAATGATTTGGGGAGATTTTTCCAGGGTGGGAACGTCATGCTGAAGCTTGATATGGCTAAGGCATATGACAGGATTTCTTGGACATTCATTCTCCAGATATTGCAGGATTTAGGGTTCTCTGATGGCTGAATTTCTTTGGTTCGTGGGCTATCTGGGGGCGTGGCTTTTTGTGATGGTGAATGAGGTCAGCTAGAGCTTCTTCCAGTCTCAAGGGGGACTACGGCAGGGTGACCCCCTTTCTCTTTGTTTGTTCATTATAGTACTAGAGTTGGGTTTCGGTCTTTCATTTGGCTTTTTCTGATGACATTATTATTTTTGCTAATGGGTGTTGGTCGAGCTAGCAATGAGTTCTTCATTACTATGAGGCTGCCTCTGGTCAGTTAGTTAGTCAGGCCAAGAGCAATTTTTATATCATTTCGCGTGCCCCGTATTCTAGAGAGGTGATCACACAGCGGACCACTGATTTTCAGAGATGTGACCTTTCGTTTATTTATCTGGGGTGCCCTATCTACATAAGTCATCTCCGAATCTCATACTTTGATGAGATGATTCAGAAGGTACTCGAGTGGATTTCTGGATAGGCGAATCGCTTATTTTTCTTTGGAGGTAAGCTCACTTTGATTCGTCATGTGCTCGCGTCGATGCCTATTCACTTGTTTCACGCGTTGAGGCCTCCTGTAGATATTTTTCACTATTTACAGAGAATGTTCACTCGTTTCTTGTGGGGTGACATAGTTACTCATCGGAGGATTCACTAGTGTCACTAGGCTGAGGTATGTTTCCCTGTAGAGGAGGGTGGCTTAAGAGTGCATTATTTTTCTTAGCCGAGGTTTGTGAGGTGAAGCTATGTGGAGTTTTCATGTTTGACAGTCACTTTGGTCCGCTTTTATGAGGGTCAAGTACTGTAGGTCCACCCATCCTAGGCTGATTGAGTTTCGTTACCTAACTTCACCTCTTTGGAGGCAGTTGTGAGGGATTTGATTTGTAGCTGAGTAGAGGATCAGATGGTTAATACGGTCTGGTGAAGTCAGTTTCTGGTATGATTGTTAGTTGTTGGATTACCTATTGACTTTAGTGTATCTGGGGACAGCTTTTGGGGTTCCTATTTCTGCTTATTGGGCGGGTTGGCAGTGGGACAGAGGCCGATTGTTGGGGGTTTTTCCTTCTTTAGTTGTTGAGCAGATTATGCAGATTCTGATTCCGGATTAGGGGGTTGATCAGATGAGTTCAAGGTTGTCTTTGGATGGGAATTTTTCCTTGAGGAGTGCTTGGGCTGATATTTAAGGTGTAGCTCCAATTCGGGCTGGGTTTTCTTGTGTCTGGCAGAAGCATATTCCAACTCAGATTTTCTTCTTTATGTGGCAGTTGTTTCATGGTTTCCTGGGCACAGATGATGGCATAGAAAGACGGGGTTTTCCTGTAGTATCCTGGTGTGTGTGTGTGGTGGGATTGTTGAGACTCTTAGGCATCTTTTTTTGGATTGTCCGCTTGCAGTTCAGGTGTGGGGTCACTATTACTGGATGTTTGGGATCAGATGTTGGCCGTTTTAGTCTCCTAATGCTTTGATACATTATTGGCGGCGTTGTGCTCTATCTACAGGTCATGTGTGGGTACTGCTACCGTGCTTCATTATGTGATACTTTTGGAAGGCGCGTAATATTTATAGGTTCGATGGCCAGGCATTTCAAGTGCCCGTTGTGATTCAGAGGGTTATGACCGATATGGAGTTGGTAGGGCTAGCTTTTGGGTTTGCTCTGAGTCAATTGCATCGGGATGAGTCGGTTGAGTTTGTGGGTTCTCTTTAGGTCTTAGTTCCTCGGCCTCGACCTCTTCGCTTGGTTGTTTGGACTCATCCTGTAGCGGGTTGCCTAAAGATCAGCGTTGACGGCTGTTCTAAAGACAATCCAGGGCTATCTGCGGCAGGGGGTGTTATTCGGGATCACCAGGGTTGGGTACTCAAGGCTTTTGGCTTGTTTCTAGGGCATCGAAATATTTTGTGTGCAGAGTTGGCCATAGATTTGGAAGCCTCAGAGTTAGTAGTGGAGTCAGATTCAGCTACAATGGTTTCTTGGGTTTCTTCTAAGGGTATTGGGTGCTTAGTTTATGCTTACCTACTTGCTCGGATTCAACTTCTGTGTGCTTCTCTCTCGGCTCGCGTCTGCCATGTCTTGCAGGAGGCAAATTAGACTGCAGACTGCAGACTGCATGGCTAATTAGGCTTGCTCTCAGCAGTTCAATCAACGATTCCATAATTCGTCATCCCTTCCTTCTGGGATTACTAGCATCCTCGCCTTTAACGCTCAACAGACTCCTCACGTTCGTCGTTGAGTTTTTATTTTCATTGATGTTTTCAGTTATTTTGTTCTGTAGGGAGTCCCCACTTTGCTTTTCTATTTATTTATTTTTCATGCGTTTGATGGTGAGTCACCACCTTACTTTTGCTTTGACTTTCTTCCACTTTTGGAGGCTTAGCTCTATGTTCTCCTCCCTTGTAAATTTTTTCTTTTAGTTATATATATATAGGTAGGGGTCATGCCAAAGTCCCCACCCACACTGAGTGGCTTTGAATTAAAAAAATAATAATATTGGTCAAAAGTGATGATCCCCAACCTATGTGATTGGATATCACATGAAGAGGGTCCATTTGTGTATTATTAAATCACAGATTGACCTGGTGATGCATTGCAGGTTCTCATTTTATGCCAGTGTTTTAGAGTGTACACAGTGCTAAACTGCAACGATTAAGGGTTGAGATACACAATAAACATATACTGAATGTAACTTGCACTAGTTTCTTACATAATGACTTAGTCAAAGGATCTACCAAAATTATATCTGGCCCCAAAAATAAATAGCTATAGTCCAAATGTTCATTATTCCGCAACTGGATTGAGAACTCAACCATTGATTATAAAACACAACCTCAGAGATCTTCAATTTATTTGATGGACTTCTGTTTGTTTCTTGTTGACACTTTCCAGTGGGCTAGATACTGGTTTATAATGTGGAAAATTATTTGTTCATAAATATTGTTTTCCATGGTATATTTTATACTGTAGGATGTTCTTGAGCTCTTGACCATATCATAGAGGTTTTTAGATTTTATTTTTTTGTCATCTTGGTAGGTGCAATGACTTTTGTAAAGGCCCCAGCTGTGAGGTGGGTCTTTTTCCCCCCAATTCCCCCCCCCCCAAAAAAAATTAACACAATATCATATGGATCTATTGGCGATTTGTCATATGTTTATTAGGTACTAACATATAACCAGAATTGCATTCATTTTCAGGTGTCATCACTGAGGAACATAATCTATTACAAACCAAAACCTAATAACCAAGAACATGAATCATATATCATTAATTTTATATTACTCTTTTGCATCACTGTATGAACTGAAGTTTGTAATTCATTTCTGTTTTCAAAATATCATGTCTACTTGGTGTGCAATACACATACAAAAAATTCTCATGGTTGGGTTTCCTGCAGAACTATTTTCTCTGGCCTTGTTACTTTTGTTGATTGCTCTCCCTGCAAAGTTATAGCAACTCCTCCAACACGCCATCTCTCTCTTCTTCTCCTTTCATTCTTATGAACTCACTCACTTCCCTTGTTGTCATCCTCACAACCTCCCCATTTTCCTGTACTACAACTTTTCCTATCACTTGTGAAATTTGTTCTCGTAGGAGCCTTCCATTCTTGTCTCCTACAACCTCCACACCAACTCCAACAGCCTCCACCAGTCTAGCATTCAATGGTTGATCAAGATGCATTGGCATGGCTATAATAGGAACACCAAATTTCATGCTTTCAATTATAGCATTCCACCCACAGTGACTCACAAACCCACCAGTGCTTGAATGCCCCAAGATTTTAGCATGTGGGGCCCAAGGATGGATCCATTAGTGGGCTAAGGTGGGTTGAAGCCCAAAGTAAAAAAAAATTACCACTAAGTACCAGCCCACTCGTCCCCCCCTCCAAAAAAAAATCTCATCCAACCCAACCAAGCCCACCTGTAAAGCTTCCCCAAAATAATCGATTTCTCTCAGTCACTTCCCCTAAAATCATCCCGTCTCGTCTCTCTCAGGGTGAGTCACTTCCTTTAATCTCCGGACAAGCAACGGCTTCATGGCAGAGTAATGCGGTGCTGAATTCGACAGCTGGGCACTCAGAAATGGCGTTTGGGATGGCTAAAATTGGGTATTTCTTATATCGTCATGTCATGAGGTACAATATGAGAAATCCCAAGTGGTTCAATAGAGACAAATTCGTTTTGAGTGCAGGGCATGGGTGTTTGCTTCAGTACGTTTGCCTTCATCTTGCTGGGTTTCGATCGGTTCAGGTAAAATTTTACATATAATTAAATTCAAGACTCACCCTAAAAATTCTTACTTGTGAAGCATATGTTCAAACACCTAATGGAGCATTAGAAATTTAGACATGTCAGTTTATAATTGGTATAATTTGATCTATTTTTTATGTTTCAAGAAAGAAGTTTATCAGTGAACTGCTTAAACATTTGAGGGATGAAATTGATAAAGTTTCAAATTTTTGGGTTTTGATTATTACAAAGTAAACTTCAAGGATGAAAAATGTTTCCCTTTGGAACTGATACATGTATGAATGTACTTATTGGTATGGTAGTTTCTCTTTATGATCATGTCATATTGTCATGTTGTACTTATGCATACTGATATGAGCAGTATAACAATATTGTATCAAGATGAAATAGGGGGGGCTCCAATTGAAATTAAAAGAGGGGAAGTGGATGGACATTAACCCATGTGAGGGAACCCTAGTTGTAAATATTGGTGATATGTTGTTGGAACGCCTCAAAAACCACCTTGGACGGCATTACTATTTAAAATCATTAACATCATGAGAGCGACTAAATAAATTCCATCAAGAATAAATGTCGTTCATCATATATCATATCTACAACATTATCCCAAAAGAATAAGCCATGTCATGGCCACAATATCAAAAGAATTTGCCAAACTATGGCAATTACATCCTAGAAGAATCAAAACTAAACTTGCAGCAGAATAATAAAATGTTAGACTTCACCTAGTCTCCAAAAGAAATTTCCTAATCTATTTCATCGGAAAGTATATCCCTAGGCATCCACCTCAGGATCCATGTGTCCGTCTACTGGAGCTTCCCAGGGTACCTTCTCATCAATGTCCGATTCTTCCTCTAGCACATAATCTGAAAAATGTGTAATTTGTAGGGGGTGAGCACTAAGCTCTGTAGCAATATTCCTCTCAAACTCGAACAAGGTTTAGAAAAACATATAAAATCGGCCGGTCTCATTTCGCAAATATCATATATCAATTTTGAAAGAAAACAGAGATTTTCAGTAGATCTCAAGTTTACACAATAGCAATAATTAAATGAAAACAATAAAATATATTTCTCAACAATAAACCAATTTCAAATTGTTAGGAAGAGCGTCTGCCGTTTCATTGTCTCATACCATTACACCGACCATGACGAATCCAACCCACATTCCAATGTATATTAGTTAATTCCCATTGCCATGTACGTTGATTGCTTCTCAGGAATCATCTACCCAACGATTATACCTAGTCTACCTATCACAGTCACAAACACTTTGAAAAAAGGCGTATACCGTCTCACACGACATTGACAAATCATTCACAGGAAAAGTATACCATCCCTAATTCGAACTTAAGTGAACAATAGTAGTTGCGTTCACAAACCACAACTCACTACAAGTGTAGGAAACCATCTCACCCCACTGGGATAGACTAACATCTACACTCTACGGCATCTCTCGAAGGCAATTCAAGTCCATCACAACAACCATAAAAATAAGGAAACCAAAATATTCTCAATTAACTAACTATTCCAAATTATTACCAAAATCTCTAATTTTTCTCATTTAGTTATACAAAGAGCAATATAAGAAAATGTACAAGAGACCATCATCAATACCATTTTGTTGTTCAATATAAAACACTAAAGTTTTGAAATCAAGAATAAAGGAGAAATCAAGAGAAAAACCCACTTCTCTTGAAATCAAGGGTTTTGAAGCAAGAAAAGTGATTTTAAGGTGATTCCACCATAGCTTTGTTGAAAACATGTTCATCTTTGCAAAAATATCACGAATCAAGGAATTCATAGCCTACATATAGCATTTAGAGTCAAAAGATACTCATATAAGTAAACCCTAGTCTCAATGTAAGAGATACGAAGAAACCCCAACCTTGGTGTTCTTGAACAACTAGGGCTTTGATCCAATCCAAAGTTCAAATCCCCTTTGATCTTGTGTTTTTTCCTCTCTTTCTTCCTCTCTAAGGTTTCTTAGGGTTAGAAATGTTGAAATGGGGCTAAAAAAGACGTCCTAATGTATTTATAGGGCGAAAATGGACCACAGGTCTTGACTTAAAATTTCTGAGTTTTACATAGCGTACCAGTACGCAGTACCGGTACGGTAAACTCTCTGGATAGTAGCGTACCGGTACGCTGTACCGGTATGGTTTGTCCAGTTTTGCCTATTTCCTCTATTTTCCTTTTCAATCCATCCTAAACCTTTCCAAAACCAACCCAAACTTATATGACATGCATTTATATATCAAACTTAGTTGGTACAAGTTCTATTACATGTGAGGGTTTACAGTTGCAGGTATGGAGCAATGGAAAGTTCAAGTCATCTGAGCAAAGAGTCCTTTTAAAGCAGCCTATGAATAGGTTTTCTCTAGCTTTCTTTTGGTGCTTTGGGGATGAGAGAGTAATTTTAGCCCCTGATGAGGTGGTGGGAAAAGGAAATATGAGGAATTACAGGGCATTTGTTTGCTTGGATTATTTGAAATTCAGAGAGAAAAATGACGGAGGAAAGTTTGAGAAAGTTAAGTTTACTATTAAGGACTTTGTTGGGGTTGGACTTCAATCTAGTGGCTAGAAGATGGAAGGTATATTGAAATGAATATAAGTTAAAGTATATTGAAATAAATTTGGACATAATTGTTGTGTTGAGTTCAAGAGGTTCAACTTCTTAGTGGTTAATAACATAAAACTAGTACAGTTGGAGTTCCAACTGGTGTTTTTTTTTTTTGAGTAATTATTGTTTCATGTTTGTATTTATGAAGCAATGTATGATACATTCTTAATGGAAATACAATGATGGGTTTACTCTAAAAGCATGTAGACATCTTGTTCCTTAATTTCCTTTTCCTAATGTATGTGTGAGCCTCTCTGCTCCAATGGAGTTTTCTAATTTGTGAGAGATTCTCTGATTCAGCTTCAAAGCTTTTGGTGCCAGATGGGTACTTTGCATCGAGCTAGTACTATTTGTTGAAGCTCACATTTTGAATCCATTTGCGGTCTGATAAATATGTATGATGCTGTCATTGGTGTGTTTGAATGTACAGTTATTGAAGGATCTTTAAATACAATTTGTGGGAAAGCTGGTGGTTCTTTAATGGCAGTGAAGTCCTTTAATTTCATATTCATATTGCATCTTATGCACAAGATTATGGAGATTACTGGTATGCTTTGTCGAACAATGCAACATAAATCATTAGATATTTTGAATTCAATAAATTTAGTTTCATCGACAAAATCATTGCTTCAAACCTTGTGAACAGAAGGTTTTGATTATCTCGTTGACAATGTGAAATCAGTTTGCATGAAATTTGATGTCGATATACCTGATATGAACACTCGGTACAAAGGGGCAAGACGTTCATGTCAACAGAATGATAACATTATAGTTGATCATCACTATGACATGAACTTATTTAATGCTACGGTAGATCATCAGTTAGAAGAATTACATGGTAGATTCAATGAAGAGACAATGAAATTGCTTATGCTCAGCTATGCTTTAGATCCTCGGGACAACTTTAAATCTTTCAATTCTGATCGCATTTGTTTACTTGCTGAGAAGTTTTATGTAGGTTTTTTTTATTTTGTCTTGGGTTATCACTCAACTATTTTGGATTTTTATTGAAGCCCTGTTCAGATTGGTTATCTAAAATTCTTGGTTAGTGCTATTTTTCTTTCCTATGTTTACATTGTTTTAATTGATTTCTTGAAATTCTAGTTTGGATTATATTTTGAATTTATGGATTATATTTTGATTATGTGTAGTTCATTATTTCATTTGTTACGAATTTAATGATGAACTCTTAAACTTGAATCTAATTAGACCAATTTATTTTTCAATCAGCTATGGATAGGTTTCTTATAAGAAAATCAACATTGGAACAACCGTCTCCTAATCAAGAAATAAATGATCGTAGTGGTGACATACGACATTATTCTAATCAAAGTCGTGAAGGAGTAAATTTAGAAAATCTTCCTGCTGATCCTGGGCTAAGAATTAGAATTTCGGATTATCGTCTTAATGACCGGGATGAAATTCGGAGAGAATATCTACAAAAAGACCCATTTCACCCCGTGAACATAATTTTCTCCAAACGAAATTCGGCAAGTTGTGTTGTCGCTTTAGTCCATCTTGGTTCAACGAGTTTGAAAATTTATACTTTGAAAATTTTAGGTTAGCCCCACTAAAGCAAAATCTTGGCTCCACCCCTGTCCTCAATCCTAATTTTCTCCCCCTGAGGAAACCTAATCACCCATATGAAATTAACCTTACTACTCTCAAGCCCATGAGCTATCTCCTCCATCTCTTCCTTTGACAGAAAACACTCACTTCCAAAAGAAGCTAACACCACTGAAGCTTTCTTCTTTTTATCCATCCATTGCATGATCTCCTTATGCTCATCTTTGTCAACAGTTTCTTGAAAAAGTGCACCCATGGGAACTATCTTATTACCAGATAAAATGGAGAAATAATTGATATATTTTCCCTCAATTTCTTGAAATGTTTTAATCAAAATGATGTTACATGATCGTTCGTTGGCTTCAAGGAATCGATACTTGTCTCTAACATGACTTTCAGAAAATTCGACTGCACCACGAATCTGAAGTGTTTCATACCCACGAAGGTAAATTTCAGAAAATGTGAAGTTTTCGCCCACCTTCATCATCCAGTGAAGTCCAAAAGAAAAAAACGTTGCTCCAAAAGTAAGAAACTGAATCGCCGGAATACCGTGAGACGAAGCAATCGCTGCCGCCCATGGCTGATTGAAGTCATATATAAGCAGGTTAGGTTTCAAGGTCGTCTATATGGCTTCGAAGCTCTGGTTTGTCATCTGCAAAGCGTCTTTGAGTGTGGACATGAGATGGGTTGGGAGGCCATTGGTGGTGTGGTGATGAGGAGGAAGCTCAGGAGAGGAAGGTAGATGTATTTCAACTTGTTGTATGGACAGAGAGTACTTGTGGGTGCAGGGGCGGAGCTAGAAACTTTTTTCAGTGGGGCAACTTATGCCACAATAAAAAAATAAAAATTGTAACACTAATATAATTTTAAAAATCATTAGTTCTTCCAACCTTTTTAATAACTATAATTTTATTAAAAGAACACTAATTGGTGACCTATCCTGCATACACAAGCAATGTAAGAAAATTGTCAATAAGAAATAACACTCTAATGGTCTACCAACTCACGACAAGTGAGTGGTGATTGGAGTGTTTCTATTGAATTGTAGTTTGAGTTATTGTCCTTGTTTTAGGATGATTAGATCTCTGTCTTTGTGTGTCATTACAAATGAAAAACAATAAATTTGAGATAGAGGAGAAACTAAAAAGAAATTTGTGCGCTTAAAGTTATTTTTAAGTCTAATTCTTAAAATTTTACGACTCTCTAAAGTTTAATTTCTTTTTACTTTAAGAGAGAATTGTACTTATTCTCTAAAATATAAAATTATCCAAAATCTTTTATATTTTGTTTTTGTTAATTTATTTTATTCTAAAACATAATATTCAACAAAGCTCAAAACATGCCCTACAAAGACAAAAAAGAAAAAATTTAGAAAATATATTTCTCAACTTATAGGCACACACACCTAGTCTATAATATATATTTTTATTAATCAATAAAGTTTATTATAATAATAATTTTTTTTTGCTGATATATTATAACTGCTCTTACTACTATTGATAAGTGAAAATACTCCTAATCAAACTGGTTCGAACCATTTCATTCCACCATCCAACCACCATAGACATCGGCCAAGACACCAAGTGGGTCCAAATAAGAGTGCTAGCCCATAGATATGAACCGTCTAAATTTACGTTTTGTAACCCATACCACTTTGTCTATATATTCAGCACGAATATTATTATTTAGGTTTAAAATTTTAATTTAATTTATTAATCTAATGATATGATTTCAATAAATCAATAAATTAACTCAAATTCTAATGTTTAATGAAATTTACAGTTAATTTAAAGACCATAATAAATTAAATCACACAAATTAAATTAATAGATTAGCTACACTAACATTGTTCGTTCAGCGCAACAGGCAACAAGTAGTTTGGCTAACTCAGAACACCAAACAATTAGTTAGCGTAAGACACTCGTTCACACCCATAGACCAATAGGTAAGCTAACAACTTTATTATACACTTACAATATTATATCTTCAACCTCTTATTCGTTTTGAAAAAAAAAAACCCTGTAAACCTCCATGAATGAGCACACAAGCTTCTGTGAATCATCTTTAAAACAAGTTCAAAGGGTAGCAAGAGTTTACCTGACTTCAACAGTGGGGGCAAACAAATAAATCATTGTAAATTCTCTAAAATTTTAAACAAATTTCTAAATATTTTTGAGACTGTAGTGGGAGCAGTGGCCCCCACTGTCCCAACCGTAAATCCGCCCGTGTGGGTGATTCTTTCTTTGATGGATCTGAGATTTATAGGTGTAGAGCAAAGGTGAACATAAAAGTTTTTCTCTGCTAGTTTTGTGGCTAGATCCAGGAAGGGAGAGAGGTGACCATGAGCTAACCAGAGAAACATAAGGACACTGAAACCAGCTTCTTGGGTACCCATAAATACGTCTCTCTCTCCCTCTCTCTCCTGATGCAGGTATGTGTGAATTGAAGGTATTCAGGTTGATTTAAAGCAACGATGCAGAATTTATTCTCTAATGATTATCTCTAGTAGAAACAATAAACGACAAGAGGGAGACTGACTTACCAAAAAAAAAGACGGAGAGTGGAATGGGCTGAAAGTTCAATGGCTTCGTCTTCACTTTTTTTTTTTTTTTTTTGGAGTAATACTATTGACATATAAAATATAATTTAATTTATTGACTTAATAATATAACAGTGACATAATTCAATAATGTTGTTCTGACTGTAATTCTTCAACTTTTTTATTGACACTCTACCACTTGATACATTATGTCAATAAATTAGATCAAATTTTTAGATTCCAATAACAATTTTTTTTTAGATTATTCTCAATAAAAACCTACTTATAAGTTAACTAATATTATTTATACCTAAAAATTTAGCATAATGTATTGACCTAATAATATGATTTCATTATCGTCATTGGATTAACATTAAAATGCAATGTTTAATGGGGTCCATAATTAATCCAAATCCTATAGTGAATTAAGTCAATAAAGTACATCCATCTACCTAGCTCATGGACTACCACAACAGCTAAACCCCGGTAGATATGAATACTTAGTTAGAGGTTTATTGGAAAATTCAATTAACGTTCATCATTATCAACAAGTCTTAAGTCAGGAATTGTTCAACATACAAATGATGGAAATGAAGAGAGATTTACAAGTCCCGCCGGTGATTATACTGATCATTTGTGTATGTTGGTATAGTCCAATATATAATCATTGAGTCTAATATAACTATAAACCAAAGTTAAAGTCAAAGTAAGGTAGGCCTTAACATGACATGTGATCCACAACAAACTATAAGACTACGCCCACGGAGATGTAGTTATTTTAAAAAAGAGTAATGCTACATTGATCAAATTTTTGGATCAAATTTGGAGCCCAAATGACATGGTAGCTGAGTTGGCCTTTTTAATTTTGTGTCATGTCATTTGGGTCTCAATAAAAACTTCAAATAAGATGATGTCATATCATTTGAGCTCTAAGTTTGGTCCCAAAATTTAGTTAGTGTAGCATTACTCTTTAAAAAGATAATTAACTCACCTGCAAACATATCTGTGCAGAATTAAATATATGACAAGTTTACCCAAGAAGAATATATGGGCATTCGAGAATGTATTACTTTAGGAATTCCAATTTTTTTTTTTTTGAAGATTGTTCTCAATAAAAAACTGTTTTTAAGTTGAGTAATACTATTTAGACCTAAAAATCTTACTGTGATTTCATCGTAGTCATTTGATTAACATTAATTTTAATTGAGTTTAAAGTTAATTCAAAATTTATAGTGAATTAAGTCAATAAATAAGATCTAAATAAGATTTATTTTTAGATAAATTACACTGACATCCCCTATAGATTGGTCTAATTAGAGAGATACCCCCTCAATTTTCTAAAATTACATTGTTTCCCTTACTGTTTACCTACCCATTTCATGTAGTACCTCTGTGGTTAGCATTGTTATTGACAATGTCAAAAAAGTGATTACATCATAAATTTTTAACACTTTAATACTCATATTACTCTTGAACAAAATTAGGTTAACCTGTTTATTTTCTTGTCGTGTTTGTGTTCGTATTTGTTTTTTTTTTTTAATAACGTGGAATCTCTCCAAGGCAGTGCGACTTTGGACCCATTCCTGGGAGAGTAAACCCTGTATATTTGCAATCACCTATAAATCACAGGTATCTGTTAAGTCCGAGAGACACTAGCAAGAATCAAACCCTTAACATCCAAGCCTACAGTTCGTCTGGGTTTAACTTCACACCGCTGGGTTGCCTGTGCGGGTGTGTTCGTATTAGTGTTGGCCCACATAAATTTTGAATAAAAAATTTAACATTAAGATTTAATTCTAAGATTCTATTATCACTTAATTGAATTCATGCTCATACTTTTTCAATAAACTAAAAATTAACTAAATAAACATACCAAGAACAATGAGTAAAAAATTCTTTTTTATACAATAATTATGTCAAAACTTAATAAACAAAAAAATAATAATTCATATTTTATTTTTATAATATCAGTTAAATATATTAATCGTGTAAATTTCTATTGTTCATGTTAACATATAAATGAGAAGATAGATAAAGTTCGACATGATTAAATAAATAGGTTGATCGTGTCAATTTTGGGTTTGACGGGTTGAACCCGAAAAATAACCTATTTATTAGTATTTAAATATAGGATTAAATGCAAAAAAAAAACCCTATACTTAGGGTCATTTATACGTAACCTCCTCAAAGTTTAAACTATTGCACTAAGCCCCCTCAACTTAAAAACAAAGTGCAAATGTGGATAGACGTTACAGAATTTGTAAAAAAACCAAAATACCCTCATTTAGCCATTTAATTTTCATTCCAATACACTTCTTCTACGTCAAACTTTTATCTCTATGTTTTAATTCTCTCTATCTATACTTTTCTACCTCAATCTTCACAAATCCAACAACACCACCATTAATCTTCCCACACCCATTTACCTAAAACTAAACTAACTACATCATCCAAAGAACTTGGCAGCAGTTACTCCATGGTGAACATGAGAAACCCAACAAGTGGGTAGCCAAAAAAATTCCTTAACTGACTGATTTTGTTTATAATTTTGGGTAGAACAAATGGGTTTGGTTAGAGAAAGTATATTTGATTTGGGTTTGGTACATATTTTTTTAGAGGTTTAGATTTCTTTGGTCTTGATTGATTTTGGTGAGAAGAGAGCATTGCAGGGGGTGGTTTGGCG
>CM042201.1:9935112-9965156 GCA_023539305.1 Ilex asprella
TATGTACAAGTGAAAAAAGAGAAGCCAAATGGGGAAGATGATGGTCTTTTAGTAATTTTAGAATATAATTTTGGCACAGTTTATCTTCAGACACAATTTTGAGCGAGTGATTCACACTCTCCGTTAAGTTAGTAACATCCATCCACATTTGCACTTTGTTTCAAAATTGAGGGGGGCTTAGTGCAACAGTTTAAACTATGAGGAGATTATGTGTAGATGACCCTAAGTACAGGATTTTTTTTTTGCATTTAACCCTTAAATATATGAGAGGATGATAAGTAAAAAATGATAAATGGTAAGGAAAATTATTGAAAATTGCATTTTTTGTATATTTGTTAAGGGACAAGACATGGCACAATACTTGACAGGGAGTGTCACTGTAATTTCATAAAAGTGAGGGTGTATCTATAATTAGACCAATTTACAAGGGATGTCAATGTAATTTATCCTTTATTTTTTTAATTTTATAAAGTACATATTTCTAGGATGACAAAGTCAGTGCAATGAAACTGCACAGGGATCTATCACAAAATGTCTTTGGATGGTTTGCCTCTCCATTGGTTGTTTGGTAGCAATTGAATTATATGTTTGTTTTGACATTTGCAAGTGTAGGTGGTGACTTAAAATTAGGTTTCCACAGCTATTGGTAATGATACAGTACAGACCTTAGAACAACTTCAACAATTCTATCTAAAATAGTTATTCAAAATATATTTAAATATTACATTATCTACTTTAGCTAATCACTTTTTCAAATTCACTCCAAGAACGCTATCCATTTTAGTTAACCACTTCAACTAACATTCAATAATAAAATTCAACAAATAGTAATTCAACTATATATTGTATAAATTTAATCAATTATGAGCTACAAGAGTAAATATCATAAAATACTTGAATTACTGCTGGATTTTTAGATTTTTTAGGGAGTTTTGCTAGATTTTTAGAGGGGTTTTACTCGATTTTAGGGTGGTTTTGCTGGATTTTAATCGACTCATCATCTTCCCCATTCTGTGAGAGAAAGAGACCATACAAATCAAATGCGGAATCAAATGTATCATATAATCATGCAAACATGGTGATACAAACTTCTGATGAATCGTTCGACTAAAAAACAAAAAAAAAAATCTGATGAATCAAAAAAACATAAACCAACCTTTGATTTGAGCTCAAAAAATGGGATAAAAAAGGTTCGAAGCTGAATTTTAGCCTGAACAAAGAGATACCCACTATCAGCAAGAGAGAAAAAGTGTGCTTTTTAGTAGATAAGAGTGTGAGGATTTTGGCGATGATCTGCGAGGATGGAGCTTCTATGAAGTGAGGATTTTGGCACAAAAAATGACATTTGTTGATGAAGTAGCAAGCCGGGGAGGCCGCCCGATGTAGCGAGCAAATATCAAGTTATGGAAAATACCTAGCGGGATACCTAGCCCGTTGGAGCCAACATTTTTGAACTAGCTAGCTAAAATAGCTAAAAAAAACCTTTTTACATAGCCCCTTGGAGTTGCTCTTATATCTTACCTTCTTCAATATCAGTCATTAATTTTAAATTACATAATTTATAATTATTGATTAAAATGATACGATAAATAATATATCATAAAACATAAAAATTATACACATGACATATTTTTATTGGTTGAAAAATAAAAGTGCGATGCTGAAAAATAATTTTCAGAACTATGTAAGAACTTCACCTTACATATGATAAGGATAAGTGGGTGACGAAATTTCGGGTAAGAGTCTTAGAAGATCCTTAGAGACAATAGGACAGATGGATATACCTTTAGAGGGTAATGAGTGCTAGACTAACCAAATAAATGGGATTAGAAACGGAGACTAAATGATGTGGGATTCTCAACCAATTGCAAAGCCTCCAAATATTACTCTGTTTTTGCCTAATGCTTGCTAATGTTGTTGTTATCTTTGCTAGGGTTGTTCTTGTGCTCGTTCAACTCGTTCTTCACCTTCTCGAGCAGCGAAGTGCTTAAGATGTCCCCTCTATATTAAAAACTCGTTTTCCTTCTTGGATGCACTAGTCGGTATCATGATCTCGATGGAAGTTACAATACTTGGTGTGATCCCTCTTGTGAGGATCTGACCTCATCTTGGAAGGCCATTTGATGTAGCTCTCTTTTTTAGTATGGTATAACACCTGAGCTATTGAGGTGTTAAGTGGAGTGAATTGCTTAGGTGGGAACCGAGGTCCTAGATTAGTCTGTGGAGATCCCAAACAATCTTTTACATCCTTCCTTTTCTTGGTGGATCAATCTTTTCCTCTTCTAGGTGAATGATCTCATCCACGGATTATTTTTGGGACTGGAGTCCTTCCTCTTTTTCTCGAAATGTTGCTCAAGAGTGGTTGGTAAGCGCCCCTTTGAAAAGAAAGCTTCTTCCCAAGTGCTGTACTTCTCGGTCTTTACCAACACCTTAGTCATGGTAGCATTAGGATTTTTTGGAAATAGAGACTAGAAGGTCCTTAGATTGAAGACCTAGTCCAGCTGTGAAAGTTGTGAAGGTGACCTTCTCATCTAGCTCATCCACCTAAGAGATTTTTAGTTGAGCCTCTTCATGTAGCTCCTCAATGACTCATTAGGATCTTGCCTAATAGTCAGGAAATGGTAAGTGAGTTTCATGTATGTCCTTGCCCCATTGAAGTAAGAGATGAACTGCATCTAGAGCTCGTTAAAGGAAGAGATTGATGCCAGAGCCAACCTATTGAAACAGGCAATGGCAGAACCCTTTAGCGTAACGGCAAAAGCTCAACAATGGATGAGGTCTTGGTACCCGTGGAGCTCCAACTGAATTTTATAGGAATTGAGATGGTCCACAAGACCCTTGGTACCATCAAATGAGTCGATATGTGGCATTCTAAATTTAGGTGGAAGAGAAAAATGCAAGACTTCTGATGTAAAGGGTGACTCAGCTTGTTGGACCAAAGCTTCCATAGTAATCGGAACTCGATTTTTCACAACCTCTTTCACATTTCCCAATCATATTGGATTTATCTGAAACGTTCTTCCTAGAATTGATCCATGGTGTTTTTCTGTGGGGGAGGTTGTTGATTTCCTCTCGTCTCCCCCACAATTCTACTTTGTGTCTTATTTCCATTTTCCTCCCTCAGTGGTTGACGTCTAATGTTTTCTACAGAGAAGCTACAACGATCTTCCTCCATTATACAATTTAGAGTATTCAAAGAAGGCTAAACTAGAGGAAGGGGATTTGGCTATATTGGTTGACGATTCTGAGCTTGCCTGAGGGCCACTAACTCCTCGTTTTGCTTGAAAAGGCGGAGGAATGTTTGTTGGTAAGTTTCTGGTTCATCCTTGGGAAGTGGGTTTGCAACTGGAGGATTCATTGGATTAGTCAGATGAACTCTTTACTGGTATTCAAATATTTGGCTTATGCTTCGAGTTGCGACCATAAAAAAAAAGAGAAGAAGTACTTAAGGGAAACGATGAAAATCAATTACCACAGACAATGCCAACTACTGATGTTACAACTCAAAGGCATGACTCCCTAATTTTTTGTTTCAACAGTTTGCAAAAGCGGTAACTTCGTTCCTTCTTTTAGCTTGCTACATTGTTATTATTATTATTATTATTATTATTTATCTTCTTTCTTTTTATAGTATTTTTATTCTTTTAGTATTTCATTGCCTTACATGCACAGATATAGAGACGTCTTAGGTAGATTTGCTCGTAGGTTTGTGGTAGAGTTAGAATCAAATTTTTTAGATCCTTTATTTGACAATTCATCGAGTCTCGAAGAAATGAGTGAACACGAAGATCCACCCATTAGAACTCTTCATGATTACCTCCACCCTATACACACAGCCACACCATCATGCATCATGTTTTCAGCTAATACTCGCCAATTAGATTTTAAAACAGGGATGATACAGTTACTCCCTAATTTCCATGGCTTGAAAAATGAAAATTCATATATGCACATTAGGGAGTTTGAGGAAATAGTTGCAAGTTTTCATAATCAAATTGCACTTGATGATGTTGTGAGACTTAAGTTCTTTTCTTTCTCTTTGAAGGATATAGCTAAGTGTTGGCTATACTCGCTGAGACCACGATCTATTGGGTCATGGAGTAAGATGACTCAGGTCTTCTTTAATAAATATTTCCCCAACATAAGACCAACGCTTTAAAAAGATAAATCTCCATCTTTGCACAAAAGGACCATGAGACTTTGTATCAGTCTTGGGAGAGATTTAAGGAGTTGTTGAGTGTGTGTCCTCACCATGGGTATGAGAATTGGCACTTAGTGAGCTATTTTTATGAGGGACTTACACCTAGAGAGCGCCAATTTGTGGAGATGATGTGTAATCGTGAGTTCTTACAAAAACGATCCTGATGAGGCCATAGAATACCACAATGAGCTTGCTGAAAAAGCTCACACTTGAATTGGACCTAGTGCTACTGAAAGCACAAATAGGTCACGACCTGGAGGAAACCCAAATGGTGGTGGAATTTACCATCTCAGGGAAGAGGATAGCCTAAAGGCTAAGGTTGAGATGCTCACTAGGGAGCTAGATGTGTTAAAAACTAAGGACTTAAAGTCAACACACATGGCTAATCATGTAGAATTTTTTGGACCATGTTTTGTGTATGACAGGGTAGATCACCTTGCCCAAAAATGTCTCACACTTGCTGGGATGAGAGAGATGTATGAGGAACAATGTCATGCCTTAGGTTTGTACAAGAAGTCTTTTACACCTTACTCTGATACCTATAATTCGGGGTGGCATAATCACCCCAATTTTAGCTGAAAGTCTGAAAATCAGCCATCTGAACAACCCCCCTAGATCATATCCTGCACCTTATCATGCACCTTCATCTTCTAGGAGTCCTTTAGAAGACACTTTGAATGTTTTTATTGAGACACAACGTAAGACTAACCAAAGTTTGAATCTTTGATTATGCAGGTTGTTGAAGAAAACAAAGAGATAAAGAGTCAAGTTTTCAAATTGATGAGCTCCTTGAGTGTGAATGAGCGAGGTAAGTTCTCTTCTCAACCTCAGTCCACACCCTATGGTGAACACATGGCGTAATAGAATTTGAAGGATGTGAATGTCATTGTAACATGAAGTGGTGATTCATTACGCATCCCAACAATGGACAAATCAGAGGATGTAGAAAATGATCAAGATAATAGTGATGTCGAGCTACCCAAGGAACCTGAGGATACAAAGAGTCTTATTAAGGTACCATTCCTTCAAGCTTTAAAATCAAGCAAGCGAACTCTGGATTCTAACAATAAAATCTTAGAGAATCTAAAGCAAGTAAAAATCAATCTTCCTCTTTTGCATTTAATTAAACAAGTTCCTACTTATACAAAAGTCCTCAAGGATTTGTGTATAGTTAAGAGGAAGCACTATGTGTAGAAGACAGCGTTCCGGACAGAGTAAGTTAGTTCTCTAATAGAGCAGCGGATTCCTACCAAGCACAAGGATCCTAGTTTTCCAACCATTACGTGCAGCATTTGAAATCATGAGTTTGGGCAAGCTTTGCTAGATTTAAGAGCTAGCGTGAATCTAATGCCAATTCTATTTATTTACAGTTGGGGTTGGGAGAAATCAAACCAACCATTGTGGTATTGCAATTGGCTGACCGTTTAGTCAAAGTACCTTGGGGTGCGGTAGAAGATGTTTTAATTCAAATTGACAAATTTTATTATCCTGTTGATTTCCTAATCCTTGACACTAGCTGTGTTGTTGATTCTACTTCTAAAATTCCTTCGATTTTGGTAGGCCTTTACTTGCTACTGGTAATGCTCTTATTAATTGCAGGAACTGACTTATGAAGCTGTCTTTTAGAAACATGACTCTCGAGGTGAATATTTTTCAAATTACAAAACAGCCAGAAAATGATGACGAGAGCCACCAGACATACATGATTGACTCACTCATGGATAGGGGAGTTTCTGTAGCTCATCATTTTGATCTCCTTGAGTATTTTCTTGTTCATTCTGAGTTTGATTCTATTAGTGATCCATCTGATATAGTTGATATTTGTGCTATTTTTGATAGGACTCAGGACTATAGCACTCGGACATGGCAACCGAAGTTTGAGGAGTTGCCTGAGAAAGGTGAAAAATAAATTCCTTCATGTGTGGAAGCACCCAAAGTTGTATTGAAGCCTCTGCCTAAGGGTTTAAAGCATGTTTTCCTTGGTCCAGTTGACACTTTTCTTGTTATTGTCTCATCTGAATTGTCTGAGTCTCAAGGTGAGAAATTAATTTGGACCCTAAATGAGCATAAGTTAGTCTTAGGTTGGAGCATTGTTGATATAAAAGGTGTTAGTTCCTTGGTCTGTTCTCATAAAATAAATTTGGAGGAAGGAACTAGCCCTCGTAAAGACCCCCAACGTAGGCTTAATCCCACTATGAAAGAAGTGGTGAAAAATGAAGTGTTGAAACAAGTAGATGCAAGAATTATATATCCGATTGTTGATAGTAAATGAGTAAGTCCTACACAGGTTGTTCCTACAAAGTCAGGTGTTACCGTGGTGAAGAATGATCTTGGAGAGTTAGTCCCTACAAAACTTGTGACTAGGTGGCGGATGTGCATTGATTACAGAAAATTGAATGCTACCACCAGGAAAGACCATTTTCCTCTCTCTTTTATTGATCAAATCCTTGAGCGTGTGGCTGGTCATCCTTTCTATTGTTTCTTGGATGGTTATTCTGGTTATTATCAAATTGAAATTGCATTAGAAGACCAAGAAAAAACCACTTTCACTTGTTCTTTCGGTACTTATGCTTTTCGTAGAATGTCATTTGAATTGTGTAATGCACCTGCTACTTTTCAGCGTTGTATGATGAGCATTTTTAGTGACATGGTTGAAAATTACATCAAAGTTTTTACGAATGACTTAACTATTTTTGGATCTTCTTTTGATGCATGCTTATTGAATTTAGAGAGAGTGTTGACTCGTTGTGAGGAAAAGAAATTGGTTTTGAATTTGGAGAAATGCCACTTTATGGTACTTTTAGGTATTGTCTTAGGGCATATTATTTCTTCTAGGGGAATAGAGGTTGATCAATCTAAGGTTGAATTAATCTCTAAGTTGCCTACACCTAAAACAGTAAAGGATGTGAGATCATTTCTTGGTTATGCGGGCTTTTATAGGAGGTTCATACAGATTTTTTCCACCATATCTAGACCATTATGTTACCTTCTAGCTAAAGATGTCCCATTTGAGTGGACACAAGCTTGTCAAGAGGCATTTAAAACGCTAATTGGCAAGCTTACCTCATCAGCCATAATGGAGCCACTTAACTGGACTTTACCTTTTGAGATCATGTGTGATGCTAGTGATTTTGTCGTAGATGCTGTTCTTGGACATCGAAATGAGGGGAAGCCTTTTGTCATTTACTATGCTAGTAGAACTCTAAATAGTGCTCAGATGAATTACTTCACCATGGAAAAAGAGTTGTTAGCTGTAGTGTTTGCTTTGGATAAGTTTCGTGCTTATTTAATTGGTTTTCCTATTATTATTTTTATAGATCATGCAGCCCTTAAGTACCTTCTTACAAAGAAGGATGATAAGGCACGATTAATACGATGGATTTTACTTTTGCATGAATTTGACATCACTATCAAAAATAAGAAAGGAGTGGAGAACGTAGTGATTGACCGTCTCTCGAGGCTCACATTTGAGGATACCTCTGACCACTTGACAATCAGGGTTGATTTTCTTGATGTGTATTTATTTTCTATTACTTCTCTATCATGGTTTGCTCATATTGTGAATTATTTGACTGCAGGTGAGATACCGGTGGATTGGAGCGCTTAGGACAAGAGGAAGTTCATGACTGAGGTACGTAATTTCTGTTGGGATGACCCTTTTCTTTTCAAATACTGTCCTGACCAAATTTGTAGGCGTTGCATCCCTGATGAGGAGATTGCAAGCGTTTTGAAATTTTGTCACACCCAAGCTTGTGGGGGCCATTTTTAAATGAAGAAAATCTCTACAAAAATTTTGTAGTGTGAATTTTATTGACCCACTTTGTTTAAGGATGCAAATATCAATTGTCGCTCATGTGAAAAGTGTCAAAAGTTAACAGTTATGTCCCGCCTTCATATGATGCCCTTAAACCCAATTTTAGTAATTGAAATTTTTGATTGTTGGGACATTGATTTTATGAGATTATGTCCTCCTTCTTTTGGATGTCAATATATTATTGTGACAGTAGATTATCTGTCAAAATGGGTAGAGGTAGCAGCTTGCAGGAGCAATGATAATAAGACGGTAATTAAATTTCTTAAAGAGAATGTATTATCTCGATTTGGTATATCACGTGCTATCATTAGTGACCAGGGTACACATTTTTGCAACTGTTCTTTTGAAGCTTTGATGAAAAAATATGGAGTGGTTCATAAGATCTCTACTACCTACCACCCTCAAACAAGTGGATAGGTAGAACTTGCAAACAGGGAAATTAAGCAAATTTTGGAAAAAATGGTCAACCCGGATCGCAAGGATTGGTCTTTGAGACTAGTTGATGCGCTTTGGGCCTACCATACAGCTTTCAAAACTCCTTTAGGCATGTCACATTATAGACTTGTTTTTGAAAAACCTTGTCACTTACTTGTGGAGCTCGAGCATCGAGCCTATTGGGTCATCAAGCATTTCAATTTTGATATGTGAGAAGTAGGCAAGCTTAGAAAATTTCACTTGAGCGAGTTAGAGGAGTTGAGATATGATGCTTATGAGAACTCTAAAATCTATAAGGCTAAAATGAAAGCGTTTCATGATAAAAATATTTTGAGAAAAATGTTTAAGCCTTATTATCGAGTGTTCTTATATGATTCTAGACTCTATAAGCACCCCAAAAAAACTTCGGTCTAGGTGGACCGGGCCTTTTGTAGTAAAGAATGTTTTTGCAAATGGGGCAGTGGAAATAGAGAATACTAAGGATGGTCGAATCTTTAAAGTAAATGGTCAGCGCCTTAAAGTATTAATTGATAGGCAAGTTCCGATCGTAAAAGACATTCCACTTGAGGATGTGGTCTATCAACCTTGACCACACCACGCATGTATGTTTTTCTTTATTTTTTTTTTGTTTATTTTATTTATTTATTTATTTTTCATTTTCTTTTACTTTTAGTTTGCTGTTGTTTTCTTTGTTTTTGTTTGCATGTTAGTTTCATTTTGTCATTTCAGGTTACCATCTTTGGTACTTAACGAATTACCCACGTCACTCATTAGGTATATTCTACCCTTTTTAGCTACTCCTCATTCAAATTTGATTCTTAAACATTGAGGACAATGTTTCATTTAACTTGGGGGGCGTGCAAATTCAATATTTAAAATGTTTGTTGGAACTCTGTGGCATATTTTCATGTGTCAAATGTTTTTAATTTTACATCACACGTGCATCATTTTCACATGTGTATTCTTATTCATAACCATCTTCGTGAATTCTCCAAACCAACCATAATCTTTTTTTTTTTTTGCTGAAGCATTCACAGAACCCCTAATGCACTCATCCAAGCTTTGTGGTAATATGAGAAAGATAAAGCCCAAAAAAAATTATTAGTGCCGGACTTACGTGAAAGCTATATCAGTTTTAGCCTTTTTACTCCAAGGGCTGCCATCAAAATAAAAACAAATATAAAAGCTGAATAATAAAGTCCAAAAAATGTTAAGTGTAAAGTCTAATTGTAAATATTTAAGATTTAAAATATTATGAAATCATGCTCAAATATATCTCAGTGTGAAAAGATATTAAATTCAATAATATAAATTATATCTAATTATTTATATTCACATTTTAGCATTTTAATCCAATAATATGGTATTTAGAATGCACTTTCGCCCACTCATCAGTGCTTAATGTTAAAAGCTCAAGGTTATGAAACAGTGATTGTGGTAAGAACAATGTGAGAGTGAATAGTGAAAAGTGAATAATAGAGCTAGAAAGTAAAGAAGAACGCAATGAATATAGTGGTTCACTAACTGAAGAGCTTGACTAATCTACTATAATGGAGTCTCTTGCTCCTTAGAAGATTTTCATTGCTTGGGGAAGAATATAAATGTTAAAGTTGTTCAGATTACAATCTATCTTGTATGAGGGGTTGTCTCTTGTATTTATACCCACAGGTTGGATGGTCCTCACGCCATCATCAAATGGTCTCCAAATTTGTTAGGATTTTATTTGAGGAATATTTGGTTATTAGAAACTAAATTGTCTACATTCCCTAGAACATGCTGACATTGCCTTCTAGAACATGCTGAGGTGGTATCGTGACCTATCTCTGAACTTGGATACGTTGTGATCTTTCATATTTGCGAGAGGTCATATTGCTTGGCATGACCTCTTGTTCATTTGGACAATTCTTGAATAAAGGAGCTCTATTAATACCCCTGACCTAAACTGGAAATACTGAACTTCCTTGTGAAATGATATGGCTGACTTGATCACCTTTGCCTAAGGTTGTATGTGGATGACTCGGGCACCTTTGCCTGAGGTTAGACGTGCAATTGAAATTCAAGGATCAGACCTTATTATTGAACCTTGCCGTAGACGAGACATGAAGATATCTTTCCACTTATTTTTCATATTATTTTTAGAATCATCAATTCCCATCAATTGATGCCACATGTAAAGTTATTGGACATTTTTTTTGATAAAATCAATGTATGTGCCTAAGAAACAAATTTTGTGGTATTTTTCATTAGGTGTGAAAATCACATGGCAAAGCCACGCGATAACTGCTAAGCACCGAATATTTTTCCCTTAGCAGTACCTTTGTCGCTAGGGGTCCGTTTGGCTAGAAAGAAAAAGATGATAAAAAGTGAAAGTGATAGAAAGTGAAGTGAAAGAAAAGAAAATAAAAAAAAATATTTTCTTGTATGTATTTGATTAGGATGAAAATTTTGTAAGAAAGTTTTAAGAAAATTTTATTCTGTAGTTTGGAAAGCAAGAAATTTACAAGAAGTTTTATTTAATTGTCTGAATTACCCTTATGTATAATTATTCAAAAGTGGCTCTACCCATATGGCTACAAAACATGAAATTGACAATTAATTTATGATCCTTTAATTTTTTTCAAGGCACAATTTGAGTTGCCCAGATAACTCAATGCCAATTATTAGGTTCATACCTTAATAGAATGTAACATTCACGCTATATACTCTAGATAGCTTGTCAAGAGGGAGTATATCTGTTTATTGTAATGGATAAGAGAAGGATCACATGCCTAAGAACCATAAAACCAAATTATTAAATAAAAAATGCAATAGATTTTGACGAGCCCGAATTTGACTGGGTCAAACCAAATTTAAATAAACCAAGAAAGTCCAAAGAAAGCCGAATTGAGATGGGTCAACCCAGGAAGTCCAAAGCACCAAAGGCCCACGCCGAAGAGAGGAGACAAAATGGGCATCGCCCAGGGGGTCACCTAAGCCGGGCGCCACCCAAGGCTCCCTTGGTTCTCTTGAGTCCAACATAGGTCCTCTTGATTCCAACACAGGTCCAGCCACTCCAACGCAGGTCTAGTCACTCACGATCAAATCCAACCCAGAGTCCTCCTCCGACGGAATAAGGACACAAGGGAGAATATCGGGATAGACATTGAAGTAGATCTATTCCTACCTTAACTGTGCTTATCAAAGAGATCTATTCCTACCAAAATTGTACTCATCAGTTTGGAAGACCCCTTCCTCAGGTCACCGTTTCACCGCCTTAGAGAGCCTATATAATGTGAGCCTTCTCCACATAAAGGTTATGACCTCCTTAAGATCTCTACACATACCCTCATACACACTGCTCTCTCTCTCTCTCTATTGTAATTCTTCGGGGTATATTCTCCCGGTTACTCATCAAATAAACACCTCCGGCTACCGCTGTCGTTCCCAAGAGAGGACGTGGGTCAACCGGATCAAACCACTATAAATTTCTGTGTTGGTCTATTATTTACTGTTTTACTTTTGATTGTCATTGATTGTTTGTTAATTGCTCATTAAGAACACTCATTCATCTACTTGATTGTTGATCTTGCGCAAGACAATTTTGTGCATCATCAGATTTCAATAACAAATACTATCTTAAATGACTTAATAACACTTAAGACACAAAAGTAGTAACCAAAATCTCACCAAACATAAATTATGTCCAAATTATTAAAGAAACATGCAATGTTATTCGACCACACTCAGGGGCGGATTTACGGTGGGGACAGTGGGGGCCACTGCCCCCACTACAATCCAAAAAAATTAGGAATTTGTTTAAAATTTTAGAGAATTTACAATGATTTATTTGTTTGCCCCTACTATTGAAGTCAGGTAAACTCTTGCTACCCTTTGAACTTGTTTTAAAGATGATTTACAGAAGCTTGTGTGCTCATTCATGGAGGTTTAAGGGTTTTTTTTTTCAAAACGAATAAGAGATTGAAGATATAATATTGTAAGTGTATATTAAAGCTGTCAGTTTACCTATTGGTCTATGGGTGTGAACGAGCTGTCTTATGCTAACTAATTGTTTGGTGTTCTGAGTTAGCCAAACTACTTGTTGCCTGTTGTGCTGAACAAACAATGTTAGTGTAGCTAATTTATTAATTTAATTTGTGTGATTTAATTTATTATGGTCTTTAAATTAACTGTAAATTTCATTAAACATTAGAATTTGAGTTGATTGACTGTTTTATTGAAATCATATCATTAGATTAATAAATTAAATTAAAATTTGTCTATGGGCTAGCACTCTTGTTTGGACCCACTTGGTGTCTTGGCCGATGTCTATGGTGGTTGGATGGTGGAATGAAGTGGTTCGAACTAGTTTGGTTAGGAGTATTTTTACTTATCAATAGTAGTAAGAGCAATTACAATATGTCAGCAAAAAAAATTATTATAATAAACTTTATTGATTAATAAAAACATATATTATAGACTAGGTGTGTGTGCCTATAAGTTGAGAAATCTATTTTCTAAATTTTTTCTTTTTTGTCTTTGAAGGGCATGTCTTGAGCTTTGTTGAATATTATGTTTTAGAATAAAATAAATTAACAAAAACAAAATATAAAAGATTTTGGATAATTTTATATTTTAGAGAATAAGTACAATTCTCTCTTAAAGTAAAAAGAAATTAGACTTAAGAGAGTCGTAAAATCTTAAGAATTAGACTTAAAAATAACTTTAAGCGCACAACTTTCTTTTGAGTTTCTTTATCTCAAATTTATTGTTTTTCCTTTGTAATGACACACAAAGACAGAGATCTAATCATCCTAAAACAACGACAATAACTCAAACTACAATTCAATAGAAGCACTCTAATCATCACTCACTTGTCGCGAGTTGGTAGACCATTAGAGTGTTAATTTCTTATTGACACTTTTCTTACATTGCTTGTGTATGCATGATAGGTCACCAATTAGTGTTCTTTTAATGAAATTATAGTTATTAAAAAGGTAGGAAGAACTAATGATTTTTAAAATTATATTAGTGTTACAATTTTTAATTTTTTATTGTGGCATAAGTTGCCCCCACTGAAAAAAGTTTCTAGCTCCGCCCTTGACCACACTATAAAACTAAGTCCAAGAAACTTATAATCCTCTAACCGAAAATGCATGTATCATCGTCACCACTCGACCTTTAATTTATAGCATCGGGCCTCCTTGTGATAGTTGTCGAATCAAAAATAAATAGCGTATTTCTTCAGGATATATAAGAAATGTTCTCCCTTTGACAGAATTTGCATTCAAGTACTCAAAAGCGGTCATTCGACTGTCAATATCTAACCCTTCAACATCCATGACAGCTTTGTAAAGGTCTGAATAATTTATGCAAGACTTACTCTTCTCATATGCATCAGCTAGTCTTGTCATGTTATTTGCAACAACATTCATTGTTTCGACACTATCTCTGCATTTTTTGGCTTCTTTGAATTATGTCTCATAGGCTTTGAAGATCCAAGGTTGCGATTGCTTTGAGCATGTACGAGAAAACCATCAAATAGGATAAAATCTATTGTTGCGGGAAAAAAAAAATTTCCTGAGAAACATTCATTTCTTGCTAAACAAACGGCAGATTTTTTTTTCTTTCTCCCTCTTTCCATCATTCTCTCGCTAACGAAACAAACCCTAGAGGTTGAACTAGTAGTTGGGTTTTTTTTCCCGCTAATTATCCCATAAGTCCCTCACGGTAGAAGCACATGGCTGATTCCATTACAATATAAATGAATGTAAATTATTCTAGAGAATATGAACACTTAAAAGTTGATGGCATGGAGATACACTACTGAAACCAAATCACAAAGAAATTTAAATTATCAAATAGCACGACACTTATTAAATTACTTTATGATAATTATCTAATATTAATGCTTGTAATTTGTATTGCATATTTATAAAAATATAATAACGGTTCACATTATTTCAATCTTCATACGATTTCATGTATATGATTTCATCTAAAAAAAAAAAATTTGATGAAGCAGGCTGGGAGGGAAAGGCTTGTAGGAAAAAAAAATGGTTCTAAATAAATTATTTGAGCAACTTGAGGCTTAAATAAAAGTGGGACTCACACCTCGAAATTAGTGGGACTAAGTTTAAACGTGTTCTCTTCCGTGAGGAGATTAATATGGTATATCTATTTGTCCAAAACCATTAAGATTTGAATGAGAAATTATGTCTCATAGTAACCTATTTGAATTGATGAAATAAACTAATATTGGTATAGTAAAATAAGGTTTGTCTCACATTGGAAGAAGACCAACACTTTAGTGAGTTAATATACTCCTAGTTGACTTCATCGGTTAGGCCCAAGGAGTACCACACTTTTATGAACAGAACGAGCACTTACACTTCCTTGGTAATCACACACATGTGCGCGCTGCCCGCTCTCCACGACCTGACCCGTCCGGGCCAGGCTTGGGCTTGGGCAAGGGCAAAAAAACTATATTTTTTTTGGACAAAATTTATTTAGAACAGTGCGGGTCATGGGTCAATCCAATTGGATCCGAAGGCGGATCGAAATTAAAATCCCAATTGAATTTTAAATTGCTTTCTATTATTTTGAACTTGGCGCCAAAAAAGGGTCTAGTTCATTCCAGGAGGTGTCTTTTGTTTGTTCAGATTAGAGAGTGTATCTCTTTCAACCTAAACAGTGGCATCTGATGTCTCTTCAAGTGATCTGAATAGCCACCAAGGGTCTATAAATGGAATGTCCCATTGTCATTTCATTCCATCCAAATTCTTGATTCCAATTTCAGAATTTCTTCTCTCTATATATTTATTGTTGCATTATTCTTTTGTTTCGGTTCAAGTATAAACACAATTTGTGTTTGTTAAAATCTTGAAGATTGAAGTGTTGTTTCTTAAAGAACGTAAAATTCGTTATATATTGGGAGACAATTGTTCATCAACCTTGAGGACCGAGAGGGAGCAAGTTAATTTGAAGCAGATTCTATTTCACAAGGCTCCGATTGAAATTCTGATTTTTATTATTTATTGTTTGTAAAGATCTACGTTAATGTGAGTGCACTATTTTTAAATTTTGTTTATTGCATAAATTAGATTTAATACAATTTAATATAATTTAATTATATACCTAATTTTGAAAACAAGGCTCATCACCAATAAGGGTGGCATAGTCCACAAGACTCTTATCACTGCAAAGTCTAGAGACAGTCAAAATTTACATAACCTTACCTTACATACGAAAAAACTGTTTCCATAATTCTTAATCATTTTTTAATTCATAATGAAACAAAATTATAGCTTCAAGGCCAACATAATAAAGTAATACTAAATTAAACCACATTTGGACTTAGAAATCACTTATTGGGGGGTTTTTAGCTGAACCATTTTCTCAAAGCCAGTTACTTTCCTGAAATATTCCTCTCCCTGCAAAGTTGTAACAGCACCTCTACGACGCCATCTATATCTTCTTCTTCTTTCATTCTTATTTTCTCCTTCAGTTCTCTAGCTTTTCTCCTTACACCCTCCCCACTCCTGTCCACCACAATCTTTCTTACAACTTTTGAGATCTCTTCTCTTTGGATCTTTCCATTTTTTCCTCTCTCAACCTCCAAACCAACACCAACCTCCTCCAGCAATTGAGCATTAAATGGCTGGTCAAGAAGCATGGGGAGGGCTATAATTGGAACACCAAAATACGTACTTTCCATTGTAGAACCCCATCCACAGTGACTCACAAAGCCACCAGTACTAGAATGGCCCAGAATATTTGCCTGTGGGGCCCATCCCTCCACAACCATTCCTCTCTCTCCTACCCTATCAAGAAATCCTTCTGGTAGTGCATCTTTAACCATTGTTTTTTCCCCCATGGGAAACCTAACCACCCATATGAAATTGACCTTGCTAAGCTCTAGCCCGTGAGCCACCTCTTCCATAACTTCCTTGGACAGAAAATACTCACTTCCAAATGAAACAAACACTGTTGAGGCTTCTTCTTTTTTGTCCAGCCATTTCATGATCTCCTTATGCTCATCTTGGTTAACAGGGTCTGGAACAAGTGGACCGACGGGAACTATCTTCTTCCCAGTTAAAACGGGAAGATAATCGATATATTTTCCTTCAATTTCTCTAAACGACTTTATCAAGAGGATTTTATTTGATCGCTTAAGAGATTCAGCAAAAAGATCCTGGGGTTTAACATCATTTACAGAAGAGTCCACCACCTCGGGCTTCTTAGTGATCCTGGGCTCACGAAAATAAATTTTCGGGAATGGAAAATTTTGGCCTGCCTTCTTCAAGAAGTGAAGGCCGAAAGAAGTCGCCGCTGCTCCGGTGGTGAGAAAATAAACCGCCGGAATACTGTGAGAGGAAGCTATAGCTGCTGCCCATGGTTGATTGAAGTCATATATAAGCAAGTCAGGTTTTAGGGTATTGATTATATTTGAGAAGGTAGGACTTGCCATTTCAAAGGCCTTTATGAGAGTGGAATTGAGGTGGGTGGGGAGGCCATTAGTTGTGTGGAAGTGAGGAGGAAGTTCAGGGGAGCAGGGTAGATGGAGTTCAACTGTTTCTATTGAGAGATAGTATTCTTGGGTAATTCTTTGCTTAATGGAACTGAGATTGATTGGTGTAGAACAGAGGTATACATGAAAGTTTCTCTTTGCGAGTTGTTTGCCTAGCTCGAGGAAAGGGGAGATGTGACCATGAGCTAACCATGGCAGCATAAGAATACTGAAATTAGTTTTTTGGGTATCCATATAAACTACTCTTTGATCAGAGAGAGAGAGAGAGAGAGAGAGATAGGGTCTTATGAACTGAGGCTTGAGGGTCTCCGGTGTGGATTTAATACTGTAATGAAGGAAAGGAAATATAACAATAATATTGGCTGCAACCAATGGAAACAATAAGAAGGTGACAATGATGAAAAATCAAAATGGGTTGGCCGGCCAAACTGTTCAAAGAAGATGTATTATTCCAGCCTCACTTTTTGAGCTTTTGACACATCCATGGGGTTTTGAAAAAAAAAATTCAAATAAAAGTTGGTTTGAAAATAATTCTCAAATTCAGGTACTTTTAAAAACGTCAGTTGGTATGACGTTTTTAGGCTTACATACGTCAGTTGATCTAACGTTTTTTTGCCTAAAACGTCGATTGGTCTGTCGTCAGGAGCCTTAAAAACGTTAGTTATACTGACGTAATTGACGTTTTTAAGTTAAATGTGTCCATCGTTTTTCCCCATTTTCTTTCTTTCCTCTTATTTTCGCTTTTCTGAGCCCTATCGTTTTCAGGCGATCGAAATTTCACCATCTGCACCCCCATAGCAGCCTCACCATCTATTTACCAAATGTTGTATCTCAAATGAAGTATCAAAATCTCATACATTAAATATTTGTTGGAAGTTAGTAGACTCCACCGATCTAACAATTTACTCTGATTTGGGATACAAAATTTTGTAAATGATTTGGTAAACATAGAATTACTAGTCACAATAATAATATTAGACCATATTATTATCACATCAATAAATTTACATATTGTATTACACTAATGCTATTGAGACATAATTGAGGGACATAATTTGGGGACATAATGAGTTGTCACCAATGAAATGATAGTGAAATATAATTAATGATGGGTCCCATTGTAACATTAAATGAATTTATTATCATTTTATTGGTGACAACTCATCATGTCCCCAAAATTACGTCCATAATTTATATCCCAATAGTATTGCTCATTGTATTAAGACTTTAGATCCCAATAGCATTTATTGTATACAAATCACTAGAACTGCGTATATTACCCCCGTACTTTGTTAAATCGGGTATCATCAAATCATCTATCTATAGTACTACAATGATAATTTTCGTTTGGAAGGAGGCTTGAAAAACCATGTGGACAGGTGAATAGTTATTGCATAACATAGATTGATAATTATTTAAATATGTGAGATCAATCTATCCACATGTTCTTTAATCATTTGATAATTACATCATTTCAACATAATAATATGGTATGTCGATTACACGTTTAACTGACCCTTATTTTATTTCTAACCCTTAATAAGCCAATAACCTTAGCTGATCAACCTTATATTCTAATGCAGCTCAGCACTATGCAAACATCTCAAGCAAGTGGATTCGGTTTGTTAAGCCGGCTGGACACTTCACATGCAGTTAGTTTAGATAGTCAGAGATAGCAGTGCAACGTAAGTGAAAAGTGATGAATTTTAAAGGAGAGAATTTAATGTAAATAATTTTGAGAGAGATATTAGTTGTCATTGGATGAATCTAATTGAGACCATCGGATGAATTGATTAATCTTTGTTCTGTTTTATATTATAGATAGAGTGTTGTGTTTGAGAACTATATAGAGTGCTATATCAGAAAATTAGTTATTACTCATGCTTGAACCTACTATGTAACATAAAAAATCATAAATTAAAACTTTGCATATAAGCGCAAATAATTTTTTTCAAACACAGGCCACTTTAACGACAGAGACAAATTGAAAATCATATAAACATAGATTTAAAACAAAAGTATTAACAATAAAAATTACAACTCAATCTAGAATGACAACCATTTAACTTGCTCCTCAATAACAACAAAGCAATGAAAAACTACAAAAAAAAAATTGCTCTTTTCCAATTCATATTAGATTAATAATTGTCTATACCTAAAAACACTTTGTAACATGAAAACAATCCATACAATACTTGGGCAATAACACTATTGACGTACACATCTATATTATGTTCACATAAAAGTTATTAGACTAAATACAAAGTAAAGATCCAGTCAAATGTTACTAAGCTAACCACACAAAAAATTAAATCATCACAAATCGAGTTAATCACAAATTGCACCCTGAAAGATCGTTCGAATCTCAATTTGTACCCTCAAAAATAACAAATCTCAATTTACATCATCAAAGATAGAAATTTGCATCAATGCGCACCTAAAACTAACAACCGTCAGTTTATCATCTAAAACTAAATAGATAAATTACACATAGATCCTGATGTGAAACCCGCAAAAAATAACGAGATCTAACAACAAAAGTAACCCAAGATCGTTCTATGATCAGATTTGAATGAAAGACCTCGACCCGTTGTTTACGACAAACATGAACCTCGGTATATATGACCTCAACCCGCTGTTTGTGTGAAACAAGGACCTTGGTATAAAGGAATACGCCACAAATGGTGTGGAAACCCGTTTGATAAGTCGCTGGTGAACACCACGAAAATTCCCGATAAGTTCGTTTAGTTCTTCAAAGAACCAAAGAGAAAAATGCTCTCACAATTTGCTGAATAATAATCTGGCTTTTCATTGCTTTGAATGCCTATTTATAAGGCTCGTCATTACAAGGATTAGAAAACTTCCTAAAATAGCTATCCTAATTAAGAAATATATTTTACTTGTTGGTAAAGAAATATCTCTTATTTTCCTAAGACTCTTACTTGAAGAAAAGAAAGAAAATCAGTCCTGTAATTGGTTGATCACATGTCTAAATAGAAAAAAGAAAGTACTTGGCATTCAAGCCTTACAATCAAACCCCAAAAAAAAGTGAATAGTGCGTTGTTACTGTAGCGTGAACAGTGCGGCGCTACTGTAACTTCGAAAACCCTAGTTCATAAGAAATAAAACATATGGACTAAGCATCCTCAAGCCCACTTACTCTAACAATAATAATTCTTTAACAAATTGGACGCCTTAACAACAATAGACTAATTTAAGCTTAGCCTTAGCCCCTAGTTGGATTCTTCTAGAACTTGAATCATGTTGATAAATCTTTGTTGTCCATGTGGATCATGATCATATAAACAAAAATCGTTTTTCGTTATGATTTTTTTCGTCGCTAAATTGAAAAAAAATAGTCGTCAATAAGTTTTTGTGACGTTTTTTTTTCGTCGCGTGTTCATTGTAATAGCCTTGTCACAAAAAAATCTTTGTGACAAAAAAAAATGTTACTAAAAGTTACAAAATTGTAGCTAAAAAGTATTTTAGCTTAAAAAAATAAAAAATAATAATTTAATTAATTTTTCACGACGTAAAAAAATCGTCGCAAATACTTTTTTTACAAATAAAAAAATAAAAAATGATAATTTAATTAATTTTTCACGACGTAAAAAAATCGTCACAAATACTTTTTTTATAAATAAAAAATAAAAAACAATAATTTAATTAGTTGAATAAATGCATAAAAAATTGTACACCAATAATACCTGTGTTCAATAAAAAATTAACATAATTAATACATTTCATATCTTTTCCATTCAACATACATTTCACATCTTTTTTAAAAAGAAAAAAAATTTATTTCCAAAAAGAATGAATTACAAGAATCAAAGAACAAGTTCTAAAAATAGGAAAAATGGCTTTAATCGTTCAAGAGGATTTAAACCATCTCTAATTACATTTAATGTCTCTTAAACTTGAACAACTCCAGCAGTCCAGCTCATTGCCTTGAAATACCATTTCCAAGCTCAACACTATTCAGGATCTGCATAATCAAATTGACCACCGTACATAACCTTCCCCCTCCTAGCAGTAGAGATCCTGGACTGATCCTGATGCAAAACCAACTTTCCATCTAGTGTCATTTATAAGGGATGTTACAAGGTAGTAATTAATCGTAGAACATGTTTGTAATGTGTCACAATTTTCTCCATTCGATATCTGATAAATGTTCATTACGCACAGGTTTTTCAGACAGTTCTTTCAATTCATATGCATTACTCAGCTGGCCTATGCACTATTCCGTTTGATGGGGGCATTGGGAAGGAACATCATAGTTGCAAACACATTTGGTTCATTTGCAATACTTACAGTTCTTGTGATGGATGGATTCGTGTTGTCACGAGAAGATAATTCAGAATCAGGACATATGCTGCTAAAATTGAATTTGAACATTTTCCTTCTAATGACTACCAATCAACAGAAGATTGCCATCAACATTTATGCTCGTTATCACAACCTAAAATGCAGAAGGAAATTTGTTACATTAGGCTAAACAAAAAAAATTAATGATGTGATCTGTACACTTAGACAGTATTACTGACTTGTCACGTGATGTAGAAATACTATATCCCCACAAGAATCACAGACGAGCTTACTTAAATATACAACAAGCTCAAATTAACTAAGGAGCTGAAAGGTGAGATTCCCTATTGCATGAATAGTAATTGTAAACAACAAAAAATATAAGCTTTTACCCAAGATCAAATAAAGTGTGAACGGGAGCAAGAGCGGGAACGAGAGTAGGTGTGCAAAAGTGGACAAGTTTTAAAAAATCTCAGAGCGGGAGCGCCTTGAGAGCGTCATACTATATATATACATACACTGATACACATACAATCCAGCATGAGAGGACTAGTCCAAGTATGCATCTGAATGAAAAAAACCACATCCTGGTACAGCCACAACCCCGGCTTGTTTAATTAGTTCCTCCACAAATTCGGCCTGCAATGCATCACCGACAACAATCATTGAAACAAAAGAATAAGTATCTTACATCAAAAATCCTATTTGTGTAAATACTCAGGCAAGGTTGCATTCAATTTGAGAAGGCTAGCTTAATAATTAGACACCAAGCTATATACAGTTTAATAACTAACCTAGATATATAGAGTTTGATTGGCTCATCTTATTTGGTTCTGAAAAAAATGATAATTGAAGCATCAACTGTGTTGTTTGAAACCAACAACCTCCCCTTTTAATGCCAAAAAAAAATAGTTGTTTTATTGACATTGAACATTGCTTGATAGTAGCTCATTAAAATAGACATACCAATAAAATTCATGAGGAAATTTAAAGCCATATAATATCCATTGATGTAACCATTTCAAAATACCCGTTGTTTGCTGGACTTATGGATTTGTAAAAAGATTGGAAAATACCCTTCTCTCATTAACTGGGACTAATTACACAAACTAACAAATTATAAAAAAAAAATCAAATCAAAACACAACCCACAATCATAAATCATATTAAAAGCAAAAATATCATAACAATTCAAATTCATTCAAAACTACAAAATTTCTATTTGTGGAATGGTAGCCCCGAAATCTATGCTTGCATAACCAAGAACGGGGAAAGACAGGAATTTTTTTTTAATTTATCATGCAAGCTGCTTCAATGAAGAATCAAACTATCTATCAACCATTCTCAAGGTTCTACAAGGTAAGCATATCTTATGGATGCAAAACTTATTAGCAAATCCAAACACATACATAACAAGTACCAAAATAATAAACCTTGACACGTATATATCGAGACATTCTAGGTTCCAAAACGGTTGACATTTCAATATCAAATTAACATTCACAAAAAATGGACCCAAAATCCCCACAAACCTCCAAAATAGAAAAATGAATAAGTGTGAGATTGTGAAGTGTGCGATTGTTGGGGTGTGTGAATCTTTGTGTGGGACTCTGTATGTGTGCGTGCGTGTGGTAATTGTGGCAGTGAACAAGGGCAGAGCCAAAATTTTTGTTTATCCCGGGCTAAGCTAAGTATTCATACCCAAATTAGAAAAACAAACTAGAGAAACAAATATCACCTAGGAACATATCATACCCAAATTGCACATTTCACCTAACATAATTAATTTGCACTTAATTTGCACCCAAAATAAATCCTACATGATCATAGAAGTATCCATAAAGCCATAGAATATTCGGATGTCGAAGATGGCTCTGTATTTCGACTTCACAGCGAAGCTGATGCTCAACCTGAGACTGTTTCAACTGGGTCTTGAAGAGCACCTTCAGTACCACAATATGATTGCTCAGGAAAAATATACACATTACATTGGCCATAGGGATAAACACAATCCAAAATGATGATGCAGATTAACTATTTTTCCAATTCTTTTGTACTTTGTTTGGCTTCCAAAAAGGCAAATATTTGAAATCATTTAGTCATCAATTCAACCTAATTGGTGTTAAATTTAAAGCATGAATGCTAACGAATATCAGGTAGATATATGAAACATGATTTGAGAACATAAACCTTTCATGGGCCGAAAAAATGAGTAGCAAAATACATGCATTTCATTATAACGGAGCCTAATTTCCATTGAGACCAAGCCACCCAATCTCAGCAACAATTGATAGAAAATGATTAAAAAACACATGTTTGAGGTTTGACTGATCCAAAAGTTTCTTGAGGCCAAAATCTGGAAAAAAGAAAGTGCCAGAGCATGGAAACAATATCTAGAACATAAGACTTAAGTCTGACAGTCAAGATCACCATACCCTCTTTTCCCTCGCCAAATAAACATGAAAAAACTTTCCTCTTCCGAGTGGCTTCCCAATGTCAAAGTCATTTAAAATCCATCTTTTGTTCTCCACTGCAACCTCTGAAGAAGCCTGCACAAAATGAAACCCCAACGAGTATTTGAATTACCATTTATGGGTGCTAAACAAAGAAGAATGCCAATCACAATCATTACAAACTTCAAAAATTACATCTCTTTCCCTGATTCACTACAAAACAATACATCGTAGTAATAATCCCTGATAATTTTCAAGTAGAAAGGAAGTCCTTCAAAGTCCAAAACCATAATTCCTAAAATCCCTATGACTGTGATTGAGGATAATACTCTGGTCCGCACAAAAACCTACCTTTGAAAGCTTCAAATTCCAATACAATAAACCCTTACCCCTCCTAAATCATATGTAATCACTATTTTTTCTCCTTTTCCTTCAAGAAAATAGACATACTTAAGCACTACGAGCGATTGAACACAAGAACCGAACCCTAAGAATCCAAATTTTATAGGAAAATATCAATTAATAACCCTAAGAAAAGAAACTGCAAACAACAAAAGATTTCAGAAATCTTTAATCCACTCACCTTTCAAACGACGAGCAGCCCCCGAATCGTTCTCTATTGGGATCACCATCCAAAACCACACAGTCATCGTCCTCATTTTTCACTATAGACCCCGCAAAAGCACTCGAAGACTTCAATCTCTGTTTTAGGTTCAGCCATGGAGCCATTAGTCGTTGCTTGTCCGGAGATTTGGGGAAGCGACTGGCCTGAGAGAGAAGAGATAGAATATGGTTTTAGCGGAAGTGACTGACTGATTTTGGGAAAGTTTGCAGGTGGGTTGGGTTGGGTTGGATGGGAATTTTTTTTTTTTGGGTGGGCTGGTATACAGTGGTAATTTTTTTTTTTGTACTCCGAGCTTCAGCCCACCACAGTCCACCAGTAGATCCGCCCTTGGTGGTGAAGAGAAAGAAAGTTACCTGGGGTGAGGGAGGCTGAAAAATTTAACACCAAAATTGAACAAATTATCATGAAATTAAATCCAATTAAATCAACACCAAATTCTAATTAAAGAAACTCTACACCCAAAATAAAGAGAGGCAATTAATTAGTGTGTGCATACTTTGTGAGAGAGGAGAGAGGAAACTCTTTGAGAAATTTTGCCGAACATGTGGTGGACGAGGCGGGTTTAGGGCTATGAATGGTTCTTGAAGGTGGCAGCTAGTGCAAAAGAAACAAGGGGAAGAAGAGTCGTAGAGGATGAAAGTGAGAGATGGCTGAGGGTTGTTGTAAACTGGTAGTCGCTAGCAACGAAGGTCACTGTTGGTGTTGTTTCACTTGGCAAAGCCAATGGGTAGATGTGTGGTGTGGTAGAGGCAATCGAGAGAGAGAGAGAGAGAAGGATAAGGAAAGGAGCCAAGAGGGGCAAGAGAGACTTGACTGGTCGTTTCATCTATGGTGGCTATTGTCGGTGATGGGTGGGTGGCTAGCGAGAGAAGAGAGGAAGGGAGCCGATGGCAAGAGAAAGAGGAGTGAAAAGTGAGAGGGAGAGATCTATGAATGGAGTAAGGGGGAGAGAAAAATATGATTTAGAACAACTCCAACCCAACTCTCTAAATTAACTAGTCAAAATATATTTAAATATTATATTTTTTACTATAACTAACCATTTTTATAAGTTCACCCTAACAAATTTTTCTATTTTAACTAACTACTTCAATTAACTTTAACTAACTTTCAATAATATAATTCAAAAATCCCACATAGCCTAATACATCAACCCCATACTCATGACGTGCCATGACACGTCATCAAAATTTTGAATTTTGAATTTTGCAATGGTCATATTTTTGCAATTGTTATTTGCGTAATGCCTAGAATTCAACCCAAAGTATACCAAAACAATAATTCTAATCAAACTTTAAATAATACAACCTAATAGCAATTTAATATCCATTCACTTCAAATAACAAAAAACCAATTGATTAGAGCAATTCAACGATACATTGTATAAATTTAACCACCTATTTAACCAAAAATCAATAGCAAATTAACCACCTATTTAACAAAAATTAATACCAATTTAACCAAAAATCAATACTAATTTAACCACCCATTTAGCCTAAAATCAAAACCAATCAATAGCAAAAATCAATAGAGATGGGAGGTTTCAGAAGGGAAGGGAGAGGTGCGTTTCAGAATTGGGGAGGGGGGTCTGCAGCTTGAGG
This sequence comes from Ilex asprella, assembly GCA_023539305.1. NCBI lineage: Eukaryota > Viridiplantae > Streptophyta > Magnoliopsida > Aquifoliales > Aquifoliaceae > Ilex > Ilex asprella. The sequence continues at coordinate 9,961,053 of CM042201.1, forward strand.
TGGTGGGGGGAGGTGTTCGACAACAACACAAAGGGGTGGGGGTGTGGAGGGGGAGATAATACCTCGCAATTGGAGAAGATTTGACGGCAAGCAGATGGCGAGCTTCTTCTCCCTCTCTAGATTTGGCGAGCATGAAAGACCTCCTAAGTTTAGGCGAGAAGGATAGCTAGCCGGTTGGAGTTGATTTTTGGAGCCAGCCTCGCCAAACTAGCTAAAAATTGGGATTTAGCTAGCGGGTTGCAGATGTTCACACTCAAAAGTTAGGCAAAGATGGGTAAGAGAGAGGAGGGAGAAGAGGCATGAATTGCACAAGGGAGGGGCCAGTCAGAATACAGAAGATATGAAATATTTTGGGCGGGGAAACAAAAATTAAAGAATAGTTGAAAACCGTTGGATCATAAATTTAGAAATGATATACACTGCAAAAAACTAAAATTATTTTATTTATCTTTTGATGTTTGAATTGTATTGTATATTATCATAGATTTAAAATTAGAGTTAATTGCACTGGAGGTCCCCAAAAAATGGGATTTGTCTCATTTTAGTCCCCAATATTTCAATTACATAATTTTAATTGATGAAGTATTGAATATGTTTCAATGTGATCCCTTAAGTAGACAATGCCCAGAATGCTAACATTTTTTTATCATAAACTTGTCACTTAATATCTAAATATGGGAAAAATAATTTAGAAAACCCTTGACCAAATTTCTACCAAAATTTTGGTCAAATAGCTACGCAAATTACATAGTTTTGGTCATGATCTATCTAAATTTTGGTCAATAGCTACCTATATTACATATTTTTTATCAAAAGCTACCCAAATTTTGATAAAAAGCCACCCAAATTTTGATCAAAAGCCAAATTATTTTCCATTTTCATTTTCAAGATAACTCCTATTTTATTTCCAACAACTAATCCATACGTAATATAGAAAAGAAGACTTTTACGAAATACTTAATCCCACAAGTAGGAGGCGGGTTAGGCAATGGGGATACGAGTGAAAGTGAAAAAAGATTCAAATTTTTTGTATTACACAGGGCAATTGCTAGAAAATATTATTCTAATTTAAACTCAGGTAAAAGTTAGACTCAAACGTTACATAAAAGGTTAAGCTCAAGCTCAGAAGAGTTTGTTTCAAATTTGGCACAAATTTTTTTTTTGTGTGGAGTCGATTCGACTTTGGCTGCTTTCACATGTGACGGTAATAACATGATGTCACCGCTATATCCAATATTTTCTCCACATGTGGGTTCCAACAGAACGAACCCAAGTTTCACATAGTGACCAATTGGAATCAAATCTTATTATTCAAGACAAGATATGATTAAAAGTGAGAAGAAGAAAAAAAGGAACAAAAAATAGTTCTGAATGCTGCCACCACATTTGGACCAAGAAAATCCTTGTTGGAGTTTCCAGCATAATCATTCTATTTGTTACACATTCCGCTTGCAAAGGTGTCTATTCTTCTCTTTTTACCCTCTCACATGTTGGATCACTGGTTAAAGGGGAAAACACTAAGGGGCTGTTTGGTAAGTAGGGTTGGGGGGCTTTGGAAGATGGGTTGGGGAAAAATAGTCAAAATGACATACAAAACCTATGTTTGGCCAAAAATTTGAAGTTTGGGTTACCAATCCAGACCCACTATTGGCCTGGACCTTAAACCCTAGATCATGGGTTTCATCAAACCCATTGGGGGGGGGGGTTTGGATGAGGGTTAACTGATTCAAGGTACAAAAAAATAATTATACCCCATACGTATACAAACATGAGTTTATATTAGACTAGTGAAGGGACACAATAGTCATTTATATACAAATAAATTATCATAATAGTGATATATCCGTGGACATATCAAACATGTGTATGAACTGGATTTAATGTTGAATCCAATCTTTGTAAAGGGGGGTTTGGGTTTGGAGAAGTCAATCCAAACTCTTCCCAAAAATCCATCCAAATGAGCCTTAGTAGGATAGGAGAAAAAAATGTGTGGAGCCCATTTTTCTCGCATTTGATAAGTAAAAAAATACACGAAAAATCCCACTCAAGTTTATTTTGACCCGATTTGAAAAGTCAGCTTTAACATACCTATGTGAGTTAAACGAAACCCATAGAAGGGCTAGGATAATTTGACCACGAAAAAGATATCTCAGTATAATTACTATATTACTCATTTTCATTTCTTAACCCTAATATTGGCTTGTCAGTTGCTGCTTACATATTGGCTTGTCTCTATGTGCCGCCATATAAAATTAATTTTACTTATTAGTAAAATTAGTTAAAAGTTGTTTCTATCAATTCAAACTTATTTTTATCAATTGGGTATGTAATATTTTTTTCTTGAAAGCGATATATTTGTCTATAAATATATGGGGTATGTATTCTTAATTTTTTTTTATATATTTTAATGAGTTGTAAAAGTAATTAATAGAAAAGTGTATTTTTTTTGGCTTAGAATGGAATTTAAGGTAATTTATAAACCAAATATGGTGGCGAATTTGATAAGATAGGGGTATAATAGTCAATGATAGCATATTACATCACTTTTATCCCTGAGCCCCACAGAAGTGTGACCTACCTAAACGTTAGAAAGGATTGGAGATTCTCATTTACATCCAATCCACTCCAAGTCAGGGTGGGTTTGGGTTGGATAAGAAATAATATTTTTTTAGATATCTAATTTACTCCAACCTTGCCAACAAAACACTCACTGAGATCCTTTGCTTTCCTCCTCACAATTTCCCCTTCACTCTCCACTACTACCTTTCTTATCACTCATGCAATTTCTTTTTTGTGAAGCCTTCCATTTTTGTCCCTCACAACCTCCACTCCCACACACAACCTCCTCCACCACTCTAACATTCAATGGCTGGTCAATGTGCATGGGCATGGCTATAATTGGAACACCAAACTTCATATTTTCCATTATAGAACTCCATCCACAGTGGCTCACAAAGCCAGTAGTGCTTGAATGCCCGAAGATTTTAGCTTGTGGAGCCCAAACCTCCATAACCATTCCTCTCTCTCCGGCCCTGACCAACAACCTCTCTGGCAGGGCCAGTCCAATAACTAGGCCGAAGAAGCGATCGATTTAGGTCCCATTTAAAATGAAGGCTTCATTTTTTATAAGTCTTCAATATAATCCTAACAAAAAAAGTGAACTCAAATAAAATTGAGTCCAAGCAAAAAGACCCTATGTTGTTCAAACAAACAAAAGATTTCTAACAAAACAGAGCCCAAAAAACCCAAAAGTGTTTGTTGCATAGCAAAAGTGAAAGGCTCAAAACCCTATTTGATTAAAAACATGAAATTTTAACAAAAAACATGAAAAAATGAAAAAGATTGTTCAAAAAATAATCAATATCATTAATTACTTTCTCTAATTGGTCAAAAGAGTCAATTACATCAATGAAACACACTCTCTGTCCTATGTCTCTCCTATTAAAACATCAACCCCTCCCCCTCTCTCTCTCTCACACACACACACACAAAATTAATTTTTGTTTCCATCTAAAAACAAAATAAAGGATTCTCTCTCCCCTTTGACTTGTGACCACCTTTCTAATTCACACAACAAAGGTCATCAAATGAGCCCCAGTATATTACTTTACCCTCGCACTTTCTCTTTTTCAATATTATTTTGTACTAAATTGGATTGTCAAAAAATTAAGGCTACTTAAAAACAACAATTTAGACACGAGGAACTTTAAAAAAGAGAGAAAAATAGAAAAATTTATTGAATCACAAAAAAAAAAATCTCCTAATAAATTTACAATTAGTAATAAAAAAAATAACAAAAGATTTTAGTGAAAATTTTGAAATAAACAAGTGATAGATCTTAAATAATTAGAAGATATTGAAATTATATGATAAGAAAATAACAAATACATTTTTTATAATGATTGAAAATGTAATATAATAATTCTTGATCATGAAGAACATACAAAAAAAATATTAGTAATTTTGAATTTCAAAAAATAAAATAAATAAAAAATGAATAAAAAATTATATTAATAATAAAAAATAAAAATAAAAACTCCGCTTAGAATCCTCGCTTTAGGCCCCAAAACAGCTCGGACTGCCCTTGAGCTGTCTCTTATACAC
>CM042201.1:9965556-10002206 GCA_023539305.1 Ilex asprella
AAAAATGGTATCTTTGATATTTGTATTAATTGTTCCGGCATGCTTTTGCATTTTCATTATAACATGATGATCCCATGATGTGTAGAGATTTGTGATAGTGAGATCCCCTTTGACTTCGAAAAAGATGAAATCAGCAAAAATAAAAAATTATTATTTCTCAATAAAAATCTCCAAGTGACCTAGATGGTAAAATCAAATATGTGTCGAGGTATTAATATAGTTTATTCCAATATCTATCAAAGGAGAATGCTCATGTCATTCTAGTTAAAATAATTCTAGACTGACAATAAAATGAGACAAAAAATAAGAATTAAATGATACATCACTGCAATAATAATATTTTAGTCCCATTTTTCATTCAAGATTCACTTACTATGTCAGTTGTCACACTTCCTTATTTTGTGATGTATAGTGATGGTGATCGGGAATTTATTTAAACCTTGGCGTTCCAGATCATGGTAGAAGGCACTTTCTACTGTTGTACCGGTTCAAATTTATTTATCACACTTAAAGAAACTCTACAAAATAAGTAATGCTACAAAATAGAATTGCACTTAAGGCCTATACCTTTCTCAACTCAACAAAATAAGTAACTCTACAAAATATATTATTTTGGGAGGGAAAATTCAACGTGAATCTTCTCTCGCGATAATACTCGTGGAGCAATAGACATTTTACCTAGAGAGGGGTGAATAAGTTTTTTATTTTAACGCTCAATAGATTACCAATTAAAACTTAATTTGACCACAATTACATCTTCTCACAAAGATATAACAATTAACGTGAGAACCCCTTTAATCACCATAACTCAACTTAATCATGACGATTGATTGTTAAATAATATTTAATTAATTCAATAAAGCAATCAATCTCACGGAAATCCCAAAATCGAAACCCAAAGCACAACTATGGTTGAATAGATAATCAATTAATCATTTCAACAAACACAAAGTTTGGGCATGTGCTAACAATCACAAGTGTACATGCACAAATAATAAATAACATAAGTGTTTTGTTGACGTTGAAAACTATCATCGGGAAAAACAACGGGTCTTATACCTCAACCAATATCATGGGTAGATGTTCCTTTCCTTGTTGTCTCTCTGCCAAAAGCCTTCATTCGACATCTTGCATAACTTCACTTGGACTGCCCACCGCACGGTTCGTCTAGGCCTCAAGCAATCATGGACACACCAACAATTCTCGATATGCACACACCAATGGTTTTGTCACACAATCAAGATCTTCAACTCCAATTTATGAGGTTAGGTAAAATATCTGGTGGTAGCATTGGATCTTAGAGATCTAGGTTAGTGGTGCAAGCTCTCAAGGTAGAAGAAGAATTTTTTCTCTTAGAAATCTCACAAGAGGTTTAACCTACCTATGGGAAAGACTCTTCTTATTTAGAGGTCCGAAATAAGTATAGTCTTGGTAAAAAAGAAAACTCAGATTCGCGAACAACAACTTGATCTGTGGGAGGGTAGTTATAAGGTGGTTATTGCAAGAATGAAAATCACGTTACAATCCTTACCAGGAACGCTGACCGCTCGTGCAACAATAAACACCTCTCGAGTGACCGCTCAAGCAACAATGAGGATTACTCGAGCGAGCTCATAGAGCGAGTTTGGTACTCCTCTTAGGCTTGTTCCTATTTTATTCCTTAAGTCATAAAGATACTGCTTTAGTAAAGGCTCGCTAGCATAGATCGGTTCCTAATGTTTTTAAAACACAAAATTAAGCAAAAAAAAAATGTCCTTTTGAGCATTCAAGAGTGTTGTTCAAGAGAAGTCCGATAATGACACAATCTATGTTTTCAAAATACCAAATTGTTTAGAAAAACTTTTATTGTCAAAACACCTAAAAGTCATACTCGGATTGATTCTAATTCTATTTTTATCTAATCATCCTAAGATAAAATAACAAAGGGTTCATCTTCCGTGTCTAAGTCATTACCTTTGTCTTAAGCACGAAGGTACATATGGAGTTTAAAGGATATTTCTTTGATGCTTGATCTCCTTCCTTCAATGACGCTTTCAGATCTTCAACTTGATAGCATCAAGACCATGAAAAAGATTTATTGATATTTATAATGGAGTCCGCAAAATTAATCAATTACAATATGTGATCTAACAAAATAGAATTGCACAGATTAGCCAAGTAAATCCGATAGTCTTCGCTAGGGAAAGTTTAAGGCACTACTACTTATCCACGATGCAATAACATTTCTATTATACTTGAACAAGCGTCTTCATTTTCATACATCGAATTTTCATATATGTGGGAGATTATTGAAAAAATGATTTAAAAAAAAGGTTTTTTGAGCAGCTTCAAGCTTAAATAAAAGTGGGACCTATACCTCAAAATTGATGGGTCCGAGTTTAAACGTGTTCTCCTCCGTGAGGAGATGAACGTTGTATATTTATTTGTTTAAAATCACCAAGTATTGAATGAGAAATTATGTCTCAAAATGACCCATTCAAAGTGATGAAATAAACTAAGATTGATGTAGTGGAATAAGATTTGTCTTATATTGAAAGAAGATCAACACTTTGGTGAACTAATATACTTCTAGTTGACTTCCAGATTTGGACCCCAAGTGGTTACCACACACGCGTGCCACCCACCTCGCTACGACCTGACTTTGTCGAGCTTGGGATTCGTTAAAAAGATATAATTTTTTTAGACAAAGTTTATTTGGTGCAGTGTGGGCTATGGGTCAAACCAAACGGATCCGAACACGGATTGTATTTCAACTGAAATTTTAAAGTCCAACTAGATTTTAAATTTTGTTTGCCCGTTAAATTGATTTTGACGTCAGAGTCTGTTCTTCAGAGGTTCCTTTTGTGTTGGTTCAATACAAAGGTGTCTTTTCCTTTTGCTTCTATTTTCAGATTGAAAGTGCATCTCTTCGATCCGAACAAGGGGTGTCTTGTGACTCTTCAGGTGATACGAACAGGCATGAAGGGTCTATAAATAGACTGCCTCAATGCCATTCTCAATCCATCTCAATTCGAAATTCAGTATTCAGAGTGTCTTTTCTCTCTTTGCATATTGTTGCATTTAGTCTTTCTTGTTCGATTCAAGTATAATTACAGAGTTGCGTTTGCTATAGACTTAAAGATTGAAGTGCTGCTTCTTTTAGAACGAAATCCGTTCTATCTTTAGAGATAGTTGCTTATCAACCATAAACACCAAGGGAGAACAAATATGTCTTAAGAAAACTGTAATTACACAGGGCTCGACTTTGTTTTTTTTTTTCTGATTTTTTGGATTTAATTTGTGCAGTTCTACATCATTGTAAGTGCATTTTATTTTATTAAATTAATTTACATAAAATAGTACACTTAGTGATTTAGATTCAATAATTAATAATTAATTCTAATTATATACATACCTTTTCTAACAATAAACAGGTTAGAAGGTATGCTATAGTTACCCTATTTTGAATTCATTACTTCAATGCAAGTTTTTTTTTTATCAAGTTATTGCAATGCAGTTTACTTTCCTAGAATTCATTACGTCTTATCATATGGTAGTTGGCGATTTTTTTTTCTTAGATGTGCTAGAACAAAACAATTATAATGACATTTTTTCCCAAAAAAGTTTCTATCATAAGAATGCAACTACTACCTAAAATCATATTATAGTATGTAAAGGTGTACTCAATACACGAGATTTTTATCATTGGAGAGTTTGGAGAATATCATATATACGCAGTCTTACCTCTGTATGTATAGAGAGACTATTTCTATAAAATAAGGCTTCTACAAAATAGTATAGGTAAAACAAACCTAACTAGACCCCTACTATTGGGGAACCTCCTCCGTGCATTTCTTTTTATTTTATGAAATTCATTTACCCAAAAAAAAAAGGAAAAAAAAAAAAAAAAACTAGATCACTACTATTGGACGAATAATTAAACCTTCATTCTTGGGGTTTCGGTCAGTTAATTCTTCTTCCTGCAAAGTTGTACCACCTCCTCCACCACCCCATCTGTCTCTTCCTCTCCTTTCAGTCTTATTTTCTCGCTTAGTTCTCTTGCTTTCCTCCTCACAACCGCCGCACTATTCTCCACTACTACCTTTCTTATCACTTTTGCAATCTCTTCCCTGTGAAGCCTTCCATTTCTGTCCCTCACAACCTCCATACCCACACCAACCTCCTCCACCATTCTAGCATTCACTGGCTGGTCAATGTGCATGGGCATGGCTATTATTGGAACACCAAACTTCATGCTTTCCATGATAGAATTCCATCCACAGTGGCTCACGAACCCACCAGTGCTCGGATGCACCAGGATTTTCGCCTGTGGAGCCCATCCCTCCAAAATTCTTCCTTTTTCTCCAACCCTCTCAAGAAATCCTTCTGGTAATGCCTCTTCTATCTCAATTTTCTTCTCCACAGGGAACCTAACCACCCATATGAAATTCACTTTGCTAAGCTCTAACCCATGAGCTACATCTTCGATCTCTTCCTTAGACAGAAAATATTCACTACCAAAGGAAACAAAGATGGCTGAACCTTCATCCTTTTTGTCTAGCCATTTTATGATCTCCCCATGCGCATCGTTGACAGCATCTTGAACAAGTGGACCCACAGGAACTATCTTCTTTTCAACTAAAACAGACAGATAATTAATATATTTTTCCTCAATTTCTGTGAAAGTTTTAACCAAAACGATATCACATGATCGTTCCATAGCTTCAAGGAAACGATCCTCTTCTTTGACATCATTTACAGAAGAGTGTAGCGCTTCACGGAGCTTATTGCCTTCGTGCTCATGAAGATATATTTCTGGGAAAGGGAATTCTTTGCCGGACTGCTTGACCATGTGAAGGCAGAAAGAAACAAAAGCTGCTCCAACAGTGAGAAATTGAACAGCCGGGATATTGTAAGAGGAAGCTACGGCTGCTGCCCATGGCTGATTGAAGTCATATATCAGCAAGTCTGGTTTTAGGGTTTTGACGATGTCGTCGAAGCTGTGGCTTGCCATCTCAAAAGCAGTTTTGAGCCTGGACATGAGATAGGGTGGGAGGCCATTTGTTGTGTGGTAATGAGCAGGCAGCTCAGGCAAGCAAGGAGGATGGAGTTCTACGATTTGAATCGAACGAGAGTACTTCTCAGTGATTCTTTCCTTGATGGAAGCAAGGTTGATTGGCGTGGAACACAAATATATATGGAAGTTTCTGTTTGTGAGGTTTTTGGCTAGCTCTAGGAAGGGAGAGATGTGACCATGGGCCAACCAAGGTAGCATTAGTACATTGATACAGGTCTGTCTAGTATCCATGAATCTCTCTCTCTCTAAGTAGAAACAGGTGATCTGCCATGTACTTACGCATTGAAGTACATATAGGGACATAAAACTGATGGGGCCATTGTGGTAAGAGTTGGGGGGTGTTGAATAATTCGTATTGATTTTTCCACTGTTATATTTTTCATTGGCACATGAGGTGTTGATGAAGACTAGAAGTTTTGCGCATTACCTGACCTAAGATGTTTCTATGTTCCTTAACATTTGTCACCTACGGAATGATTTATGATCTGCTATGTTCCTTTACTTTTTGAATTAAAATTTTGTGGTCAAATAAAATTTTAATTTAATCGATTAATATAATTTATAGGTGATTATATGTATTCAAATTTGGTGTGTAACTATTAGTACAAAAGCTTGATCAAAAAAAAAAAAAAAACTATTAGTACAAAAGACACGACACCCTATGGGCTAGACTAGCACAGTTCTTACACATTAATATAACTTGTCCTCGAATAATAGCGTATAATGATACGAAAAGGGATAAAGAGATCAAACCATTGATTTACGTACAAATACCAATTTAAAATCCTATCAATAACTGTTAATTCACAAAGAATACCAATTTTAAAGGTTTTAATTTATCTGTTGATTCATAAATAATAGTAGAATAATTGAGAATAAAAGAACAGTTCTCTCAATTATATTAGTCAAAAAATTGCTTAGCCCTAAGGCTTACAAGGGTATAAATAGTGCTTAAACCCTAACACTAAATAGGAAATAACTAAACCTAATTATTGTTAATGTAATCATCAATAATTTGAGGGATCAAAGTGTAATTTACCCTATTTCTCCCTAAGGGAGAGAATAACATATTTTCGAACTTCTGTAGTTGGTCCCAACAAGTCTGGTAACCGAGTCAGACCACAACTGCTAGCAACTGCAAAGAAAGCTCTTGTTAGTGTTGAAAACAAAATTGCAGATTGGTCAATATGATTGAATCAGATTATTGGTGAGCCCATTGATTCTTCCCATCTTATTAATCATTCATAATTAACTTGATAATTTGAAGTATTGAATTTTCTGAATTTTTTGAATTTTTGAGTCACGAGAACACTCTTTCGACAAGTTAAGATTATCCATATTTGAACCTTTTTCACATCACTTTGGCAAAACAAGGTTGCCCTTTTTTTAATCATCTTGATTGATTTGTTATTTTCATTTATCATATGTTTTGATTTCACATTGCATCCAATAAGTATAGGTGTTACTAATCTTTATTTGTAAAGAGAAAATAATGAAATATAACCACTAATCCAGGTAATACTTATGCCTTTGTATTCTCTTTGTTATTTCATTTTGTAATTCCGGATTAAAAAAAAATGGTATCTTTGATATTTGTATTAATTGTTCCGGCATGCTTTTCCATTTTCATTATAACATGATGATCCCATGATGTGTAGAGATTGGTGATAGTGAGATCCGCATTTGACTTTCGAAAAAGATGAAATCAGCAAAAATAAAAAATTATTATTATTTCTCAATAAAAATCTCCAAGTGACCCAGATGGTAAAATCATATACATGTCAAAAGGTATTAATGTAGTTTATTCCAATGTCATTCAAATTAAAATAATTCTAGAGTGACAATAAAATGAGACTAAAATAAGAATTAAATGAGGCAATAATAATATTTTAGTCTCGCTTTTAATTCAAGATTCACTTACCTTTTGTTTGTCACACTTCTTTATTTGGTGATGTATAATGATGGTGATCAGAGATTTATTTAAACCTTGGCGTTCCATAATATGTTATTTTGGGAGGGGGAACCCGATGTGAATCTTCTCTTACGATTATGCATGTGAACTAATAGACACTTTATCTAGAGGGAGGGGTGAATAAGTTTTTCAGTTTAGCGCTCAATTGATTACAAATTAAAACCTAATTTGACTACAATTACCTCTTTTCACACAGATATAATAATTAATGTGAGAACTCCTTTAATCACCACAACCCAGCTTAACCATGACAATTGATTGTTAATTAATATTTAATTAATTCACTCAAGCAATCAATCTCATGGCGATCCCAAAATCAAAACTCAAAGCACAACTGTGGTTGAATAAATAGCCAATCAATCATTTAAAGAAACACCTAGTGTGCGTATGTGCTAACAATCACAAGCGTACATGCATAAATAATAAATAACATAAGTGATTTGTTGATGTGAAAAACTCTCAACGGGAAAAACCGTGGGGAACCATTCGAGGTTCATCAAAACCTAATCCACTACTCATAAAGTCAAAATATAAATACTCTAATCTTATACCTCAACCAATAAAATGGGGAGATGTTCCTTTTCTTGTTGTCTCTCTGCCAAAGGTCTTTCTCCGATGTCTTACATAGCTTCATTTGGACTGTCCGCCGCATGGTTCATCTAGGCCACGAGCAATCACAGACACGTCAACAATTCTCGGTATGCACACACCAATGGTTTTGTCAAACCATCAAGATCTTCAACTCCAATTTATAAGGTTGAGTAGAATATCTAGGGGTAGTCTTGGATCTTAGAAATCTAGGTTAGTAGTGGAAGCTCTCAAGGTAGAAGATGAATTTTCTCTCTTAGAAATCTCACAAGAGGCTTAACCTATCTATGGGAAAGACTCTCTCAATTTATAAATCTAGAATAAGAGTAGTCTTCCTAAACAAGAGAAATTAGATTTGCGAACTACCGTTTGATTGGTGTGAGGGTGATTATAGGACGATTGTCACCGGAATGAAAATCACGATACAATCTTTACCAGGAGCACTGACCGCTCGAGTAACCATGAATAACACTTGAATAATTTATCGAGCAACAATGAGGACCACTCAAGTGAGCTTTCTATTCCTTCGTGGCTTGTCCTATTTTATTCCCTAAACCATAAAGATACCGCTTTAGCAAAGGTTCGTTAGTATAGATCGGTTCCTAATGATTTTTAAAGCAAAAAACTTGTTCACTTGAGCACTAAAGGGTGTTGTTCAAGAGGGGTCTGATAATGACTCAATCTATGTTTTCAAAACACAAAATTGTTTAAAAAAATTTCTATTTCAAAAACACCTAGGAGTCATACTTTTTTTTTCGAAAGGTAAAAATGTATTAAAATAAAGACAGGGTTACAAGGGTAATCACCCACTATTTCAAAAACACCTAGGAGCCATACTTTTTTTTTTCGAAAGGTAAAATTGTATTAAAATAAAGACAGGGTTACAAGGCTAATCACCTAGGAGCTATACTTGGGTTGATTCCAATTCTATTTTTATCCTAATCATCCTAAGATAAAATAACTAAAGTTCATCTTAGGTGTCTGGTCATTACATTTTTCCTAAACATAAAGGTGCATATGAAGTTTCAATAATGTTGCTTTGATGATTGATCTTCTCTCTTCAATGACGTTTTTAGATCTTCAACTTGATAGCATCAAGACCATGAAAGAAGTTGATTGACATTTATACTAGAGTCCACAAAATTATTCTAATTACAATATGTGATCTAACAAAATAGAATTGCGCTTAAGCCCTATATCTTTCTCATTTACTCCCTATAACTACCTTTTATCATTAACTATGGAACCCTAAACATCCATTAACTTACATGTGACACCTAATGATAGTTTTACCAAGAGGAAAATCAACAAGCCATCAACCATTCAAAAACCCGAGATGAGCATTAATGCTCTATAGTTGAATGCCCCAAGGATTAATGATGGCAAGTAAGATTCCCAATCCGCATAGAGTTATGGCGTCCCACCCTCTCCTCCTCTCCATTTTCACTTGGAGTTCCCTCGACATTCATCCCTCTCTGTTTTGAAGTCAGCTTCACCTACTCGTTCCCCTCTTTAATGGTCGATAATTGTTCTCCCCAATCGAGGGCTCCCTCCCAAGGCCCCCATTCAGTTAATCCCACCCCATTTTGGGAGATGGGTCCCCCAACTCTTGAATCTAGTGGCATCTCCACTACAAAGGACCCCCTACAGGAGTCCAGATCTACAAAGGACCCCCCACCGGTGAAAGCGCAAACCACTGATCCGATTTTCCTAGGTCCCAGCCCATCTATGTCACCAGATTCGATCTCGGTCCCAACTCCATAGACCAGATCTACTAGGACTTTGGAGGTGGTCACCAATCCTTACTCTGGTACAAGCCCTACAGTCATTTCGAACAGGAACCAGTCGATCCAACCTAGCTTAGTGGGAGTTAACCACCAAGTAACACCAGGTACATCCCTTCCTTGGGATCAAGTTGTTAAGAATGGTAGGAGAGTGGGTCTCTCTGCTGCCTCTTTTCGGCAGGGCTTGCTACTATGAAACTTCAATACCATGAGCCAACTAGAGTAAATAACATAGTGATTGTTAAACCCCTCAAAAGAGGTTGCCATAAAGGGTTGTGTTGAGTGGAGAAATTGCCTAGTGGGGTACTTTATAGAGAAGAAACTCTCTTTCTCCACTGTTAATTTCATTGCTCATAAGATTTGGGAAAGTATGAGATTGTTGGAGGTCTTGGCCAATGATCATGGCTTTTTTTTCTTCAAATTTGAGGATGAGGAGGCTAGATCTAAGGTTGTTGAAGCTAGAGCATGGATGTTCCAGGGCGGGCCTTTGATTTTGAAGAAATGGCAAGATGATATTGTTGTTACTAAAGAAGACCATTTCATTATTCCGGTGTGGGTGAAATTATACAACATCTATTTGCAGTACTGGACTGATGATGGCCTCATCTACATTGCAAGTGCCTTGGGAAGACCACTATATGCTGATTTGCTGAATTCCAGAAAGAGCATAATCAGTTTTGCTACAATTTGTGTTGAGATTAATGCGAAAGATGATCTTCTTAATTCGTTTGAACTCTAGCTGGACAAGTATGATGTCAATGGGAATCCTGAAGTGGTTATCATTGATGTGGAGTACTAGTGGAAGCCAAAGCTTTGTCACTTCTGTAACATTTTTGGCCACTCTGAAGATTACTGCCATAAGAAGAGTCGGCCGGTAAATGTATCTCCTTCTCATGATGCTGGTCATGTCATAAATGATAAAGGAAAATCTATTTTCAGCATTATCATAGTAGTAGAGGATGAAAACCATCCACCTTCTACAATTCCAAAAGCTCCGACCTTGCAAGTTGCTAGCTCCTCACACACTGAAAGGAGCTTATTGTGCAGGATGTCCAAGTTAATCATAGCCCTCTTCGTCACTCTAATCCTCTTTGTTCCCTGACAGCAACATTTCAGGCAATATAAGCCTGAGTTTAGGTGATACTGGTGGCAATTTTGTTGTTGACATTAGCCCTCCTCATCCTATCCTTCCTCATAAGGCCTCTGACCCCAATTCTATGAGTCCATCGAAACCTGAAAACTAGTGGCATACTCAGAAGAAGTAAAAGGCAAGAAAGTAACCCCAAGACATGAGAAGATTAAAGGCTACTGAGCACCTTAAGCTTAGTAAAGCTCTTCTCTTATGTTAAACTTCGTTTGCTGGAACATTAGAGGGCTCAATGATCTCTCTAAGCAGGAGGAAGTGAATAAGCTTGTGAATTTTTATCAGCTTGATTTAGTTGGAATAATTGAAACCAAAGTTAGAGAAGTTAATGCTTCTTTTAAAATGCACAATGTGTTTAGGCAATAGAGCCACCTTGATAATTATCAGAGTCATACCTTTGGCCGTATTTGGATTGGGTGGAACCCTAACTCCCTCGACGTGACCAAAGTGTATGAAACTGATCAAATCATCCACAGTCATGTTAAACATGAAGATAGCCATTCTAGCATGCATGTCTCTTTTGTGTATGCATCCAATGAATTCGTGGAAAGAAGAGTTCTTTGGAGCGATCTAAGATACCTTGCTAGTATACACTATAATGAGCCTTGGATTATCCTTGGGGATTTTAACACTATTAGAAATCCTAGCGAATCTCAAAGCTGCTCAGGAAAGTGGAATAATGGTATGATTGAGTTTGAAGAATGTTTGCAAGATTCTGAACTTGAGGACTTGAGGCACTTTGGTATTTTCTACACGTGACGTAACAATAGAGATGGTGTGCATTAGATTGCTAGAAAGCTGGATAGAATTTTGGTCAATGAAGAATGGCTTACCAAATTCCAGCTTGTTGTTGCTGAATTTCTGCTGCAGGGGGTATTAGACCATTCCCCTGGCTTGGTCAGGCTGGGAATCCCACAGAAAAAAAGACATTCTCCCTTCAAATTCTGCAACTTTATCGCTGATAGAGATAACTTTCTTTCCATCGTGGAGCATAATTGGAAGGTAAATGTTCATAAGTCTTTTCAATACAAAATTTGTCACAAGCTGAAGATCCTTAAAGGTGCCCTTAAGTCCTTATGCAAAGTAAAGGGTTCAGCCACTGAATTAGCTCTATCCACCAAAGCTGCACTTGAAGCCTGCCAAAGGAACGTGGACAATAATCCTAGCAACCTTTTGTTGAGGGAAGAGGTTGCTTGCTGACTATCTATTTGCTGCAAAAGCTGATGAGTCTATTTACAAGCAGAAGTCCAGGGTTTTGTGGCTTAAGGAAGGTGACCAGAACATAAGCTTCTTCTTTAAAACCATGACTAGTAGAAGAAATAAAAGAAGGATTGTTACTATCAAAAGATCTGATGAATCTGTGGCTGTTGATGAACATGAAGTCCAGTGTGAAGCCATTAATTTATTCGAGCAACTATTGGGTCCTAATCCAATGTTTCCTATAACTAAAAGGATGAGCCTATTAAACTCATTCCTTTATAAGAAGATTTCCTGCCAACAAGCTGCAGAGATGGTCATGCACTTCACCAGTTATGAGATTAAGAATGTCTTCTTTTCAATGAACGACCACAAAGCTCCAGGGCCTGATGGCTATAACCCTTATTTTTTTAGAAAAGCGTGGCCTATCATTGGGGCTGATGTTGTTGATGCTATGAAAGAATTTTTTTCCAATGGCAAGATTCTAAAAGAATTGAATGCCACTATCATTGTTTTGGTTCCAAAAGTGCCTAATCCCTATTCCATGAATGATTTCAGGCCCATCTCTTGCTGTAATACCATTTACAAAGCCATCTCGAAGTTGATCGCCTCTAGAATCAAAGGAGTGCTCCCAAGCCTTATCAACCAAAATCAGTCCGCCTTTACCCCTGGAAGGATGATTAGTGATAACATCCTTATTGCCTATGAATTACTGAGGAATTATCATAGAAGCAATGGTGCCGTTACATGTGCTATTAAAGTTGACTTGAAAAAAGTGTTTGACTCTATGTGCTGGTCTTTCTTGATGGATGCTCTTGAAGCCTTCGGGTTCCCATTGGGGTTTAGGATGTGGATTTGGCAGTGCATATCCACCCTCAAATTCTCTATCAATGTGAATGGTGAGTTTGTGGGTTTCTTCCCAAGTGCTAGGGGTTTAAGACAAGGGGATCCTATTTCCCCTAATTTATTTATGATCGCCATGGAAATATTTTCTCTTCTTGTCCTCCACAAAATCTATTCGAGCAAGGGTTTTAAATTCCACTGGAGATGCAAGAAAGTTAACCTCACTCATCTCTCTTTCGCTGATGATTTGTTACTCTTCTGCCATGGTGACTACTCTTCTGCTAAGATCCTCAAGGATGCTTTGGACAATTTTCAGCTCCTTTCAGGATTACAAATAAACCATTCCAAGAGCGATATCTACACATGTGCAATGCAAGCTAAGGTAAAGGCTCAAATCATCCAACTTTTCAGGTTCTCAGAAGGCCAACTCCTTGTTATGTATTTGGGGTTACCTCTTATCACTTCTAGACTTAGATATCTACATTGCAACAAGCTCATTGTAAGAATTGAGGGAAGAATTAGATCCTGGGCTAATAAATCTCTATCCTATGTTGAAAGGCTTCTCCTTGTTAAATCTGTTCTTTGTAGTATACAAATTTACTAGTCCTCTCATCTTAATCTTCCTTAGCAGGTTATTGATAGACTTGAGCAGCTTATGAGAATCTTTTTATGGAAAGGTACAAGGTTGAGTAGTTCAAGGGCTAAAATTTCTTAGGAAGATATCTGCAAACCAAAGAAAGAAGGCGGATTGGGAATTAAAAGAGTTAAGGAGTGTAATGTTGTCTTGATGATGAAGTACATTTGGAAGCTCTTTACTGACAAACAGAACTTATGGGTAAAATGGGTGCATGCTTATCACCTGAAGAGGAGAAACTTCTGGGATGTTAAGGATGCCCAGTCTAGCTCGTGGAATTGGTTGCTGTTAAGAGGGATTACCAGGTCACTTATAGTCCACAAAATTGGTAATGGTGAAGGTACTATGATCTGGTATGATAATTGGCACCTCTTGGCCCCCTGATGCTTGTCTGTAGTGCTAATTTTCTTCTTGACAGGGGACTACCAAAAGAGTCTCTTGTCAAAATAATCATTGCCAATGGCCAATGGCATTGACCACCTTCTTCCTCCTCTTCCTCTCACGTTATTACTAGCACAATGCCTTCTTATTCTCCCAATCCTTCCTCGGAGGATAAAGTTAACTGAACCCTCTCTTCTAACTCAAATTTCTCCACTTCCTCAGCTTGGGAGCACATTAGACAGAGGAGTTCCCCAATTTCATGGTATAAGCTTGTTCGGTCTGAAAAAGCAGTCCCTAGAATGAGTTTCATCCTCTGGTTAGCTGTAAGGTCCAGGCTGAGTACCCTTGATAGAATTCAATCTTATGCAGCCCACTTGGGCACTACCTGTATCCTTTGCAAAGTTGCTGATGAGTCTCACCCCCACTTGTTCTTTGAATGCAATTATTCATCAAGAGTCTGGACAAATATTATGCTCACTTGTGGATTTGTCTGGCAACCCAAAACTTGGAATTTATCTCATTGAATGGGCCTCTATCAATTGGAAAGGGAAATCAATGCAGAATTTGATTCATAGAATTTGCTTGGCAGCCATAGTCTACTATATCTGGATGGAAAGGAATTCTAAAAGATTTCGTAATCAATACAGAGGCTCGAATGCACTGAGCCATCTTATCCATCAGACTATAAGGAACATAGTTTTTACCATGAAATTTAAAGGTTTTGCAAACAACCTGCTTACAGGCCAGTTATGGAACCTTCCCACTTCTTGTATTTATTAGCTCATGTGATGGTTTCTGTGTTTGCATGGTCTGTTTGCTTTGTTTCTCTGTTTTCTCGACCTTTGGTGAGGATTTTGTTGGTATTCCCCTTGGTGTTGCTCATTGTTGCTGGTCTACCCACTCTATTTTTCTCTGTTTTCTATTTTCTTGGACCTATGGTGAGGTTTTATTGGTGCTTCCCTTATTGGTGCTTTCCCGCTGAGGTTCTCCGTTTGCTTGGGTTGTGTCCCTGATGTGGTCGCTGGTCTGTTGTTTTATTTGCTTGGCCTATGCCCCTACTGTGGTTGTTGGGTCTGTGGTTGCTGGGGTCTACTGTGGTTGCTGGGTCTGTTGTTCCGCTATTGTAGGCTACTGTGCCTGCCTCTATTGTAGTGCTCCCGCTGCCCATCTCTGTGGCCCATGTTCTTTTTGGTTATGCTAAATTTCTCCAGCACATGTTCTTCATTTTCCAGCTTCAAAGGTTGTACTATCTCCTCTGATGGTTCTGGGCGGTGCATCATCCACTTTTTTGCCTGGGAATGTTCTCATCCATTGGACCAACTATCTCTTGGCAAGGAAATCCATATGTCCACTTGGGTTTGGCTTGGGGCATGCTGTGAGTGTTTGGAACACCTTGCTTGTGTGAAATTTACTCCCAACTTCTCTGTTTTGGGATGTTGTTGTAGTATTGCTCTTGCTCCTTTCACTTGTGTTTGTATTTTGGGGGAAGTGTTGGCTCAAGGCCTACACTTCCTTCAAAATTTTGATCACTTGTTCCTTGTTTTTGTGTAATTATTGCGAGTAAGCAGTACAAGAATGTTGGTGGCATTAGTTCAGTTGCAACTGTTAATAATCACATTACTTGCACTGTTATAAGGTTTAAGGCTTTAGTGGCTCTAAGCTAGGTCTCTCAAGTTCTATGCTATAAAGCTAGGTTTTTCCTTTTGTTTTTATGCTTTCAGCATTCACGTATTACTTGGGTTTATCCCTTTGTGATCAATAGAATTTTACTTTCTGAAGAAAAAAAAAGGATTAATGATTGCAAAAGTAAGGGTAATGCCTCTGAGGCTTTGCCAACGCTTAATATTCCTAATGGAGGCACAAAAGTTAAGTCAAGAGAGCCAAGCTATGCCCAAGGGAAAAATATTAGCACTTATGGAGAGAAGGTAAATGCTTAAGTTGCCACAGTCAACCAATGTGCTCAGACACTACTAGAGGTAAAGTTTTCCAACAAACTATGGGTAAACTAGGGGTAACCCAAGGGATGAAAGGAAGTGAACCTCACACCTTGAGCTTAGAAGTGTCCAAGCTACTAGTTCCTTTTCCTTAGGTTCCAATGAGTTGTCAGATTCTGAGAACGCTTTGCTTAATCAGAAAGTTTCTAGGCTAACAACAAATCAGCCTACATCCAATGCTCCTATAGGTGGAGTCCAAGTTGTGGGTGATAATATGGGTATGGATTCGGTTAATGGAGTCCTTAAGAGTAAAACCATGAAAGTAAAATACTTCAAAACTAAGTTCGGAAAACAAAAGCTCGTAGTGACTCTCCTTCCTTCAGTGGTAGAACAAGGATGCAAATAATTGTTTTCTTGCTTAATTTGGTATCTTGTTAATTGACAAAAAATTCCGTTCCCAATGGTCAAAATGATTGCATAGAGATTATGGAACCCTCATGGACTCCTAGAGGTCATTTCAAACGATCAAGAGTTCTTTTTCTTCAAGTTTACAAATGAACAACTAGCATGAAGATTCTAGAAAATGGTTCATGGCTATTCTTAGGTAGAGCAATCATAAAAATGTCCACTCAAGGATTCCAATGTGTGTTAGGATCCATAATATCCAATTGGGATACTAGAATGAGGAAGGCCTGATCTATATAGCTAGTGTAGTTGGGAAGCCTCTTTATACTGACTTTTTTACTAAACCAAACAAAGGGATCACATTTGCTAGGGTTTTGTGTTGAAACTGATGCTAACCTAGAACTAGTTGAGCCTTTTGAATTTATTAATCCCAAGTCATGCTCTCTAGCTACACAACAATTAGTTCCTTTGGTATGCCCACATAGATTCCATGGACTAGATGTTAGAAGGACCAACTGGTTATTGAGCTAAGTACCAATTCTAACACTTTCAAAGAAGCTCCAAATGAAATGAATAAGCCATTGGCTAGTGAAAGAAGGAGAAAGTGAAGAAGAGGACTCCATATCAGGTTTCTCTCAAGCTATCTTAGCAACTAAGGCTCAAGAAGTACCCCTTCCCCAAACTCATATCACATGCAAAATTTTGCTACTTGGAATACTAGGGAATTAAATAAGCTTTCTAGGCAAAAGAAGATTAGGAAATTAATTTTGGACAAACACCTAGACTTGTTGGGCATTATTGAAACAAGAGGTAGATGTGCAAACTATGAAGTAATCAAGAGAACTGTTTTTAGACAATGGGAATTTTTTGCCAACTATGATAGCCATAAGTTGGATAGAATCTAGGTAGGAAGGAATCCTATCTACTTTGAGGTGAATAAAATAGCAGAATCAGATAAGGTGATCCATTGTGATGTACTCCATATTGACAGTAAAGCTAGATTATACTTGTTTATCATATATGGTTTCAATGACCAACATGATAGTAGAAGGTTGTGGAGCAATCTTGCTAACTATTCAAACACATTCTACTCTAGGCCCTAGGTACTCATGGGTGCTTTAAATTTCATAAGGAACACTGAAGAAATCAGGGAGGGGTATGCAGATGGTGCAAAGTAATGGAGGCATTTGAAGCTTGCATACAACAAGCTGAATTGGTGGATTTTAGATACACTTGCATTTTTTTTTTACTTGGACTAATAATAACATTGGTTAATCTTGCAAAATTAGGATGCTAGATAGATTTTTTTGTTAATGGGAGTCGGTTGCAGTTGTTTCTGGAGTCCTTTGCATAGTTCTTCCCCACTAGTGAGGCAGATCATAGCCCAACGTTAGTAAGAGCATGTGGAACTATTAGAAGTAGAAGATTCCCTTTCAAGTTCTTCAATTTCTTTGCAGATAGTGTAACGCCCCTAAAATTGGGGGTCCTTTATCAACCCGTTGATCACCCATCAACTTGGAGAATTACCCGTAAATGCCGCATAACCCGACACCACGGCACATCCCCTTTACCAGGATCACAACAACACAAAGTTTGGGCAGAATCTCCCTTGTACCCGGCACCCCCAAATACATAACATGTATACCATTTAATCACATGACCCATCCAATGTCTAATATACATCAATTTACACTCATTTATTGTCCATTTATATCATTTGAACAAAAGAACCCAAGACCCAAATGCCTAGCAAAAGCATTTCAAAATTTGAGATTTGAACAAAACCTACCGATAAAAGATGTACAAGTTCTACCAGTAGAAAAAGGCTAATGGAAAAGTTCTACCGGCAGGAATGTCAATGTTCAACCAGTAGGAAATCTCACTGAAATTGTTCTACCTTAAAACTTGACGTTCTACGGGTAGAAAATGCCTGCAGGAAAAGTTCTACAAGTAGAAGAGCTCATCGTTCTACCGGTAAGTCTTCTTAGTTTTTTCCCGATTCCATCCTTTTTCAATTCCAATCCATTCCAACCTTATACAACATCAACCCAAAATTATATAACATCCATTTTAAACAAAATACAGTTCATATGAGTTCACTTTTCAAATTCTTTACATACAATTTCATGTTCAAAACTAAATAACATAATAGTTTTTACGAAGCAAGCTTCAAAAGCCATATCTCGATTTTTCTTCAACAATGAGGGCCGATTGAGAGTCGTCCACTGATGCATGTCTTGTTCCTGAAATGTTGTCCCCATAAAAGATGAGTCACGCTCAATAAGATATCTTCTAAAGAGGTTACTCCCCAACCTAGATGCGTATGAAATATTCACATGCAAATCACAAATAATATTTACTCCATTCAAGAATATGCAATTCAACCATAAAATCATCTATGTCATGTCATGTTATGAGATGAGACTCACACATACAACTCAACCCGAACTTTTACCGGTTCCCTTAATACATGTCACACCATGGGTATGAATCTGGGCATTCTAAGCACCCGCCATTATTGTTGCACATCAAATTACCATTATAAATCCCAGGTCTTTCTTGTGATGGGTATTTACTGACTCACACCAACAGGCATCCAACCGACATGACATTAATGGATTTCCACCAACAGCTCTGCGTACACAGACACACTTTATGGATTCTACAACAACGGAGTGCGTATCCAATCACCAAGTCTTGCAACTGAGGAACAATCTAGCCCTTCTTGCTAACCCCGACCTAATTTCCAATGCAACCCGTGCAACTCAATAGAACCTTGGCATTCTATCTCATTCAACATTCTCAATTGTGAATTATATCATAAGCATATAAGTACAATTTACAGCACTATCCAAGCATGTTATTCCAATTTCATCAAAACAAAACACTTCAATAATTCAAGGCATTTTATCAAATACCCACATACATCATTCAAGAAATTTTATCAACACCAAGATATATCATTCAAGGCATTTTATCAAACGCCCACATATATCACATTTCTCAAAAAATCATATTAAGTAATTTCTACATACCCAATTCAAGTTAGAATTGTTTTCACCCATTTATGTACCCATTTTCCACATTTCAGCTATCATAGGTAAGTTTCACACAAGAGATTACACCTCTAACACCCTAACTATTTCATATAACAACCTTAGGTTGAAAATAAACCAACTTAGGAACTACCTCTTGAAGCGTAAAAATAAGTTTTAGAAGCCTTCAAGAACACAAACCAAGATCAAATCTTCATTTCCCTGAAATTCCGCCTTTGAAATTTTAGTGAAATTTTTCCTTTTTGGTATGATTTTGTAGCCCTCGATGAGTAGAACAACTTAGATTCTTGGCCAAGTCGATCCAACCAAAAGAACTCCGTAGATAGTAGAGAGAAGCGACAAACCCTCCTTTTTTCCCTCTCTTTTTCTCCAATGTAAAAACCTAGTTGAAATGGGGATAAAATTTGATATTCTCCCCCCATTTATACCACTTGGAATGCTTGGTCATTGTCACTTCACACGTCCTCCATTTTCTATCTCGATTTCGTCCTGAAATGATTAAATTTCGTCTCGGTTCAAGTTCAAAATATTTTTATATGAACTTTCTTTAAATTATTATCCAATTTTTAAAATTTAATTTCATGTCTCGTTTTTAGGTCACACGACACCGGATTGCCTAGTAAAATGCAAAAAATTCGACAAAAATTGACTACATAACTAGATTTTACGAGATGAATCCAACGACGAGATCTGTTTCGTTATCTGAGTTCGAGAAAAATTTGGGCTCGAACCCGTACGGAGTGGCAAATTACCGTTTTGTCATTTTTTCATAAAAATTCAAATTTATCCGGGTTTTGTAGATAGATAGGATTTTCTAGTAACTATTACTATGGTTTGGAGTGAGGAGATTCAAGGTACTTATCAATACATAATAAGCAAAAAGCTTAAAAAACTTAAAGTTGCCTTTAAGGTGAAACGTCAAGACAGTGGGGAGCTTTATATGGAATCTAAGGAAACGAAGGAAGCGTTTGAATCTTGTCAAAGGCCACTGGACCTAAATCCATTAGATGTTGTAAAAAGATAGGAAGCAAAACAATTATTAGTTGCTTGTTCAAACGCTGCTACAATTATGGAACGTTTTTTTCAAGCAGAAATCTAAGATCCTTTGGCTTAAAGAGAGGGACCAAAACAATTCTGTTTTATTTATAGCAATGACTAATAGAAAGAATAGAAACAAAATTTTGAACCTTGTAGACTCAAAAGGTAGAGTAATCGAAGGAATTGTAAATGTGAAAACTGGATAGGTTACTTAATGAGATTGTAAGGGGACAATTTAGTTACTATCGACTCTGAGACAAGGAAGAGCATGTTAAGTTCAATGCAACTAAAGAAAAATCTCTGGCTAGAAACCTACAGATTTGCCTAAAGATGTTGAACCTGAAGAAATTAAGGAAGTGTTATTCTCATTCAATGACATGAAATCTGCTGGTATTGATGGTTTTAACTCATACTTTTTTCAAGAATGTGTGACCTATGATGGGAGGAGAATTCATTGCAAAAATCAAGGAATTCTTCAGAAGTGGTAGTCTTCTTAAAGAGCTAAATGCTACCATCATTGCTTTAGTCCCTAAGGTTCCCAACCCTACCTCTTTGGGTGACTATAGGCCCATTTCTTGCTGCAACTATCAACCAACAACTCACGTTAAACCTAAGGTTCAAGTTCCATTGGAGATGCAAGAAGCTCAAGTTAACACACCTTACTTTTATTGATGACCTTATGCTGTTTAGTTATGGCAACTTGGTTTTTGTTGGTTTATTAAAGGATGCTTTGGAAAAATTCCAAAGATTATCTTAGCTGCAAGTTAACCTTTCTAAATGCAATGTATTCATCTCTACCAACCCTGATTAAGATAGTGGTCTAATTAAAAACCAACCTCCTAGGGATTTCTAGAAGGCACTCACCTATCAGGTACTGAGGTGTTCCTCTGAAAACTACAAGACTTAAATCCCAACATTGTGACCCTTTATTAGATAGGGTGAAGCCTAGAGTGAGTATTTGGACCAACATATTTTTATCCTTTGCTTGTGAACTTCAACTTATCTAATCTGTTCTAATTAGTATTCAAGCCTTTTGGGCTTCTAACTTGTTCCTTCCTCAACAAATTATTGAAAAAGTTGAAAGCATATTGAGATCTTTTCTATGGAGTGGTAGAGATGAAATCCACTTGTTCAAAAGTATCTTTTTTTTTGGTTCAAAAGTATCTTGAGAGGATGTTTGCAAGCCAAAAGTTTAGGGTAGTCTAGGAATAAGAAAACTTAGGGATAGTAATATGCTTTCTTGATGAAACACCTCTAGCGTTTATTGATAAGGAAGGATTATGGACTAGATGGATTCATGCTTATTACCTCAAAGGAAGGAGCATTTGAGAAGTAAAACCTCCCCATAAATGTTCCTAGAATTGGCTCCATAGATTGAAAACGAGAACTTATGATGGATCCTCCATTATGTATATTATAGGAAATGTGATGGACGCTAGCCTTTGGCAACACTCTTGGCACCCTAAAGGACCCTTATTGATGACGTGGAGCAACATTATTATTGCAAATTCTTGCCTTCCTAATAGCTAAAAGGTTAGCAGAATTGTCTACAATGATCATTTGTTATGGCCTTCTACTAAATCTCCAAAATTAAGGGAAATAGCTCAAACTATGCCCTTTTACCTTCCAAATCAGAATGGGGAAGACATGGTGTAAATGGTTGCAATCCCCTCATGGCATGGTCTCTTCTTTTTCAAGTTGCAACTAGGTGGGGTACAACATACTAGTGTGCATTGGCATCACTTGATTTGGTACAGTCAAGGCATCACAAGAATGAGTTTTATCCTATGGTTGGCCATTAGACAGATGCTAAGCTTCAACGACAGAAGTATGGTTTATGCTGGCGAATTTGGAATTGGATGTTGCCTTTGCAATCAAGATTCAAAATATCATCAACATATACACTTTAAATTTTCACACTCCTCCTATATATGGAGCCAACTGATGCAACTATGTTGGGAACAATAGCCAACTAGTCCTTGGTAACAAGTGCTTGATCATGTGGTCCAGGCTTGGAAGGGAAATTATATGCTTAGAACTATGCAAAAAATCTGCCTCTCATATGGAGAAAGGAACAACAAGACTCATTACCAACAACTAGAGGTGGCAAATGGGGGGGGGGTTGGGTTGGTTATGAGCTAGATTAAATTGGGTTGGTTAAAATAAATTCAATCCATTTTTCACTCACGTAGTAAATAGGTTATAATGAATTGGGTTAAACTCATCAACCCATAAAATAATTAAAATTCTTAATAGACGCACATTAGTTCACCAAAACACATACATTATTGTTAAACAATCAAGAGAAATATAAGAAATAGGAAAAGATGAGGCTAGAGTTTCATTGATATTGCATAATTCAATTGAATACAAAGTAGTGTTTTAACCTAAATACAAAGAGACTATATATAGGCTAAACAAATGAATAAAATACAATATTATTCTTGATGCGAACCCTTAAACGAATTCAAGAACTCACACGCAAATTGATTGAAGAATCCCCAAGAAAGTTCACAAACCAGAATTATAAGAACCCAAAATCCTAGACACAATGTTTTCAAAAAACAAGAATCCAAGGTTAAAAGTTCAAGAGAAAGACGCCACACTCAAGATTGAGCGATAAGTCGATGAACGCCACAAGAAAAATTAATTCTTGATAAGTTCTTGAAATAGTTCTTGAAAGAACAATAAGGTAGAAACCTCACAATACTCATACAAATATTCTGTCCTTTTTTATGGTCTTGGGTGTGTATATATAAAGCTTTAAAACAAATCCTAATCTACTAAGGTAACAAATCCTAATCTAAATAGGAATAACTAAAGTTGGACTTTAAACAAGTAATCAGCCCAAAATCCCTAAATAATCTAATCAGCCCATACAACCACTTAATCAGGTTTGTTGAACTTGAATTACATTAAAATAAACTTGAGGCTTTTTTCCCTTAAAGCCCACGCATGTCATGGTAGAAAAGCCTTCAAACGCACTCTTCATGCTTGGGCTTGCATAATCATCCCATATGTCTTGAGTCAGCCCATTCAATGCTTCCTTCATCCTTTTCGCTTTCGCCCGAGTAATAGGACCTCCATTTATGCTTAACGGATCAGATTATATTGCATCATTTTCCCTCTCCTCAAAAGGATTCGTCCTCGAATCTTCGTCATCTGCAATAAAAGGAGAAAGATCAGTAACATTAAAAGTAGTACTAACACTATACTCACCAGGAAGATCTAGTTTGTAAGCGTTATCATTTATCCGTGCCACCACTTGAAAAGGCCCATCTCCTCTAGGCTGCAACTTAGAACGCCTTTGTGCGGGAAAGCGCTCCTTTCACATATGCACCCAAACCTAATCTCCAGGCTCAAAGACCACCTTCTTACGCCCCTTATTAGCTTGAGTAGCTTATTGCTTCGTTCGCGTCTCAATGTGCAATCTAACTTTCTCATGCATTTGCTTCACCAATTCAGCCTTTCGTTCTCCATCTAAATTAGCACACTCATCAACAGGCAAAGGTAACAAATCTAATGGAGTTAAGGGATTAAAACCATAGACAATTTCAAAAGGTGAATAATTAGTAGCAGAATGCATACTATGATTATAAGCAAATTCGACATGAGGCAAACAATCCTCCCAAGTTTTCAAATTCTTACCAATGACAACACGCAAAAAGTAGAAAGAGTACGATTAGTTACCTCGGTTTGCCCATCTGTTTGTGGATGGCAAGTAGTAGAAAAGAGTAATGTAGTACCAAGCTTACCCCACAACGTCTTCCAAATCTCAAAAACTTAGCATCACGATCAGACACAATGCTCCTAGGCACTCCATGTAAACGCACCACCTCTCTAAAGAACAAATCAGCTACATTGCTAGCATCATCGGTCTTATGACATGCAATGAAATGCGCCATCTTTGAAAACCTGTCAACAACAACAAACACAGAATCTCGTCCCTGTTTTGTCCTAGGTAAACCTAACAAAAAATCCATAGAAATATCTACCCACCCAAGGTGAACTAGGTATAGGTAAGGGATTATACAAACCATGGGGCTGAACCTTAGACATAGCCTTTTTACAAGCAACACATTTCTCACAAATTCACTCAACATCCCGTTT
The DNA here is from genome assembly GCA_023539305.1 of Ilex asprella. Classification (NCBI taxonomy): domain Eukaryota; kingdom Viridiplantae; phylum Streptophyta; class Magnoliopsida; order Aquifoliales; family Aquifoliaceae; genus Ilex; species Ilex asprella. Next base: position 9,989,699 of record CM042201.1, read on the forward strand.
CATATGTGGCAAAAAAAAGTGTTCAACTAACACATCTAAGGTTTTACTAAAACCAAAGTGTCCTATTAAACCACCCCCATGTGCTTCTCTAACTAATAATTCACGCATCGAACAATTAGGCACACACAATCTATTCTCTCGAAACAAGAATCCATCATGCCTATAAGACTTACCAAAACCCAAACTCTCACAAGCATCAAACACATTAGCAAAGTCAGAATCAATAGCATATAAATCCTTAATGTACTCAAAACCAAGAAACTTTGCATTTAAAATGGAAACTAAAGCATACCTACGAGATAAAGCATCAGCAACCACATTCTCTTTTCCCATCTTGTATTTGATAACATAAGGGAAGGTCTCAATGAATTCAACCCATTTAGCATGGCGACTATTCAACTTACCTTGACCTTTCAAATGTTTCAAAGACTCATGATCAGTGTGGATGACAAACTCCTTGGGCGAAAGATAATGTTGTTAGGTCTCTAACGCCCGCACCAATGCATAAAGCTCCTTATCATAAGTTGGGTAATTCAAGGCAGCCCCATTTAGCTTCTCACTAAAATAAGCTAAAGGACGACCTCACTGCATTAAAACAGCTCCAATTCCAATACCTGAGGCATCACACTCAACTTCAAAAGTTTAAGAAAAATTAGGCAAGGCAAGTAAAGGTGCAGAACTAAGTTTTTCTTTAATCAAATTAAAAGCAACTTCTTGTTCCTTTCCCCATTTAAAGCCTAAACTTTTCTTAATAATTCCAGTCAATGGTGCAGCTATGGTGATAAAGTCCTTTACAAACCTTCTATAAAAATTAGCAAGACCATGAAAGCTACGTACCTCAGTAATGGTTTTAGGTGTAGGCCATTCTCGAATAGCCTTAACCTTCTCTTCATCAACCTCAATGCCCTTAGCACTAATAACATATCCTAAGAAAACAATCTGACTAGTGCAAAATGAGCATTTCTTGAGGTTAGCAAATAACTGAGCTTCACGCAAAGAACATAACACAAGCCTCAAAATGTTCAACATGCTCATCTAAGCTCTTACTATAAACCAAGATATCATCAAAATAAACGACAACAAAATTTACCAATAAAAGCACGCAAAACATGGCTCATTAAACGCAAAAATGTACTAGGTGCATTGGTTAAGCCAAAAGGCATTACCAGTCATTCATATAAACCATATTTAGTCTTAAATGCCATTTCCATTCATCACCTTCTCTCATCCTAATTTGGTGATAACCAGATTTCTGATCAATCTTACTAAACAAACAAGCCCCATGCAATTCATCTAACATGTCATCAAGTCTAGGAATAAGATGACGGTACTTTACCGTTATTTTATTCACGACGCTGCAATCTGTGCACATCCTCCAAGTCCCATCCTTTTTAGGCACAAGTAACACTGGAACTACACAAGGACTTAAGCTCTCTCTATATGACCCTTCGACATCAGCTCCTAAACTTGCCTTTGAAGCTCCTTTGTCTCCTCAGGATTACTCCTATAAGCTGGACGATTGGGAATCATTGCACCAGGAATGAAATCAATCTGATGTTCAATCCCTCTAATTGGTGGCAAGCCATTTGGGATTTCCTCGAAAAAAAAATCACCAAACTCCTGCAAAAGAGAATCAACAACACTAGGCAAAGCAGGGTTAAGCTCGTTATTATTCAAAAAGGCCTCCTTGTACATAAGTACAATCATCGGCTGTCCATGAATTAAAAGCTTCCTTTACCTCTCGTTCTTTTGCATAGAAACTCACATTTTTCCTCTCTTATTTTTTTGAACTCTCACTCTTTTCACTCTTAGAAGATTCAACAACCTCTCTGTTTTTTTCCTCATTTTTTTCACTTTAACTCTATTTCTCTCTTTTTTTTTCATTATCACCCTTTTTTTTTCCCTCAAACTCACTTTTTAATCTCATTTGATCATCATGCACCTGTCTAGGTGTTAATGGTACAAGTGTTACAGGTTTGTCATGCATTACAAAACAATATCTATTTTTATATCCATCATGCATAACTTGCCAATCAAATTGCCAAGGACGTCCCAAAAGCAAATGACCAGCATGCATTGGGACTACATCACACAAAACCTCATCAACATAACACCCAATGGAGAAGGACACTAATACCTGACTATTCACCTTAATCTTCTCACATTCATTCAACCACTGCAACTTATATGGAGTAGGGTGCTTAATAGTAGGCAAATTAAGTTTCTCAACTAATAAGGTACTAGCAACATTAGCACAACTTCCTCCATCAATGATAACACTACATACCTTATTGTTGATATGGCAGCGAGCATGAAATATGTTGTCACGTTGTGCCTCGTTGTCCTCCTCCTTCACTTGTGCATTCAAGGCATGCCTCGTGACCAAAATTTCACTCTCAACTAGATATTCCTCTCCTTCCCTCTCCTTACTCTCCACATCATCATCAGATTCACTTTCAGTTTTAAAATCACTATTATCCCTAAAAAATATAGCACGTTTATTTGGACATTGAGATGCAATGTGCCCCCTGCCCAAACACTTAAAGCACTTTATATCTCTATTTCTAGAAGTTTGAGAATCAGATTTACCTCGTTCCTTGCTAGCTTTTATGTCTTTGCCTTTGTTGGAAGCTTAAACTATACCCTAAGAATCTGATTTCTCTTCCTTCTTGCTCCAACTAGAATTCGGTTTCCAAGAAGATGAAGAACTCAAATTCTGCCCAAAACAAGTAGAACACTTCCATTTGAGCTGCCTCTTCACCTTCATCGCCATGTGTAGCATATCCTCCATCTCCCCATAATGCTGCAACTCAATTACATTTTGAATATCTTGGTTCAAACCGTGCAAGAATCGTACCATGGTTTCCTCTCGGTCCTCCTCTACATTAACCCGAATCATGGCTATCTCCATCTCCTTATAATACTCCTCAACACTCTTGGACCCCTGAGTCACCCCTGCAACCTCTGAAACAAGTCCCTATAATAATGAGAAAGGACAAACCTCTTCATTATGATACTCTTCATCTCATCCCAAGTGTCAACCGGATACTCTCTATTCCTCCTCTTTTTCATCACTAACTGATGCCACCATACCACTGCATAATCAGTAAACTCCATTGCAGCTAGTTTTACCTTCTTCCCCTCTAAATAGTCATGGCAATCAAACACTAACTCCACTTTCTGTTCCCACTCTAAATAAACCTCTGGATCATTCTTGCCTTGAAAGGCTGGAATTTTCATCTTAATGCTACCCAAATTCCCATCTCTCCGATAAACATCTCTAACACCTCCACGACCACCTCTACCACCTCTGCCACTTCTACCATGGTCAAACCTAATCAAAGTGGCCTGGTCATCGAAGTAATCACCAAGATCCCACTCGTCATCATCGATAATGTTTTGATGACGCCTATTCTGCCTGCTCTCCACTGGTGCCCCATGCCTATCATGTCCATCACCTCTTCTTCCCTCATTCGTTCTCAATTCATTAATCGCATTTGCTTGCTCCTCTAACTGATTTCTCATGTCATCAAATCTCATATTCATACGTTCGAACTGTTGTTGCATAGCCCGAAGTATGAATAGCACATCAGTACCACCCTCATCAACTACTCCTTTATCCTTGGAAGTTATGTTTTATAACCTGCAAAACAATGTTAGAAATAGCCTCACAAACACTCTCTCACGTGTTTCACTCGTTTCAATGTCACTTTACCCTTGTGTTTACACTCTTATTGGCTTTTTTAAAGATAAGTTCATAACTCAGCCTTTTACCACTCAAATGTTTCACCTTTGTTGTTCTTTCGTAAACTACTCAAAACTCAACCAAAAATTAATCGTTCCCACAACGCACAACGACTTAACAAAATAAGACACAAATATCAAAGGAATGACCAGAATTAACAGTGAAAAATAGAGAATAATAGCGATAACAAAGAAACACAATGAAGCAAAGAAAGCGAATTTGGTGAAAACTAAGAAACAATGATTCGAAAGCAACAATAGATCAAGAAAGGGGTTAAATCAAATACGATGCTTTATTTTGGGATAACAATGCGTGAATGATCAGAATAAGTAACTTTCTAGTGTTCAAATCTCAACACAAATCAGCACTCAAGCAAACTAACTAGCCTCAATTTGATTCTTTCTTTTCTTTTGTTTACTTTTCTTTTTTCTTTTTTTCTTTTTTTTTCTTTTTTCTTTTTTTTTTTGGGATATCAGATCACAAGAGGCAAACTACGCGTAATTGGGCAGCAAACTTCACAATCGATTCACTAGCAAATTATGCATTCATTTCAACCCATATTATGCAACCCTAATTGATATCAAAATTATAGAAAGAACAATTGAAATTCTAGTAGCAATTCACGCCCCAAATCAAACAGAAAAAAACTGTGATGAACAGTAACGATGGACAGTGCACGAACATATATTTTTTTTAATTGATGTGCTTAAATAGAAAAAGAAACACCAACCTGATTTGAGAAAATAAATCCGAAAGCTCTGATACCAAATGAAGCGAACCCTTAAACGAATTCAAGAACCCACACGCAAATTGATTGAAGAATCACCAAGAAAGTTCATAAACCAGAATTAAAAGAACCCAAAACCCTAGACCTAATATTTTCAAGAAACAAGAACCCAAGGTTAAAAGTTCAAGAGAAATACGTCACACTCAAGATTAAGCGATAAGTCGATGAACGCCACAAGAAAAATTAATTCTTGATAAGTTCTTGAAATAGTTCTTGGAAGAACAATAAGGTAGAAACCTCACAATACTCATAAAAATATTCTGTCCTTTTTCAAGGTCTTGGGTGTGTATATATAAAGCCTTAAAACAAATCCTAATCTACTAAGGTAACGAATCCTAATCTAAATAGAAATAACTAAAGTTGGGCTTTAAACAAGCAATCAGCCCAAAATCCCTAAATAATCTAAATCAGCTCATACAGCCACTTAATCAGGTTTGTTGGACTTGAATTACATTAAAATATACTTAAGGTCTTTTCCCCTTAAAGCCCACGCATGCCATGGTAGAAAAGTCTTCAAACGCACTCTTCATGCTTGGGCTTGCATAATCAGCCCATATGTCTTAAGTCAACTCATTCAATGCTTCCTTCATCCTTTTCGCTTTCGTCCGAGTAATTGGACCTCCATTTATGCTCAATGGATCACATTGTATTGCATCAATTCTACCCTTAATAATTAAAATAACCCTATATTTCTTAACATCTCCTCTCAAACTCACGATGCGATAGCTACAAGATTCGAGAGTTTGCCAACTAGAAAATGAAAACGGGAAATAGAATGCGACTTGGTAAAGAAATCTGCAATCTGCAAAGAAGAAGAAACAAATGACAAAGTAATGGTGCCATGCTTGAGATGATGACGAGTAAGGTGACAATCGATCTCAATGTGCTTAGTTCGTTCATGAAAAATCGAGTTGTGAACAATCTGAATAGAACTCTGGTTGTCACAATACATAGGAGTGAGATGAGAAAGAGAAACTCTTATATCTGCAAGTAACCAACGTAACTAAACAATCTCTTGGGTAGTAGATGTCATAGCACGATATTCTGCTTCGGTTGAAGATTGAGAAATAATAGATTGTTTTTTGCTCTTCTAAAAAAATAAGAGAATCATCCAAAAAATACAGAAATCAGTAACAGACTTGCGATCTGTGGGATCATTGTCATGATCAGCATCAGAGTATGCACGCAGCTCCAAGGAAGAGGTGGATAAAAGTAAAAAACTCTGAAAGACTGTACCCTGAAGATACCGCAAAATATGAAGAACAGCTTCCCAATGAACTGTAGTAAGAGAAGCAACAAACTGACTAACAACATGAACAACATATGCAATATCTGGATGAGTAATAGTGAGATATACCAAGCTCCCAACAATAGCACAGTATAAAGTAGGATCCGACAAAGGTAAACCATCAGAAGAAGAATACTACCTCAATGGAAGTATCTATAGTCTTATTATTAGTAAGTCTAGCCCACCCAAGAAATATCGTAGAGAACCCAAATCCTTCATTTCAAACTGTCTAGCTAACTCTGTCTTCAAAATTGAAATACCATCAATATCATCGCCAGTAATAATCATATCATCAACATATAAAGATAGAATGATATGACCTACATCAATGCAGTTAACCAAAAGAGCAGAATCAAGACTACTAGAAGCAAAACCAAGGGAAGAGATCACAACATAAAATTTCTCAAACCAAGCACGAGGTGCTTGTTTGAGACCATATAACGCTTTCTCGAGCTTGCAAACATACCCAGAATCATGTGAAACACCAGGAGGGGGCACCATATAAACTTCTTCTTGAAGATCTCCATTCAAGAAGGCATTTTTAACATCAAGCTGAGAGATATGTCACTGACAAATCGAAGCAACTACAATAAGAATACGAATAGTAGTCATTTTTAGAACAGGAACAAATATCTCCTCATAATCCATACCATACTGTTGAGAGTACCCTTTTGCAACCAACCTAGCTTTGTATTTCTCAACAGATCCATCAGAATTAGTCTTGATCGTATACACCTAACCACAATCAACAACACTCTTACCAGGAGACAGAGGAACCAAATTTCAAGTACCTGTCTTATGCAAAGAAGAAAGTTCCTCATCCATAGCTTGCTGCCAACGAGAGTCAAGAATTGACTCTTTATAGGAAGATAGCTCAGAGAGACAATGAATAGAAGCTAAAAAGGAAGTAAAAGATAAAGAATAACAAGAATAAAGGAAATCTGGTAACTTTGTGGACTTACGAATGCATATGGATTGACGTAGAGGTTGATCCACAATCTCAGACGGAGCTTGAGAGACCATAGGAGAAGAGGGAGCTTCAGGGGTATTGGAGAGTAAAGTGTCAGTACCTGCAGAATGATCAATACGAATTGAAGTACTAGAAACCTGAGATGACAAACTATCAGAATCCTCAGAAAAAAGGATCTATACGAATAAGATCAGATCTAGTCAAGCTATGAGTAGTGGATGGAATAGCAAAGAAGGTATATGCTCTAGAAAAATAACATGACGAGACACATAAAGTTTCTGAGTTATTGGATCAAAACAACGATACCCCTTTTTACCTTCACCATAACCAAGAAAAACACAGATAACAGATCGAGAGGACAACTTGCAACATCTACATGAGGACAAACAACGAAATAAGTACAACCAAAAACTCTAAATAAAGAATAATCAGGGGCATACCCATACAACTTTACAAAGGAGAGACACCTGAAATATGAGAAGTTGAAATTGTATTAATCAAACATATAGCAGTAAAAACATCTTCACCCCAAAACATACTAGGAACAGAAGCAGAAAACAAGAGAGAACAAATAGTTTCAACAATGTGCCTATGTTTTCTTTCAGCAACACCATTTTACTCATGAGTATTTATACATGAAGTTTGGTAAATAGTTCCATCTAAGGAAAACAACTCACAAAATCTATTAGATGTGTATTCCTCACCCAAATCACACCTAAAATATTTGATAACAGTAGAATGTTGAGTTTTGACAAGAGCTCAAAATGTTGTATATGTCCCAAAGAATTTAGAACGATGTTTCATTAAATAAATTCAACAATATCGAGTATGATCATCAATAAAAGACACATAATATCGAGACCCTCCTTTTGTGGCAACAGGAGAAGGTCCCCATACATCAGAATGAATCAAATCAAATGGAGAAGAAGAAACAAAAATACTTCGATTAAAAGGTAAAGCTGAAAATTTTGCCAATTTACATCCACTACAATCAGAAATATCACAAGTTTGTAAATTTTCTAAGGCCCATGTGGATGCCAAAAATCTCAAACGAGAAGACGAAACATGACCTAAACGAGAATGCCATAAATAAAAACTAGAAAAAGAAGAACTCAAACGAAAAGAAGATAAATCAACACTAGTAGCAGCAGCAGCAGCAACTGGCACTTTTAGCTCATCCAATATATATAGTCCCCCTTCCTACGGCCTCTCCCAATCATCTTCTAAGACTTTAGATCCTACACATAACAAGAAGAAGAGGAAAATGTGACTAAATTACCAGAATCACATAACTGACCAACAGAAGCGAGATTTAATGTAAGTTTCGGAATATGATAAACACTAGGGACAGACAAGTGAGGTGTGACAACAGAACCAACACCTGCTAAATGCATAGGAGTCTCATCAGTAGTCATAACAGGAATAAAAGATGAAGAATCTGGAGACATATGATGTGAAGCACTAGAATCCAAGACCCATACAGAATGTGACATACCTGAATAACTCTAAGGCAACTGACCTACGGAAGAAGAAGCAGATATAGCTTGTGGTTGTAAGGAGAGAAACTTCTGAAATTGCTCAGTCATAGTACTAAAATCGGTGAAAGGACCTGATGAAAATACTGTTGTAGTATTAGACTGTGATGGTCTGTAACCTTGAGGTGGTTTATGAGCATTAGATTATGATTGGTTGTCAGGCTTCCAAGCTTGAGATTGCTACTGGGATTGATTCTGTTGTCTCAACTTAGGACATTGAGCCTTCTAATGACCTTTCTGCTTATAGAAACTGCACTCGTCGAAGGCAACTCTTGTGTAAGGCTTATTCTGATTATTAGAGAATGGCTTAGATGGTACTGCTAACACAGGAGGATTAGAAGTGGAAAGAATTCCCTTTTCAAAATAAGATTTAAGACATATTTCTTTTGTCAATAACTCACTGACAACTGAGTCAACAGAAGGAAGTGGAGAACGATGTAGAATTGAACCTCTAAGTCCTTCAAAATCACTGCAAAGTGCTGTTAAAAATTGTACCAACCGTTACTGCTCGCTACGATCAATATAGGCACCACATGCCTTTAATTCTGTCGATTCTGTAAGAGCCAATTGATCCCAAAGATCTGTCATAGCAGAATAAAACTCCTGAATACTCATATTCTTCTGCTGAAGAGCTCGTATGTCATTCTCCAATTGATACTGCTTTGCAAAATTTGATTGAGTGAATAACATTTGCAGATGATCCCAAACCTCCTTTGTTGTCTCATACTTTGCCAATTGTGTACCTATAGAATGCTCAACATAATTGTTAATCCAAGTAATAATTTTTGCATTGTTTGCTTCCCAGACATCTATCTACGTAGCATAATCCTAATCAGTATTCTTAGGTTTCACAGAAGTTCCACTAACATATCCCCACATATGTTTACCTTTAAGAAAATTTCTCATCACATAACTCTAATACAAATAATTCTTTCCATCCAACCTAACACTCACAGACTAAAGCGAATCGTCTCTTTTAGTAGCCATAATCAAACAAACAAAGAAAATCAGATCGCAAAAGAAGGAAAAACGAAATACCAGATTGCCAAATCAGAACGAATATCCTCCCATAGATCCGCGTAAGCTGTGTTTGAGAATAAGTCTCGTCCTATGAAACTTAGCTCTGATACCATGTTAAACAATCAAGAGAAATACAAAAAATAGGAAAAGAGGAGGCTAGAGTTTCATTGATATTGCATAATTCAATTGAATACAAAGTAGTGTTTTAACCTAAATACAAAAAAACTATATATAGGCTAAACAAACGAATAAAATAAAAGACTATTCTACCCTTAATTATTAAAATAACCCTATATTTCTTAACAATTATCACACTAAAATACAAACAAAAAAATACACACTAATACATTAAAAATACACACACTAATACACTAAAAATATACACACATATACTAACATACAAAAAATAAAAATACATTTAATAAAAAACTAAAGTATACACACACAATGAGTCGGGTCGACTGTGGCCCATGGGTTATGGCGTGACGCTTGGGTCATGGGTCGACCCATGGGCATGGTTTGTGTGTGAGTCGACCCATGGGTCATGGAGTGATGGTCATGGTCGGGGGTGTATTAGTGTGTGTGTTTTTAAGGTGTGTGAGTTTTAGTGTATTTTTTGGTATATTAGTGTGTGTATTTTTTTGGTATATTAGTATATTTATTTGATTTTATTACTTATGTTATTTAATAGAAAGATAAATATTCAACCCAGTGGGTACCAATTTGTAATTCATCTTAATCCGCTTAATTAAAATGAATCTATTAACCAACTCATTTATAACCTGTATTAATTAATATAGGTACCCAACCTATTTATTTATGAACGAATTGAGTGAGTTAATGGATAACAGTTTAAGATTATCACCTCTATCAACAACCCAGAAGTTCAAGGGATTTATTGAATTATATTGTTGAAACCATTAGGGACAGGATATATTCTCTCAAGTTTTAGGAACTCCCCAAGAAACCAAAGATTAGTTATAGATTAGCAACTCCCTCAATCATGCCTGATATGTTGATCTCGTTAAGTTATGTTATCTTGTTTTCATTAAGTCATTATACATGTGTCAAGGATAATTCATGTGGGACACTTGCTATGGGATATCACTCCTCTGGAATTTTCCTTTTGCTTATTTTGTTTGGATTACATAGCTATTTTGTTTGGCTGTTACCTTTAATTATTCGAAGATGTACGTGTAACCGACATAAATAAAAAATTACCTTTTATTTCCAGCATTTTTTTTTTTAATTGAGTGGCGGCCTTGTTGGTCAAGTATTCTGCACTGTTCTCGATTGGTTAGTGGTTTTGAATTATAAGTAGTTTGAATGAGTAATACTAGGGTGACCAAATTTGAGAATCAAATTTAGAGTCCAAATGACATGGCAGTTGAGTTGGACTTTTTTCTTTGGTGTCATGTCATTTGGGTCCTAATAAAAACTTCAAATAATCAGCTGCCATGTCATTTGAGCTCCAAATTTGATCTTAAAATTTGGTCACCCTAGTATTACTCAGTTTGAATTAATTGAATAGCCAAAAGAGTTTAATAAATAGGTCAATAGGAACTCGACTAAATATGAATAGGTACAATTTATACACCACACCATATGAGTTCAACTATTACATAACTATACATTATTTGTAAACATTATGACACGAATTTGTAAAAAGTAACTATAAATAGGTAGAAGATCATACACAATTCGTGCACAATACGAATATAATATAATACAAACTCAATTAAAAACAACAATAAGTGGGTCAAATACAAATTCAGGTATAATATGATACAATTTAGACGTAATATTAATTAGATATGTCACCATTCATTGTCAATTTGAGTCACCACCAGTTTGGTCAGTACGGAGTTGCTTTTGTTAAGGACTATAATTCCAGGTAAAAGAGTGTTTTTTGGATCCAATGAGTCAAAAGAGTTTCAGGACGACAAGTTTAGTCAATTTTCTCAAGGCTATCCCTCTTTCCGGTATACATCCGTAGAAAATAATTGATGTAACGGTGACAACATATTATCACCGTTACACCCAATATTTGCTCATAAATCCAAGTGTCCCCTTCAGTCCAACTTGCGCCAGTAAAACAATTACTTCAAAAGACCACTTATGTGAACAATGTTTCTCTCTACAAAGAATTCCATCAGGTATTTTTGGACCGACAATGTTATTGTGACTTAAATTATTGACTTAATTTATTGACAATGTTATGAGTAGCTTCTTGTTTTTGTTATGAGAATGTTATTGTGACTTAATTTATTGATATAATTTAAAATAGAAAAAATCATTTCATAATTGTTCTGAGGGAGGTTAGTAATTCAATTAGAACTCTTCTTTTAGCAACTGACACAAAAGTTCTCGTTTCATAAGAATGAAAAAAGTATTATAAATAAATCGTGAGTAGTGGTCCCATTGATCAAGTATTCTACACTTTTCTCAAGTTTTGAATCATAAACAGGCTGACTAGCTATATTCGATACGCATCTAACCATACATGACAATACATATGCTTTATATATAATACGCATCTGACGATATAAAGTCAATCATATATGACTATACACTTTACACTCTATAAACTAAAAACTACACGCACCTAGTAAAAAACAACAATAAATAGCTCCGGTATAAATTAATTAAATTTTAACACAAAACCATATAAATTTCATATGCAACAATTCATTGGTAATTTGAGTCACCATGAGTTTGACGGATATGGAGTTCCGTTTGTCAAGGACTAAGAATTTAAGAAAGAAAACTTTAGTCAAGAATGGTTGCCCCTCTATCCCGGGCTAAATACGGGTGCCACCTTCGGCTTAGCTTGCTCCAGTCAAACAATTACTTAAGAAAGCCAATCATTACGATTCAATTATGATAATTGAATTTGATCCGGAGATAATACCTTTGAAATCTTCTCTTTTAATATAGTTAAATATAAGAAAGCGATTAAAATATAAATAGGTAGTTTGAGAATTAGGCATAAAACAGGTTTGCAGGTATGCTATAGTTGCCTATTTTGAATTCATTACTTCTTATCATCGTAAGTGTTTTATTTTTTCATAAGAATGCAAATACCACACAAAATCATTGTTGGGGTTTCAGTCTGTTAATTCTTCTTCCTGCAAAGTTGTACCAGCTCCTCCACCACCCCATC
>CM042201.1:10002306-10014665 GCA_023539305.1 Ilex asprella
GAAAGGGAGTGCCGGGGGCGGAAGTTGAATATTTCGCATTGTCTTTTGCCACTACTACTAGAACATGCATGAGTTCTTCTTGAACAAGCAAGCACTACCTGATGGAGACAAAAGTGAGAAGTGTGCATATATATTTTTTGTTCTTGGGACAAAAAGTATAGATGAAGACTAGAAGTTTTGCCTACCACCTGACGTAAAATGCCTTTAAATTAACATTAATACTATGTTGAGCCACCACGATGTATACCAAACCCATGCTTAAGTAAATTTGTTACTTTTAAGTTCGTTTCTTTAAAAATCGGGTTAAATGCAAAAAACTCATTGTACTTGGGGGTTTGTTTGGATGGACTATTGGGTGAGGGATTGGACTAGTTTTATCAATCCAGTCCAAACTCTTTCAAATCAAAACCTCATCTTTGAGTACATGGGATTAAAGATAAATTCGGTCTATACCGTGGTTCATAAGTAACATATACATTTATGAGACTCACAAATTTATTACCATTATCATCATGTATTGGTCATATAAATAACTATTTTGCCCATTACCCAATCCAATTCAATCCAAATCTATATGGGCTAGTTTGGTTGTCGTATTAGAAATAGATGGATTAGATAAAATAATCTGGTCTAATACAATACAGAAGGACAAAAGACAAAACTAAATAAGGTATTAGAATAATATGTAATTTTATCTAGTGTTTGGTAATACATAACATAAACGTTGGATAGTAATAATTTAATCCAATCGATTGTTTGATTAAGGAATTATTTTATCGTATAAATGTTGAATTAACAAAAATATCTTCAATCAGTGTTTGCTACATTGATGACAGCTTAATTTTATCAATTGAAGGGTTATAATAGTAAATATGTAAAATAATATATTTGAGTTTGATTATAATACCACATATTTTGGTGGTATTAAAATACCTCCATAATACAGGTCTAACGTGTAAAAATATACGATAAATATACGATCAGTATACGTTTTTAAAATTAATACGGTATCAAATTTACTTACCAAACAAAGTATTAGGCCAGATTAAATTAAAAATAGTACAATCTAATATTTAATCTTCTCATAATACGTTTACCAAACGAGCCCTATTTATTCGAATTCTTTTTTTGATTAACTTACGACCTTCATATTTTGGGCATATTTTTTTCTTCCCAACTTATGATACCAAACACTGATGGGCCAAGCCCAAAGGCCTAACTCAATAATAAGTCCAGCTAGAATAAAGGCCCAATTAAATGAAACCGAATCGGTACAACCCAAGAGGGGCCCACACTAGTCAAGTTCATCAGGGTTTCAAGAGCTACATCACCAAGGAGTAGGCAAGGCCATCTTAGGAGCCTCATCCACGTCGCCTTGAAAAATGTCAACCACGTCATTCTTTGATCTGATCTTAAGGGGAGCTTTGTAACCACCTCAGTGGTTGAGAGGATAGCACTAGCTCCACTAAGTTAGCTATTTAGTTACTGAAAAATGTGTCTCAGTCTGTTAAGATACACTATAACTTGTACCTCCTTTGCTTTCACCTGATCTCCTTATTCTCCTCGAAGTAATAAAATACCAAACCATCCTAGCCCTTCATAGTAGAGTAGGTCACGTTGGCCGAACTACTTTACATCTTCGTCTTGCTTGTGTTACTCTCTCTCTTTCTCTACTTAATTATTGCATTAATTATTAATCATTCGAGTGATGGTACATAAAATCAATTTATGCATCATCAATTTGGCGCCGTCTGTGGGAAAAGAAAAAGTTCTCACCAAACCACCTTTTTTCCTGTACCTATGGCGATCATCACCAGATCCATGAATTAACCTAAAGACAATCTACCACGTAAGGAGGAGACTACCCCTCCACCAACTAATCATGTTCTAAACGCACAAAAGATGCTGAAAGCAATGCAACAATTCGTAACTCGAAATCAACAAATCCTGTAGCTGATGCTAGTTGGACCACAAGGAGGTGCGCAATCGGGAGCACATCAAGCCAAAGGAGCTCCTCGCCCCGGGCATCAAGGAGCTCCCCACTTGGTCGCCCCCTATAGGGGAGCCCCTTATCTGAATCATGAGGGAGCTCCACCTCCTCATCTAGTTCCTTCTTCCCATAGTAGAGATCCTCATATCCAAGAGGATGAGGGCAAGAATCAAAGCGTCGAGCATGAGAGTCATTTTTATAACAATTTCAAAGGAGCTCCCAATCACTAGGATGAAAAAATCAAAGAAGTACAGAACTAACTGGGTGACGTCTTCAATGCCATGAAGGCACAAGGACTAGAAACCGTGGATTACCTCGTAAGGAGAATCAACACAACCATTGTGCCAAGTGTGCCAAACTACCCTTTCCCCAGAAATTCAAAATGTCATCCGTAGAAACCATTGACAATATAAAGGACTCACTTGATCACCTTAAAACTTATAAGTCCTTAATACAGTTGAACAATGTAACAGATGAAATCTTGTGTTGGGTTTTCCTGACTACCTTGAATGGATCTGCCCGACAGTTGTTAGCCAAGCTCATTCCCGCCTCCATTAGCTCCTTTGCCGAACAAAGTAGGTCCTTCGTGTCACACTTTATTAGGGGACGTCGCCACCAGAAGCCTGCCACCCATATTCTCAGCATAAAGCATGATCAAGACGAGAGATTGAGGAGTTACTTCACTCGTTTTAACGAGGAGGTCATCCAGATTGAGGAGCCAGACGATAAAGTCACTATGACCCGCCTTCTTGGGAGGTTTTCGCTCCTCGAGCTTCCTCTTCTCAGTGATGAAGCGCCCACCAAAAAATATGCCAGAAATATTGGCAAAAGCCTTGAAGTATATGAATGCGAAGGACATCACCAAGATCAGGCAACATGAATCCTCACGAACAAGGAAGAAGAGAAAGGAAAGAGATAGAGAAGACAAGAAGGAGGGTGAAAACAAAAGAGGTAGGACGGAAAGTGTGTCTGTTAAAAACCGTCTTGGTCTTGCCCCTCAAAAGGAGCAATCAATTTTCACTCCCCTCAATGCCGCTATTGGACACATCCAATTCTAGATCCAAGATGACCCTACAGTAAAGTGGCGTGGAAGAATGAAATCTCCCCTAAATCACAAAAATCTGAACAAGTATTGTCGCTTCCGTCGAGATCACGGTCACAACATCGACGATTGATATGAGCTCAAAAGATAGATTGAGGAGCTCATACAGCGTGGCCAACTGTGCCAGTATTTTGCTGGTAAGGTCCAAGCACTGCCGCCACCTCATAATCAAGAGGACCAGCAACCCTTCGGAGAAATTCACACCATCTCTAGAGGGCTTCTTGGGGGAGGAGAATCCCTCTCAGCCTTGAAGGCCCATGCTAGAAAAGCTAAACATCTTGACGATCTGCTCCCGTCTAAGGCACGAAAGCAAGGAAATGATGAGGTCATATCCTTTTCAGACAAAAACCTAGAAGGAATTCAGCACCCCGACGATGACCCACTCGTGTTGACTATGATCGTCACCAATTTTCAAGTACAAAGGATTCTCGTAGACAGTTGTGGCTCTGTGGACATCTTATTCATCTTATTTTTAGAAGCCTATGATAAGCTCTGCTTGGAGACAAAAAGACTACAACCCATCAGGTCGCCACTCATCGGATTCTCAGGGGAGAAAGTGTATCCCCTAGGATCCATCACCTTACCAGTCACCGCCGGCATAGCATCTCGAAGCTCCACAGTCATAGTGAACTTCCTGGTGATAGATTGCCCATCAGCCTACAACGTCATCCTCTCAACACCCTAAGAGTTGTGCCTCCATCTATCATATTATCCTCCATTTCCCAACTCCGAATGAAATTAAAGAGGTCCAAGAAGATCAGGTTGCTGCAAGAGAATGCTACATCTCCTCCATGAAGAGGCGGAAGCCACAAGAAGTCCTACAAGTGGAGGTGCTCGTCCCGAGAGATGTACTACATTAGAGAGAGTAGAATCCGTGGAGGAGCTCACACTAGTGGTCCTGGATGAGAAGTTTTCAGACAAAATGGTGTACATTGGCTCTTCTTTTCCTGAAGATTTAGCCCAACAACTCATAAATTTTTTGAGGCACAATATGGACGTCTTTGTGTGGTCGCACGAGGGCATTGACCCTAAGGTCACCACACACCGCCTCAATGTCAACCCCTGTTATAAGCCTGTTCGCTAGAAGCTGAGGAATGTCTTTGCTGACAGGGCGCAAGCAATGTATAAGGAGGTGGGAAAGCTAATAAAAAATAGGGCAATCAAAGAAGTGGCCTATCCAATTTGGCTATCAAATGTTGTGATGGTAACCAAAGCTAATGCAAAGTGATGCCTCTATGTCGACTTTACCGAACTCAATAAGGCGTGCCCTAAAGATAGCTACCCATTATTGCAGATCGACATTCTCATCAATGCCACTACAGGCCATGAGCTACTCACTTTCCTGGATGCATACTCAGGGTATAACCGGATCAGCATGTATCCACCAGACCAAGAGAAGACATCCTTCATCACTCCAAAGGGAACCTACTACTACAAGGTCATACCCTTTGGACTGAAAAATGCGGGAGTAACCTACCAACGGCTGGTGAACAAAATATTCTAGTCACATATTGGAAGAACCATGGAGGTGTACGTGGACGATATGCTAGTAAAAAGCCTCGCTACAATAGACCACGTAGACCACTTTCAAGAAACATTTAATGCTCTTAGATCATACCACATGAAGTTGAACCCTGAGAAGTATGCCTTTGGCGTCGAATTAGGAATATTCCTGAGCTTCATGGTCAACCAAAGGGGAATTGAGACAAATCCAAAAAAATAAAAGTAATTCTGGATATGTGATCTCTCACCACAACCAAGGAGCTGCAACGCCTCAATGGGAGAATTGCAGTAGTCAAAAAATTTGTTTCCAAGTCTGCAGATAAGTGCTTACCATTCTTCAAAATTCTCCAAAAAGCCTTTGAGTGGGGGCCTGACGCAAATGAAGCTTTTCAAACACTAAAAGCTTATTTGGCTATGCCCCTCTCATCTCCTATGCCATGCAAAGGGAAACCTTATACCTATACCTCTTCGCTTTCCAATCAGTAGTAAACATAATGAAGGAATACAAAGACCTGTTTATTACGCGGAAAGGGCTTACCAGGGAGCAAAAATCAGATATTTAAGGCTAGAAAAGCTAGCACTCGCCCTGATCTCAACAACAAGGTGCCTCCAACATTACTTCCAAAGTCACACCATTGTCGTTGTCACCGATCAGCCTCTAAAGAGAGTTCTAGGGAAGCTAGATGTTTTCGAAATGCTCCTTAAGTTGGCAGTAAGGTTGGGCGAGTTCAATGTATAGTACCAACCAAGGGCAGCCATCAAAGCACAAGTCTTGGCAGACTTCATTGTTGAGCTCACACCGGCAGAAGAAGAGTGAAATAAACCTTTGACATCTCCACCAGACATCTAAGAAGCCTTATCAGGATTCCAACATGAGACCCAAACACCCCAGGTAAACACCCTAACCACCCAGGCACCTTGCCTTGGTGCCCTGTCTGGCGCCCACCACGGCCTCCAACGCTCCCTTTCTGCCATCTCCCTGGAAGCTTTATGTTGATGGCTCTTCAACCAGCAAAGAAGGTGGAATAGGCCTAATACTGATCAGCCCCGATAATACTCCAATCAAGAATGCTACAAAGCTTCACTTTGTAGCCTCCAACAATGAAGTCAAATACGAAGCCCTCATCTCTGGCCTAAAGTTAGCAATCAAAATAGAGGCCCAACACCTCGTCATATCCAGTGACTCGCAACTAATAGTCAACCAAGTAAAAAAGGAGTTCAAACCAAAAAGAGCTAAAATGAAGGAGTATCTTGCAATGATGCAAGCCCTGCTGACTAAGTTCTACCACTTCCAAATCTATCACATCCCGAAGGAAAATAATATCACTGCAGATGCGCTAGCTAGGCTCTCCTCATCCTCAGATGGCCCACCAGAACTAGCATTTATCGGTCACCAACTCGAACCAAGCAGGCTAGACGTGGAAGCCACTAACATCAACTACACATCTGTCGAGTTAAACTGGATGACCCCAATAAAGGCTTACCTTCAAGAGGGCACGTTGTTAGATGATCCGCTCAAAGCCAAGAAGTTCAGAATGAGAGCCTCCAAGTTCACCATCCTGAAGAACATCTTGTACAAAAAAGGCTACTCCCTACTACTACTACGCTGCCTCTCCCCAAAGGAAGCTAACTATGCCTTACGAGAGATCCATGAAAGAGTTTGTGGAAACCACTCTAGAAGACACTCTCTAACTCACAAAGCACTCAGACATGGTTAGTTCTAGCATAGCATGGTTGAGGACACACAAGAGTTCACTAGAAAATGCGACAAGTGTCAACACTTCACCACTAGGCCTAGGCAGCCACCAGAGGAACTGACATCCATTATAAGTCCATTACCCTTTTCTAAATGGGACATCGACATCTTGGGCCCTTTGCCTCTGAGTAGGGGATAATGCAAGTTTGTGGTAGTAGCCATCGACTACTTCACAAAGTGGGCAAAGGCTGAACCCTTATCAAAGATAGACGCAAAGGTCAAGGATTTCATCTGGAAAAACCTAGTCTACTACTTTGGATTACCCCAAGCCATTGTCAGTGACAACGCCAATAAATTTGACAACAGACTCCAGCACTCATTCTACGCTAACATCCAAATAAAGTAGCCTCATTCCAACCCAGCGTACCCGCAGACAAACGGACAGGCAGAGGTCACATTCAGAATTATACTATGCAACCTAAAAACGAGGCTAGAAAGAGAAAAGGGCCTTTGGGTATAAGAACTCCCGAGTGTATTATATGCCTTTAAAACGATGCCAAGGACCCTAACTAGAGAAACTCTTTTCTCACTTGCATTTGGAACTGAAGCGGTCATACTTGTAGAAGTCGGGATACATTCTCTAAGGTTCCAACGTCACGACCCTGTCACTAACGAGGAAGGACTCTGTGTCAACCTCGACTTGGTGATAGTGGAAAGAGAAATGGCCATGGTCCAGAACGCAGAGTACAAGCACCACATGGCGAGATACTATAACTCGAGGGTGAAGCCTAATTCCTTCCTACCAGGAGACTTAGTTCTCAAGAAAAAAATCCTCACCACAAAGGATTCGTGAGAAGGGAAGCTTGGAATAAATTGGGAAGGTCCCTACCTTATAACAAAAATAGTGAGGCCAGGTACTCACAAGATCCAGAATTTTGAGGAAAAAATCTTACCCCATCCACGGAATATTGAGCATCAGAAAAGGTACTACCAATGACACTTGAAGAGGGTAGAAGTAATAAAACTAGGAGGCTTGATTTTATTTTATTTTGTACCTTTTTGGGTTACTACTCACCATTGTTTAGCATAGGTAGTCATCAAATAAAATTTTCTAAATTTACTTCAAAAAAGTTCTTGCATCCTTGCATTCTATTTCAAGTGAATATCAGTGGCAAAAAATCACTTTTACAAAAAGAAGCCTCCACATTGCCTTTCTACAAAAACAAAAACAAAATAAAAATAAAAGTCCCCAGCACTTTAATTGTTCTCATGGTTGTCGCCATCCTCCTCATCCTCGCCCTCTGCACTGTCAGAGTCACCACCATCACCATTAGCATCATCAGGTGCCTCATACTACACAAAGCCTGAAAAGTCAATACCAGGGAAAGTAGTAGAGATCTTTCCTTGAAGCTCCTCGTAGCCATTATTGAAGGCATCTTCAAGGCCACTCTCTGAATCAATCTCAGCCTTGGGGACCCTCTCATGAGCTAATTGCAGATTCATCTCAGCCTAAAAAACTCTCTTACGAGCTGTCTTCATCTCTGCTTTCGCTCTTAAGCGGACAGTCTCACCATCTACCTCAAGCTTAGCGGCCCTCTCACTAGTTGCCACAAGTTTTGCTTCGGTCCTTGTGTAAGCAGACTCTCTAAGCTCAGCCCTCTCACGGGTTGCCACAAGCTCAGCTTGGGAAGCTTTACCCCTCTTTACAGTATCATGAGCAAGCCTCTCCCCCTGATAGTTGAGCTCAGCTGTCTAAACTGGACAGCCTGGAAAAAAGGCACACAGAGGCATCTGAAACCTAAGGAAGATAAAGGAATGTCAATATCCAAGAGAGGGACAAGAACAAAGGAGAAAACATACCCTTATATAGGCTAGACCTTCCAGAATAGTGTCGATGATGCCCTCAGTGCCTTGAGTACCAACCTGACTGATGTCTGCTAGAAACACAAATCTCCCAAGTCGCTCCTTGACCTTCCACACATCACCTAGCATGGAGACAATCTAAGTGGCTGCCCTTACAGAAGCCTTCGGAGGAGGAGTCGATGAATGGGGGGTAGGAGGTATGGCCGCCTAGGGAGTCTCTAGAGATACGGTCACCTCTGAAGGAGTCACTAATTGGGGAGATGCCACAAGAGGCATCATCTGAGAGGGGCTCGCCAAAGCATTGTTCAACCTTGCCACCTTAGAAGGAGGAGTACCCCTAGTGGAATAACAGGATTCTACCACTGTCCTATCCACTATAGAGGAATAAAGTGTTATGCTGAAGCAAAACTAAGTAAAGAAAGAAAATCCATGGAAATCAGTATACATTTTCTCTTCAAAGAGGAACCACCAGGCCTCGGAGAGGGCGAACCAACCCTAGCACTTCCAGCAGGGAAATCTCTAACTCCATCCTCTTTAAGCATTAGGGTCCCAAAGTCCTTCACAAGATAAGTCTTCACAACTTGTAACTTCCATTCTTGGTCTTTTGAGAGCACTTGGAAGCCTGGAAGGAATGTGATAAGTAAACATTTGCAAAAGAGCGAAGGAAAAAGGATAAGAGTGAGCATACCAATTCTCTTGGGGGTGTCCCATCTTGCTAGTACCAAAGTTTCTGTCAGCCTTTGAAGCTCATTCTCCTCCAACAAACATAAAGCGGGGCTTTCAGCTATGGCAATTAGAACACAATCCAGTAATCAATTTTCCTTTCCTCCGAGCGAAATAATACCAACCGCGATTAGAAGTATGATTCTTACTTCGAGTGTTAGCCACACAAAACTCTTCAGGACAAGCATCCTCATGATACATTCTTTTCCACAGTGCCGGGAATCCCTGGCGCACGTGAAAAGTAATGGAGAGTACGACAAACAGAAGAAGGCATTGGGAACCTCAGCCCAGCCTCAATCACCTCCTCATAAATAGTAATGTCTCCAGAGGAGTCATCACAAGTAGGCTAACCCATTTTAGCTCGACGACACAGTACCGTTGGGAGAATATTGTAAGTGGAAACAACCCACAGTATATCAACATCAGTATTGAGGGTACTAGAAATGGTACTTACTTTTGAACCACCATCATCAAGATATACTTTTTCCTTGTGTTTCCTATTGCGAGGGCAAGAAACAATGTCCGGTCCACTACCAGGAAAGCCTTAGAGGATGTCACTCTGTAGGGTCCTAAACCAAACAAATCATCCATTTGATCGAAATCATCACTGCCAACATTTTTCAGCGTACTCTGCTCTAAAACTCTATGCCTAGCACCCGCCGTGCACAACGCCATCTGCAGACTCCGCCGCCTACACCCATCACCCAACAACACCCATTCCCATCAATCAGTAGGGTTGCCAGCCCCTAACGTCTGCAAGGCCTCAGCACCTAGCTGGGCTACCTTGTCTTTAGCGCCTGGCTGGGGACACGTCGTTAATGGCACTCGTATGGGCCGCCCCACCTTCAGCGCCCAACTAGGTCGCCTTGTGTCCAGCACCTGATCTCACCCCCACTTCAAGTGGTGCCACACCCATCGACTCCTTGCTCGCCTTGCCTTCACTCGTGATGATCCCTCCACTGTCAACAGCCAAGGAAGCCCCAGGCGCCCACCTCTCAGGATCGCCTATGGTATTGTTCCTGTGGCGCCATCGCCCAACTTTGGAGGCCTGGGTTGCCTCCTCAAGCAGCGCCCAAGGGGCCTCACCTTCGTCGACCTGGGCCCTCACTTCACCAATATTTCCCACTTCGATTTTCGTCATGCCAACGACCTCCTGATCGTCTGCCTCAACGTCAATTACTCCATCGCCATGGATACCGATGGAATTTTCTCCTTCATTTGATACTAACCTCTGAACACTCATCTCAGAAATAAGATCTCTACTCTCACTCATCCAACTTGGGTTCTCAAGTATCACAACAAATAATCTCCTCTCAAAGTAAATGAAATGAAGAGAGAATGAGAAAATCCCCAATTTATGGCCTAGGATTTTTTAAAATTCTAATAGGAAATAAAATAAGGGAGTTTATATGGCTGGAGATTTCCTACAGAGGTAAAATATGTCATGAAGGAAAATGAGTAGTCAATTAGGAAGGGTCTTCGTCCACCAGGATTAGGTTCAACCAAATGCCTTCTTCTCCAAATATCATTAGACTCAGGGCATTTGGGAAAAAATGATGGGTCAGGCCCAATTAAATGAAACCCAATGGGTCCATCCCAGGAGGGGCCAACACTAGTCAAGCTCATTAGGGTTTCAAGAGCTACAACACCAAGGAGTAGACAAGGCCATCCTGGGAGCCTCATCCACGCGACCTTGAAAAAATTCAACCACGTCATCCTTTGACCTGATCTTAAGGGGAGCTCCGTAACCGCCTCAGTGGTTGAGAGGATAGTGTCAGCTCCACCAAGTTAGTTACTTAGTTACTTAAAAAGTGCCTCAATCTGTTAAGAGGTACTATAAATTGTAAGCCCCCGCCAATAGTTGGAGGGCATCAAACACATCTACTATCACTCTCATCTCTTTTATAGCTTATACCTCCTTTGCTCTCTCCTGATCTTCTTATTCTCCTCGAAGTAATAAAACATTAGGTCATCCTAGCCCTTCATAGTGGAGTAGGTCACGTTGACCGAACCACTCTACATCTTCGTCTTGCTTGTGTTACTCTCTACTTAATTATTGCATTAATTATTAATCACACAACCGGTGGTGCATAAAACTAATTTGTGTATCATCAAACATCAATATTAATAAAAATTTATGTAGTTCGCATAATCAAATTAATTAATTTTTTTTGTGAAACCTTATCATAGTCCAAAAATTAGCCTTATAAAACATTCTTATAGAATAACATTCAACATATCGGGATATACATCGAAACGAATAGACATATCCATGTTACAACATAATTTGGTATTAATTAAGTAGTAATAAAATAATATTTAAATTCAAAAGATTGGCACTTGGGGCATCTTGGGCTTGAAGCCCACAAAAAATTAATTATTTGGTATTAATTAAGTAGTTCTTGGCCCAAGAGTTGTGTCTTCTCTATACATCTCTTTCGCCCAAGAGTTGTGTCTGTGTCTGCTCTTTACATCTTTAAGGTATTATAATACCTGTACAGAACCTTCAATGAATACACACAAAAATGTTTCTCTATTCTGTTCTTGGAGAGAATTTTAGAGTTTGTTATCTAAAATTCTGTTTAGCTTTGTTAATCCTAGAAGAATCTGCCATAAACCCAGTAGCGGAGGTATAATTTTCTTAAGGAGAGTGAATACATGATCAAAGTCTTCTATTCTAATCTGTTGCAATTATTTTGCTAACATTATTAAGGAAATTAAACAAAAATGGCGGCTACTGGTTCGATTACTGGTTCAAATTCTGTTTTCAAGTTCAATCATGAAGTGTTCAAGTTGGATCATTTTGATGGAACGAATTTCACACGCTGGAAGGATAAATTATTTTTCTTGCTTACTGAATTGGGTGTTGCATATCTGCTAAGTGAAAATATGTCAACTATTCATGAACCATCTGACAAAGAAGATAAAGAAACTATAGCAACCCGTAAGAAATGCATGAAGGATGAAGTTCATTGCAAAGGCTATATTCTAAATTCTCTGTCTGGTCGGTTGTACGATCTGTTTCGTTCAATCAAATCCCCACAAGAAATCTGGAGTGCCCTAAAGAAGAAATATATATCAGTCAAGCAAGGTACAGATTGATTTCTCGGTATGAAATTTTTTAAATTCAAAATGTGTAATATCCCACAGGCGTATATTAATATAGTAATATGCGAGTTTAATAGTTCTTTTGTATATAATGGTGTAAGAGTGAATCACATAGGTTAAGACATTATAAATGAATACTTAGGAGAAAAATGAATCTAGGAAGTTTAATTATCAAAGGCGTTTGAGATTTGAAAATAGTTAATAGATAAGTTTCTAAATATGTTTAGGTCAAGATAATGTTTTCATTGAATCCGGAAGGTCGAAAAACCTTGGGAAAGGTAATATGAAGTGAATTGGAAACTTGGTAGACGGAAGAAGAATCTGTCTGCTGACTAGTACCGGTACAGGGTACCGGTACTAAATGGTACCGGTAC
>CM042201.1:10024337-10053747 GCA_023539305.1 Ilex asprella
GGGGGCGGAAGTTGAATATTTCGCATTGTCTTTTGCCACTACTACTAGAACATGCATGAGTTCTTCTTGAACAAGCAAGCACTACCTGATGGAGAAAAAGTGAGAAGTGTGCATATATATTTTTTGTTCTTGGGACAAAAAGTATAGATGAAGACTAGAAGTTTTGCCTACCACCTGACGCAAAATGCCTTTAAATTAACATTAATACTATGTTGAGCCACCACGATGTATACCAAACCCATGCTTAAGTAAATTTATTACTTTTAAGTTCGTTTCTTTAAAAATCGGGTTAAATGCTAAAAACTCATTGTCCTTGGGGGTCTGTTTGGATGGACAGTTGGGTGAGGGATTGGACTCGTTTTATCAATCCAGTCCAAACTCTTTCAAATCTAAATCTCATCTTTGAGTACATGGGATTTTGCCGTGGTTGATAAGTAACATATCCATTTATGGGACTCACAAATTTATTACCATTATCATCATACATTAGTCATGTAAATGACTATTTTGCCCATTATCCAATCCAATCCAATCCAAATCTATATGAGCTAGTTTGGTTGCAGTATTAGAAATGGATGAATTAGATAAAATAATCTAGTCTAATACAATACAGAAGGACAAAAGACAAAACTAAATAAGGTATGAGAATAATATGTAATTTTATCTAGTGTTTGGTAATACACAACTAAACGTTGGATAGTAATAATTTAATTCAATCGATTGTTTGATTAAGTAATTATTTTATCGTATAAATGTTGAATTAATAAAAATACCTTCAATCAATGTTTGTTACATTGATGACAACTTGATTTTATCAATTGGAGGGTTATAATAGTAAATATGTAAAATAATACGTTTGATTTTGATTATAATATCACATCTTTTGGTGGTATTAAAATACCTCCATAATACAGGTCTAACGTATAAAAAATATACGATAAATATACGATCAGTATACGTTTTTGAAATTAATACGATATCAAATTTACTTACCAAACAAAGTATTAGGCCGGATTAAATTAAAAATAGTACAATCCAATATTTAATCTCCTCATAATACGTCTACCAAACGGGCTCTATTTATTCGAATTCTTTTTTTCTTTTGATTAAACTTATGATACCAAACATTGATGGGCCAGGCCCAAAGGCCCAACTCAGTTATAAGTCCAGCAAGAATAAAGGCCCAATTAAATGAAACCCAATGGGTACAACCCAAGAGGGGCCCACACTAGTCAAGTTCATCAGGTCTTTAGGAGCTACATCACCAAGGAGTAGGCATGGCCATCTTAGCAGCCTCATCCACGTCGCCTTGAAAAAAGTCAACCACGTCATTCTTTGATTTGATCTTAAGGGGAGCTCTCTAACTGCCTCAGTGGTTGAGAGGATAGCGCCAGCTCCACTAAGTTAGCTATTTAGTTACGTTACACTATAGCTTCTACCTCCTTTGCTCTCGCCTGATCTCCTTATTCTCCTCGAAGTAATAAAACATCAAACCATCCTAGCCCTTCATTCATAGTAGAGTAGGTCACATTGGCCGAACTACTTTACATCCTCGTCTTGCTTGTGTTACTCTCTCTCTACTTAATTACTGCATTAATTATTAATCATTCGACTGAGGGTACATAAAATTAATTTATGCATCATTAGTTTTGCGCCGTCTGTGGGAAACGAGAAAGTTCTCACCAAACCACTTTTTTTCCTATACCTATGGCGATCATCACCAGATCCGTGAATTAACCTAAAGACAATCTCCCACATGAGGAGGAGACTGCCCCTTCACCAACTAATCCTGTTTTAAACCCACTACAGATGTTGGAAACAATGCAACAATTCATCACTCGGAATCAACAAATCTTGTAGCTGATGCTAGCTGGACCACAAGGAGGTGCACAATCGAGAACACATCAAGCCAAAGGAGCTCCTCGCCCCGGGCGTCAAGGAGCTCCTCGCCCCGGGCGTCAAGGAGCTCCCCACTTGGTCGCCCCTTACAGGGGAGCCCCTTATCTGAATCATGAGAGAGCTCCACCTCCTCATCTAGCTCCTTCTTCCCATAGTAGAGATCCTTATTTTCAAGAGGATGGGGGCAAGAATCAAAGCGTTGAGCATGAGAGCCATATTTATGACAATTTCAAAGGAGCTTCCAATCACTAAGATGAAAAGATCAAAGAAGTACAGAACCAACTGGGCGACATTTTCAATGCCAGGAAGGCGCAAGGACTAGAAATCGTGGATTACCTCGTAAGGAGAATCAACACAGCCACTGTGCCAGATGTGCCAAATTACCCTTTCCCCAGAAATTCAAATTGTCATCCGTAGAAACCTTTGACAATATAAAGGACCCACTTGATCACCTTGAAACTTATAAGTCCTCAATACAGCTGCACAATGTAACAGATGAAATCATGTGTTGGGTTTTTCTGACTACCTTGAATGGATCATTCCAGCCTCTATTAGCTCCTTTACCGAACAAAGTAGGTCATTCGTGTCACACTTCATTGGGGGACGTCGCCACCAGAAGCCTACCACCCATATACTCAGCATAAAGCATGATCGTGACGAGAGACTGAGGAGTTACCTCACTCGTTTTAACGAGGAGGTCCTCCAAATTGAGGAACCAGACGATAAAGTCACCATGAACGCCTTCTTGGGAGGTTTTCGATCCTCGAGCTTCCTTTTCTCAGTGATGAAGCGTCCACCAAAAAGCATGCCAGAAATGTTGGCAAAAGCCTAGAAGTATATGAATGCGAAGGACATCACCAAGGCCAGGTGAGGTGAATCCTCACTAACAAGGAAGAAGAGAAAGGAAAGAGATAGAGAAGACAAAAAAAAGGGTGAAAACAAAAGAGGCAGGACAGAAAATGTGTCTGTTAAAAACCTTCATGGTCCTGTCCCTCAAAAGAAGCAATAAATTTTCACTCCCCTCAATGCCATTATCGGGCACATCTAATTCTAGATCCAAGATGAACCTACAGTAATGTGGCGTGGAAGAATGAAATCTCCCCAAAATCGCAAAAAATCTGAATAAGTATTGTCGCTTCCATCAGGATCACGGCCACAACATCAACGATTGATATGAGCTCAAAAGACAGATTAAGGAGCTCATACAATGTGGCCAACTATGCCAGTATTTTTCTGGTAGGGTCCAAGCGCTGCAGCCACCTTATAATCAAGAGGACCAGTAACCCTTCGGAGAAATTCACACCATCTTTGGAGGGCTCGTTGGGGGAGGAGAATCCCTCTCAACCATTAAAGCCCATGCCAGAAAAGCAAAACACCTTGACGATCTGCGCCCGTCTAAGGCACAAAAACAAGGAAATGATAAGGTCATATCCTTTTCAGGCAAGGACCTAGAAGGAATTCAACACCCCCACGACGACCCACTCGTGTTGACTACGATCGTCACCAATTTTCAAGTGCAAAGGATTCTCATAGATAGTTGTAGCTCTGCGGACATCTTATTCTTAGAAGCCTATGATAAGCTCCGCCTGGAGACAAAAAGACTACAACCCATCAGGTCGCCACTCATCGGATTCTCAAGGGAGAAGGTGTATCCCCTAGGATCCATCACCTTACCGGTCACCGCCGGCATAACATCCCGAAGCTCCACGGTCATGGTGAACTTCTTGGTGATAGATTGCCCATCAGCCTACAACAACATCCTAGGGTGACCCACTCTCAACATCCTAAGAGTTGTGCCCTCCATCTATCATATTATCCTACGTTTCCCAACTCCGAATGAAATTGAAGAGGTCCGGGAAGATCAGGTTGCTACAAGAGAATGCTACGTCTCCTCCATGAAGAGTAGGAAGCCACAAGAAGTCCTACAAGTGGAGATGCTTGACCCAAGAGATGTACTACATTAGAGAGAGTAGAATCCGTACAGGAGCTCACACCAGTGGTCCTGGATGAGAAGTTTCCAGACAAAAAGGTGTACATTGGCTCTTCTTTTCCTGAGGATTTAGCCCAACAACTCATAAATTTTTTGAGGTGCAATATGGACGTCTTCGCATGGTCGCACGAGGGCATTGACCCTGAGGTTGCCACACACCGCCTCAATGTCAACCCTCGTTATAAGCCTGTTTGCTAGAAGCTGAGGAATGTCTTCGCTGACAGGGCGCAAACAATGTATAAGGAGGTGGAAAAACTAATAGAGAATGGGGCAATCAGAGAAGTGGCCTATCCAGTTTGGCTATCAAATGTTGTGATGGTAACCAAAGCTAATGCAAAGTCGCGCCTCTATGTCGACTTTACTGAACTCAATAAGGCGTGCCCTAAAGATAGCTACCTATTGTTGCAGATCGACATTCTCATCAACGCCATTGCAAGCCACGAGCTACTCACTTTCCTCAATGCATACTCAAGGTATAATCAGATCAGCATGTATTCACCAGACCAAGAGAAGACATCCTTCATCACTCCAAAGGGAACCTAATGCTACAGGGTCATACCCTTTGGACTAAAAAATGCGGGAGTAACCTACCAACGGCTGGTGAACAAAATATTTCAGACATATATCGGAAGAACCATGGAGGTGTACGTGGACGATATGCTAGTAAAAAGCCTTGCTACAACAGACCACATAGACCACCTTCAGGAAACATTTAATGTTCTTAGATCATACCACATGAAGTTAAACCCTGAGAAGTGTGCATTTGGCGTCGGATTAGAAATATTCCTGAGCTTCATGGTCAACCAAAGGGGAATTGAGGAAAATCCAAAAAAAAAAAAAAATAAAGTAATTATGGATATGTGATCTTTCACCACAACCAAGGAGCTGGAACGCCTCAATGGGAGAATTGTAGCAGTCAAAAAATTTGTTTCCAAGTCTGCAGATAAGTGCTTATTATTCTTCAAAATTCTCCCAAAAACCTTTGAATGGGGGCCTGACGCAAATAAAGCTTTTCAAAAACTAAAAGCTTATTTGGCTATGCCCCTCTCATCTCCTATGCCATGCAAGGGGAAACCTTATACCTATACCTCTTCGCTTTCCCATCAGAAAGTAATCATAATGAAGGAATACAAAGACCTATTTATTACGTGGAAAGGGCTTACCAGGGAGCAAAAATCAGATATTTAGGGCTAGAAAAGCTAGCACTCGCCCTAATCTCAACAACAAGGTGCCTCCAACATTACTTTCAAAGTCACACCATTGTCGTTGTCACCGATTAGCCTCTAAAGAAAGTTCTGGGGAAGCTAGATGTTTTCAGAATGCTCCTTAAGTTGGCAATAGAGTTGGGCTAGTTCAATGTGTAGTACCAACCAAGGGCAGCCATCAAAGTACAAGCCTTGGCAGACTTCATTGTTGAGCTCACACTGGCAGAAGAAGAGTGCAATGAACCTTTGACATCTCCACCAGACTTTTAGGAAGCCTCCTCAGGATTCTAACCAGAGACCCAGACACCCCAGGTAAATGCCCTAACCACCCAAGCGGCCTTGGTGCCCAGAATAAACTGGTGCCCTGCCTGGGCGCCCACCACGGCGTCCAACGCTCCCTCTCTGCCATCTCCTTGGAAGTTTTACGTTGATGGCTCTTCGACCAGGGAAGAAGGTGGAACAGGCCTAATACTGATCAGCCCCAATGATACTCCAATCAAGTATGCTATAAAGCTTCATTTTACAGCCTCCAACAATGAAGCCAAATACGAAGCCCTCATCTCTGGCCTAAAGTTAGCAATCAAAATACAGGCCCGACACCTCATCATCTCCAGTGACTCGCAACTAATAGTCAACCAAGTAAAAAGGGAGTTCAAACCAAAAAGAACTAAAATGCAGGAGTATCTTGCAATGATGCAAGCCTTGCTGACTAAGTTCTACCACTTCCAAATCTGTCACATCCCGAGGGAAAATAATATCACTGCAGATGCACTAGCCAGGCTAGCCTCATCCTCAGATGGCCCACCAGAACTAGCATTCATCGGTCACCATCTCGAACCAAGCAGGCTAGACGTAGAAGCCACTAACATCAACTACACATCTGACGAGTTAAACTGGACGACCTCAATAAAGGCATACCTTCAGGAGGGCACGTTGTTAGACGATCCACTCGAAGCCAAGAAGCTTAGAATGAGAGCCTCCAAGTTCACCATCCTGAAGGACATCTTGTACAAAAATGGCTACTCCTTACCACTACTACGCTGCCTCTCCCCAGAGGAAGCTTACTATGCCCAACGAGAGATCCATAAAAGAGTTTGTGGAAACCACTCTAGAAGACGTTCCCTAACTCACAAAGCACTCAGACATGGTTAGTTCTGGCAAAGCATGGTTGAGGACGCACAGGAGTTCAATAGAAAATGCGACAAGTGCTAACACTTCGCCACTAGGCCAAGGCAGCCACCAGAGGAACTGACATCCATTATAAATCCATGAATCTCTCCTAAATGGGACATCGACATCTTGGGCCCTTTGCCTCTGATTAGGGGATAGTGCAAGTTTGTGGTAGTAGCCATCGACTACTTCACAAAGTGGGCGAAGGTCGAGCCCTTAGCAAAGATAACAGACGCAAAGGTCAAGGATTTCATCTGGAAGAACCTAGTCTACTGCTTTGGATTACCCCAAGCCATTTTCAGTGACAATGCCAAGAAATTTGACAACAGACTTCTGCACTCATTCTACGCTAACATCCAAATAAAGTAGCCTCATTCCAGCCTAGCGCATCCGCAGACAAACGGACATGCAGAGGTCACATTCAGAATTGTACTATACAACCGAAAGACGAGGCTAGAAAGAGCAAAGGGCCTTTGGGTAGAAGAACTTCTGAGTGTATTATATGCCTTTAGAATGATGCCAAGGACCCCAACTAGAGAAACTCTTTTCTCACTTGCCTTTGGAACTGAAGCAGTCATACCTATAGAAGTCGGGGTACATTCTCTAAGGTTCCAACATCACGACCCCGTCACCAACGAGGAAGGACTCTATGTCAACCTCGACTTGGTGGCAGAGGAAAGAGAAATGGCCATGGTCTAGAACGTAGAGTACAAGCACCACATGGTGAGATACTATAACTCGAGGGTGAAGCTAATTCCTTCCTACCAGGGGACTTAGTTCTCAAGAAAAAATCGTCACAACGAAGGATTCGAGAGAAGGGAAGCTTGGAATAAAGTGGGAAGGTCCCTACCTTATAACAAAAATAGTGAGGTCAGGTACTCACAAGATCCAACATTATGAGGGAAAAGTCTTACCCCAATCAAGGAATGTAGAGCATCAGAAAAGGTACTACCAATGACACTTGAAGAGGGTAGAAGTAATAAAACTGGGGAGCTTGATTTTATTTTTTCTTGTACCTTTTTGGGTTACTACCCACCATTGCTTAGCATAGGTAGTCATCAAATAAAA
Source organism: Ilex asprella (assembly GCA_023539305.1). NCBI lineage: Eukaryota > Viridiplantae > Streptophyta > Magnoliopsida > Aquifoliales > Aquifoliaceae > Ilex > Ilex asprella. The sequence goes on from CM042201.1 coordinate 10,031,670, forward strand.
TTTTCTAAATTTATTTCAAAAAAGTTCTTGCATCCTTGCATTCTATTTCAAGTGAATATCAGTGGTAAAAAGTCACTTTTACAAAAAAGAAGCCTACACATTGCCTTTCTACAAAAACAAAATAAAAATAAAAGTCCCCACCACTCTAATTGTTTCATGGTCGTCGCCATCCTCCTCATCCACACCCTTTGCACTGTCAGAGTCACCACCATCACCATTAGCACCATCAGGTGCCTCATACTACACAAAGCCTGAAAAATCAATACCAGGGAAAGTAATAGAGATCTTTCCTTGAAGCTTCTTGTAGCCATTAATGAATGCATCTTCAAGGCCACTCTCTTAATCAGTATCAGCCTTGGTGACCCTCTCATGAGCTAATTGCAGATCTATCTCAGCCCAGAAAACTCTCTTATGAGCTGCCTTCATCTCTGCTTCCGCTCTCAAGCGGACAGCCTCACCATCTGCCTCATGCTTAGCGGCCCTCTCGCGGGTTGCCACAAGCTTTGCTTCGGCCCTCGTGTAAGCAGCCTCTCTAAGCTCGGCCCTCTCACTGGTCGCCACAAGCTAAGCTTGGGAAGCCTTACCATCGACCTCCTGCTTAGTAATCCCTCTTTACAGCATCATGAGCGAGCCTCTCCCCCCTGATAGTTGAGCTCAGCTGTCTAAACTGGACAGCCCTAAAAAAAAGGCACACAGACGCATCTGAAACCTAAGGAAAATAAAGGAATGTCAGCATCCAAGAGAGGGACAAGAGAAAAGGAGAAAATAGACCCTTGCATAGGCTAGACCTTCCAAAACAGTGTTGATGATGCCCTTAGTGCCTTGAGTACCAACCTGATTGATGTCTGCTGGAAACACAAATCTCCCAAGTCGCTCCCTAACGAACCACACATCACCTAGCATGGAGACAAGCTGAGTGGTTGCCCCTACAGAAGCCTTCGGAGGAGGAGTCGATGACTGGGGGGTAGGAGGTATGGCCGCCTGGGGAGTCTTTGGAGATGCGGTCACCTCTAAAGGAGTCACTAATTGGGGAGATGCCACAAGAGGCATCATCTGAGAAGGGCTCGCCAAAGCATTGTTCAACCTTGCCACCTTAGGAGGAGGAGTATCCCAAGTGGAATAATGGGACTCTACCACTGTCCTATCCACTATAGAGTAATAAAGTGTTATCCTGAAGTAAAACTAAGTAAAGAAAGAAAATCCATGAAAATCAGCATACATTTTCTCTTCAAAGAGGAACCACCAGGCCTCGGAGAGGGCGAACCAACCCTAGCACTTCCAGCAAGGAAATCTCTAACTCCATCCTCTTTAAGCATGAGGGTCCCAAAGTCCTTCACATGATGAGTCTTCACAACTTGCAACTTCCATTCTTGGTCTTTCGAGAGCACCTGGAAGTCTGGAAGGAATGTGATAAGTAAACATTTGCAAAAGAGCGAAGGAAAAAGGATAAGAGTGGGCATACCAATTCTCTTGGGGGTGTCCCATCTTGCTAGTACCAAAGTTCTGTCAGCCTTTGAATCTCACTCTCATCCAACAAACATAAAGCGGGTCTTTTAGTTATGGCAATTAGAACGCAATCCATTAATCAGTTTTCCTCTCCTTCGAGCAAAATAATACCAACCGCGATTGAAAGTATGAGTCTTACTTCGAGTGTTAGACGCACAAAACTCTTTAGGAGAAACATCCTCATGATGCATCTTTTTTCACAGTGTTGGGAATCCCTAGCGCACGTGAAAAATAATGGAGAATGCGACAAACAGAAGAAGGCATTGGGAACCTCAGCCCAGCCTCAATCACCTCCTCATAGATAACAATGTCTCCAGAGGAGTCATCACAAGTAGGCTAACCCATTTTAGCTCAACGACATAGTACCGTTGGGAGAATATTATAAGTGGAAGCAACCCACAATATATCTACATCAGTATTTAGGGTACTAGAAATAGTACTTACTTTAGAACCACCGTCATCAAGATATACTTTTCCCTGTTTGCTGTTGCGAGGGCAAGAAACATTGTCCGGTCTACTACCAGGAGAGCCTTAGGGGATCTCACTCCGTGGGGTTCCACCTAAACCAAACAAATCATCCATTGGATCAAAATCATCACTGCCAACATTTTCCAGCATACACTGCTCCGAAACTCGGTGTCTAGCACCCACCGTGCATAACGCCACCTGCAGACTCCGCTGCCTACACCCATTACCCAACAACACCCTTTCCCATCAATCAGCTAGGCTACCAGACCCTAACGTCTGTGAGGCCTCAGCGCCTAGCTGGGCTACCTTGCCTTTAGTGCCTGGCTGGGTCACGTCATTCACGACACCCGTATGGGCCGCCCCACCTTCAGCGCCCAACTAGGTCACCTCGCGTCCAGCACCCGATCTCATCCCCACTTCAAGTGACGCCACACCCACCGACTCCTTGCTCGCCTCGTCTTCCCTCGTGATGGTCCCTCCACTGTCAACAGCCAACGACGCCCCAGGCGCCCTCCTCTCAGGAGCGTCTATGGCATTGTTACCGTGGCACCGTCGCCCAACTTCGGCGGCCTGGGTTGCCTCCTCAAGCAGCGCCTAAAGCGCCTCATCTTCGTCGACCTGGGCCCCCACTTCACCAATGTTTCCTCCTTCGATTTCCATCATGCCAACGACCTCCTGATTGCTTGCCTCAGCGCCGATTACTCCATCGCCATGGATACCGATGGACTCGTCTCCTTCATTCGATGCTAACCTCTGAACACTCATCTCAGAAACAAGATCTCTACTCTCACTCATCCAACTTGGGTTCTCAAGTATCTCAACAAAGAATCTCCTCTCAAAGTAAATAAAATGAGGAGAGAAGGAAGAAATCCCCAATTTATAGCCTAGGACTTTTTAAAATTCTAATAGGAAATAAAATGGGGGGAGTTTATATGGCTAGAGATTTCCTACAGAGGTAAAATATGTCATGAAGGAAAAGGAGTAGTCAGTTAGGAGGGGTCTCCGTCAACCAGGATCAAGTTCAACCAAATGTCTTCTTCTCCAAATATCATTGGACTCAAGGCATTGGGGGAAAATGATGGGTCAGGCCCAAAGGCCCAACTCTGTTATAAGCCCAGCTGGAATAAAGGCCCAATTAAATGAAACCCAATGGGTCCATCCTAGGAGGGGCCAACACTAGTCAGGCTCATTAGGGTTTCAGGAGCTACAACACCAAGGAGTAGACAAGGCCATCCTAGGAGCCTCATCCATGTGGCCTTGAAAAAATTCAAGCACGACCTGATCTTAAGGGGAGCTCCGTAACCACCTCAGTGGTTGAGAGGATAGCGCCAGCTCCACCAAGTTAGCTACTTAGTTACTTAAAAAGCGCCTCAGTTTGTTAAGAGGTACTATAAATTGTAAGCCCCCGCTAATACTTGGAAGGCATCAAACACATCTACTATCACTCTCATCTCTTTTATAGCTTGTACCTCCTTTGCTCTCGCCTGATCTTCTTATTCTCCTCGAAGTAATAAAATACTAGGTCATCCTAGCCCTTCATAGTGGAGTAGGTCACGTTGACCGAACCACTCTACATTTTCGTCTTGCTTGTGTTACTCTCTACTTAATTACAGCATTAATTATTAATCACTCGACCGGTGGTGCATAAAACCAATTTGTGGATCATCAAACATCAATATTAATAAAAATTTATGTAGTTCGCATAATCAAATTAATTTTTTTTTTGTGAAACCTTATCATAGTCCAAAAATTAGTCGTACAAAACATTCTTATAGAATAACATTCAACATACCGGGATATACATCGCACCGAATAGACATATCCATGTTACAACATAATTTGGTATTAATTAAGTAGTAATAAAATAATATTTAAAGTCAAAAGATTGGCACTTGGGGCATCTTGGGTTTGAAGCGCACAAACAATTAATTATTTGGTATTAATTAAGTAGTTCTTGGCCCAAGAGTTGTGTCTTCTCTATACATCTCTTTAGCACAAGAGTTGTGTTTGTGTATGCTCTTTACATCTTTAAGGTATTATAATACCTGTACAGAACCTTCAATGAATACACACAAAAATGTTTCTCTATTCTGTTCTTGGGGAAAATTTTAGATTTTGTTATCTAAAATTCTGTTTGGCTTTGTTAATCCTAGAAGAATCTACCATAAACCCAGCAGCAACATAGTGGGGGCATAATTTTCTTGAGAGTGAATACACGATCAAAGTCTTCTGTTCTAATCTGTTGCAATTATTTTACTAACAATCTTAAGGAAATTAAACAACAATGGAGGCTATTGGTTCGGTTACTGGTTCAAATTTTATTTTTCCAATTCAATCCTGAAGTGTTCAAGTTGGATCGTTTTGATGGAACGAACTTCACACGCTGGAAGGATAATTTATTTTTCTTGCTTACTGAATTGGGTGTTGCGTATCTGCTAAGCGAAAATCTATCAACTATTCATGAACCATCTGACAAAGAAGATGAAGAAACTATAGCAAACCGTAAGAAATGCATGGAGGATGAAGTTCGTTACAGAGGCTATATTCTGAATTTTCTGTCTGGTTGGTTGTACGATCTGTTTCGTTCAATCAAATCCCCACAAGAAATCTGGAGTGCCTTAGAGAAGAAATATACATCTGTCAAGCAAGCTATAGATTGATTTCTCGGTATGAAATTTTTTGAATTCAAAATGTTTGATAATAAATCTGTGATGGAACAAGTAGATGAATTGCTTGTCCTAGTATCTAGACTCAAGGATTTTAAATTAGAAGTGTCTGTACAACTTCAAGTGGCTGCGGTAATTTCAAAATTTCCTACTACTTGGAATGATTATCGAAAGAAATTGTTGCACACTTCTGAAGATTTTACCATAGACCAACTCATGAAGCATATTCGAATAAAAGAAGAAAATCGCAATCGTGAGAATAAAAATGCTTCAGAGTTTGGTTCTAAAGTAAACAATATTAAGTCTAATACAAAGAAATTCACAAAGGCTGGTAATATTTTTGGAAATAAAAGGAAGTATGATGAATCTTCAAGTAATAATTCCGACAACTTTAAGAAGAACAAGACATGTTTTTTCTATGGCAAGAATGGACATTTCAAGAAAGAATGCAGGTTCTATAAGAAATTGAAGACAGAGGCAAATGTTGGACAAAATAAGGACAATATTGTTGAACGTCCTCCAAGTCCTTCTGAAATTATAGTCATGGTTGCTGAACTTAAAATCAGCATGATTATAGAATGTAACATGACAACAACTGACCAGACTGCAAATTGGTGGTATGATTCTGGTACTACAGTCCATGTTTGTAATGACAAAATTTTGTTTAAGAACTATAAAGTTGCATCGAATGATAAAAATGTTCTGATGGGGAATCATGATACTGTCAAGGTGCATGGAAAAGGAACTGTTGAACTGCAGTTTACCTCTGGAAAGAAACTGATTTTAATGAATGTATTTCATGTTCCTGATGTGAGAAAGAATCTGATATCTGTAAGTTTGTTGTGCAAGAAGGGCTTGAAGGTTGTCTTAGAGGCAGAAAAAAAATTATATTTTCTAAGAATGGTGTCTTTGTTGGACAAGGGTATTCATGTGATGACATATTTAAGTTGAGCATTAATAAAGTTGATATTTATGTTTATATTATTGAGTCTCCTTTTAATTTATGGTATGCTCGTTTATCACATGTTAATTATGGATCAATTAGATATATGTCTAGGTATGGTTTAATTCCATATACAAATAAAAATTTTGGAAAATGTGAAATCTGCATACAAGCAAAAATGACTAAGAAACATTTTTCAAAGATTGAAAGAACAACTGAAACACTAGAACTTGTGCATCCTGATATATGTGAATTAAATGGTCATTTAACTAGAGGAGGAAATAGTTATTTATTACCTTCATTGATGATCATTCAAGGTTTACTCATGTTTATATAATGAAAACTAAAGATGAAGCATTTGACATGTTTAAATGTTATAAAACCTTGGTTGAAAATCAATTTGGAAAAACAAATTTAAAATCCTACGAAGTGATCGAGGAGGTGAATATTTTCCAATTAAATTTACTTTTTTTGTGAAGAAAATGGTTTGATTCATCAAACGAGTGCACCTTACACTCCACAACAAAATGGTTTGGCTGAAAGAAAGAATAGAACATTGGTAGCTATGATTAATTATATGCTTATGCATGCTAAACTACCAACAAATCTATGGACAGATGCTCTATTAACAGTTTGTCATGTGCACAATAGAATACCCTCAAAGAAAACAAAAACCTCTCCATATGAAATATGGAAAGGAAGAAGGCCAAACTTAAGCTATTTGAGAGTATGGGGTTGTATAGCCTATTATAGAGTTCTAGATCCTAAAAGAACCAAAATAAGACCTAAAGCACTTAAGAGTGTTTTTTGTGGGTTAGGCTGAAAATTCAAAAGCATATAGATTGTTGGATATAGACTCGAATGATATCATAGAGTCTAGAGACGTTGAATTTTTAGAAAAAAGTTTTCTTGAAAATTCAAATGTCAATCAACAATCGAATAGAGAAAATGTTGAACCTCTAATGGCACAAGACATTAATATGGATCAGAGTTCTTCTTTAAATAATAAACGAAAATGAGTTGAACCTTCTAGTGAACCTAGGAGAAGTCAAATGGTAAGAAAAGAGAATAACTTGGATTCTGATTTTATTTCTTCACAAGCAATAGTCTTCTTGGTTGAAGGAAGTAGAGATGAGATTTTAAATAAGATACCCATTATTATGCAATTGGAAGAAGATCCTAAAATTTATAGTGATGCAATGGCATCAAGAGATTCTAATTTTTGGAAGGAAGCAATAAATGATGAAATGGATTCACTTCTATCAAATGGAACATGGATATTGGTTGACTTACCACCTAGTTGCAAACCAATCGGATGTAAATGGGTGTTTAGGATAAAATATAATACTAATGGTTCTTTACAAACCTTCAAACCAAGACTAGTGGCAAAAGATTTTAGACAAAAAGAAGGAGTTGATTATTTTGACACATATGCTTCGATGGCAAGAATTACTTCAATAAGAGTGTTGTTTGCTTTAGCATCAATATATGATTTATGCATCCATCAAATGGATGTAAAAATAACATTCTGAAATGGTGATCTTGATGAGAAAGTATATATGGAACAACCTGAAGGATTTGTACATCCTGGTAATGAAAAGAAATTTTGCAAATTAGTAAAATACTTGTATGGATTAAAATAAGCTCCTAAACAGTGGCATGAGAAATTTGATAGTGTCATATTATCTCATGGTTTTAATCATAATGGAGCAGATAGATGCGTTTACTCCAAGTTTACTAAAACTATGGTGTAATAGTTTGTCTTTATGTTGATGACATGTTAATCATAGGAACCAATTTAAAAGGAGTAAATGATACTAAGAGATACTTGACTTCACAATTTAAAATGAAATATTTGGGAGAAGTCGATACTATCTTAGGGATTAAAGTTAAGAAACATTGTGGGGGTTTTTCTTTATGTCAATCTCATTACATTGATAAGATTCTCTCCAAGTTTAACCACTTGGGAATTAAAGAAGCTAATACCCCATTTGATGTTTCCAACAAATTGGCAGAAAATTCGGGTAGATCCGTTAGTTAATTAGACTATGCAAGTGCAATTGGTAGTTTAATGTATGCTATGCATTGCACTAGACCTGATATTGCTTTTTCTATATGCAAACTTTCAAGATATACAAGTAATCCTAGTACCGATCATTGGAGGGCAATTGGAAGAGTTCTCGGTTATCTTAAAAGGACAAAGTCATTTGTCTTATTTTATAACAAATTTCTTTCGGTACTAGAAGGCTATACAGATGCTAGTTGGATAACTAGTATCAAAGATAACAAATCAACATCTGGTTGGATTTTCACTTTAGGTGGAGGAGCTATATCATGGGCTTCTAAGAAACAGACGTGTATTACTCATTCCACAATGAAATCTGAATTTATTGCGTTGGAAGTGACAGGTAAAGAGGCGGAATGACTAAGAAATTTATTGTTAGATATAAAGTTGTGCCCACAACTGATGCCAGCAGTCTTTTTGCATTGTGATAGTCAAGCAACTATGTCTAGGGCTTTATGAAAGATTTATAATGGTAAATCTAGGCATATTGCTTTAAGACATGAATATATTAGACAACTACTTTCTGGCAGGGGCGGCCCAACAAATCTGGAGGCCCTAGGCGAGAAAATAAAGTGGGGTCCTATTAATAGGTAATAATTATTAAAATATATTCATTTTAAAGCTATTTTTAAAGCTTTTTGAGATGCAAAAATATTGATTAAATTTTTATATTCAAATTTTGTTAATATATCTTTTTCAATGGATAATATAGCTAATGCATTTAATATTTCTTGTGACATAGTTGATCAGAGATAAGATTTTATTAATTTAAATTTTGAAAAACTTCTCTCTGTCGAAACAACTGTTACCGGTATTGTTAACAATATTCTAAAAACTATACATTTATTTGAAAAAGAATCAAATCGTTTTATATAAGTTAGAGTTTTGGAGTGTTAATTTAAGATTGTAAGAGTTTTCTTAATACAGTCAATTCTTGAAATAAATATAAACCATCAATATCAGGAAATAAATCATGCTTCAAAAAATTTTCAAGGTTAAGACAATAACTTTTCAAACTATCATCATCTAAGGATTTTAATTTTTAAAACAAAATAAAAAATAAAAAATATTTTTATATATTTTGAATTGTTCAAATCTACTCTTGATCGAAGAAATAGCTAGATCAACTATAAATAAAAGCAAAATGCTATTTGGACATAAAAATTTGATATAATTTGCTAACCTAATGACATGGCTTCATTGAAACCATTGGATTAACATCAAGTTCCAATGTTTGATGGAGCTCACAGTCAATCCAAAGGTCATAGTGAATTATGTTAACAAATTAGGTCCCAATAGAATTGCTCTAATAAAAAAAATACTCAATTCTAAAATATTCTTTAGCTGATAGTGTTACTGCATTTTCAATTGTAGACAAGAGAGACTATAAGAGAGAGAGAGAGAAATATTAAGAGATAGACGTTACTAGTCCTATATATCTTCATTGTTGCAGAAGTCTATCAACTTTCTATACCTGGCAAGAAGTCTAACAATCTACAATAGATGACAAGTTGAACAATTTTTTAGGTAAGTAAAATTTGGGCCCTCTCAAATCAATCCATCCAAAATATATTTATCAAAAACTAAAACTCGTACATGGGGCCCCCAAAATTTTGCAAAAATTGGGGGCCCTAGGCGGCCAACTAAGTGGCCTAGGCCTAGGGCCGGCCCTGCTTGCTGGTGGTATAATCACAGTTGTCTATGTCAGGTCTGGTAAAAACCTGGCTGATCCATTAACTAAAGGACTCTCGAGAGATATGATTAAAAGTACCACGAGTACAATGGGTCTTAAACAGTTCTAAATTTGTCACTAATAATGGAAACCCTACATTTCTTGTTGCTTAGCAATTTTAAAGGTTTAAGTGGTAATAACAAGTTATTAGTGATTGTTAGCATGCACAAGGTTTTATACTTAGCGCTTATGAAAAATAAAGTTGAATATTAATTATTCTTAATGAAGAATTTGTGTTCGGTTTTATAAACAAGAAAGTTCAAAATTTGAAACTTTAACAGCTCTTCACCTATGTGAACACAAGAAGTGGTACCACTTTTATCAAGAGTTTAGAAATAAAACTTTTGTAAGTGTTCATGAAACTAGGAGGTAGCACAAAACCATAATATGGTGCTAAAGCTCACGGTGAACATATTTAGAGAAACTTGTAAGTTTGTGTATGACATTTCCGATCTTGTTATATAAAATCAAGGTTTAATAAATTTCAATAACCATTGATTTTGACATGGTTTTGAAATATTTATACTAATAGTAGGTTTAAGTCGAAAGATACCTTCTATATGCATAAACTTTAGTTGATTTTGATCACTTACATTACTATCTAAGTGGGGGATTATTAGTAATGTAAGATAGTTAGTAATGTTAGATATCCCACATTGAAAAAGTTGAAAGGGAGTGTAAGAGTTTAAAAGGAGAAACACACCAAATTCAATAAATTTGAATGGTGGGAAGATTTGGAGTGAAGCTCCAAATATTTCAAACAAATGGGTCTTGATTAGACTTTAAATAAAATAATATTTAAAGTCAAAAGATGAGCATTTGTGCACTTGGGACATCTTGGGCTTGAAGCCCACAAACAATTAATTATTTTGTACTAATTAAGTAGTTCTTGGTTCAAGAGTTGTGTCTCCTTTATACATCTCTTTAGCCCAAGAGTTGTGTCTTCTCTATACATCTTTTTTAGCCCAAGAGTTGTGTCTGTGTCTGCTCTTTACATCTTTATGGTATTATAATACATGTATAGAACCTTCAATGAATACACACAAAAACGTTTCTCTATTTTGTTCTTGTGGAGAATTTTAGAGTTTGTTATCTAAAATTTTGTTTGACTTTACTAATCCTAGAGGAATCTGCCATAAACTCAGCAGCAATATAGTGGGGACATAATTTTCTGAAGGAGAATGAATACACGATCAAAGTCGTCTGTTCTAATCTGTTGTAATTATTTTGATAACAAGTGTTTTGGCCATAATCTCCGATTGTTTCCTCTTGCAAAACAAAGGACTGAAATCAACTAACACACTAAATCATCACACAGAGTTATTGAACCAGTGACTTTCTTAGACAGTCCATAAGGCATTGTTTCAATTGTAAAATTCCACCAAAACAATCAGACTCCAAGCCTATTTGTTTCTGGCACTAATCGTCACCGACATGGTTTCAATACTTCTTGATCCTTGCCTATTTGGACCCCAAATTTCACGAGAATGATCGTTAGACAATGCCCACCACTTTGTTGCGTTGAAAATGAAAAATCTCCTAATACGAGATTTTGGGCCAAAATATTTGGAATGAAAAGCCTGCTCTGATACCACTGTTGATCCTATATGAGTGAAACAATATTGACAGTGATCTATCGCTAGACTGAGGATCACATACAATCTTGGGAAAGAAAATCAAATTGATGCAAACACTGAGAGAAATCAACTTAGTGTCATTAGGATGAATAAATATTGGATATTGTTAAGAGTATTAGGGTAGTATATGTAAATCGTTAACAGTGTTTGGGTAGTATGTGTAAATCTTATTATTGTGAGTTGGCTATAAATGTAAGTGATGTATGAGAGCTAGGTTATGTTTTTTAACCTCTCTTTATTTCCCTCTAATGCAATGTTAATCCTCTAAACTTAACATGGTATCAGAGTATTATGATCATAAATATATATTCTGAATTAATTAATTAATTTTTACTTGTTGTGGTGGTACTGTGCTTGTGGGTGGTGGTCCTTTGCAGCGATGTGGTACTGTTGATCACCGTTGTCGTCGTTGTTGGTGGTGGTAGTTGTTCGATCGTGGTGGTTGTTCGATCGTCGCGTCGTTGTTCATTGTAGAATAACGTCGTTCGTGGCTGTTGTGGTGGTGGTCGTGTGCTGTTGTCTGGCGCCATCGAGGACCAGAGGCAGAGGGTTCTCTTGGAACCCTAATTCACGAAGAAGAAGGGATTCGGGTTGGAGTCGGGTCTGAATCAGATCGGATCAAATTATTCCAAGTCCAACCCAAGACCCGGTCCGATTCAGCGATCCATTGAGCCAAATCGGTCCTGTTCAGCAGTCCAGTGAGCTAAACTGGTTCGGTTCAGCAGTCCAGTGAGCTAAACTGGTCCGGTTCAGCAGTCCAATTAGGTTTTCTATCCCGGTTCAGTACTCCAGCAAGTCCAAGTGGTCCGGTTCAGTGGTGCAGTCCTTATTTCCAGTCTAGTTCAGTGGTCCAGTGGGCCTCTCTAGCCCGATTCAGCCCTCCAATGGACCTATTTAGCCTGGTTCAGTGCTCCTGTGGGCTTTTCTGGTTTGGTTTAGCACTACAGTAAGCTTCTGCAGTCTGGTTCACCTTTTTTTTTTTAACCAGTTCAACCTGGTTCAAGCTTGGTTTCTACACCTGTTCAACATGGTTTAGTTTGCTACACTTATGGAACCCAAGCAAGACACTGGGTCGGTTACTATTACACGAGAGGAGTATGCTCAATTATTGTCCAGTCAGGCTATCCCATCTCCCTCCACATCTATTTTTGCCCAGTTAGGTAATGCTTCCACTTATTTATTGTCCTCCACTCGGAGTCCCTGGATCATAGACTCGGGCGCTTCTAACCACATGGCTGGTGCATCTTTTGTATTTTCTACTTATCAGTCTGCTACTTCTACACGTAGTGTTACTCTTGCTAATGGCACTTGTTCTAAAGTTTCATGTCTGAGAACTACTCACTTGAGTCCTGATATGTCTCTATCTTCTGTGTTATTTGTTCCTCAGTTTTCTTTTAGTTTACTTTCCATTAGCAAGATTACTCTTTCTCTCAATTGTTATGTTACCTTTTATCCCTCTTATTGTGTCTTTCAGGATCTCAAAACGAAAAGGATGATTGGTACAGGGCATGAAGCTAGTGGTTTATATTACCTTGACTTTGATTCACCTACCCGGGCTCTACAGACCTCTTTGTCTCCTTTTCAATGGCATTGTCGTCTCGGACATCCCTCTCTCCAGAATCTGAAGCGTCAAGTTCCTAATCTTACTGGTGTGTCGTCTTTGTCTTGTGAAGCTTGTCAACTTAGTAAGCATCACCGTGTGTCATTTCAGCCTAGAGTCAACAATCGTGTGTCTAGTCCATTTAAGTTGATACATTCTGATGTATGGGGTCCAATGAGGAATATTTTATCTAATAAATATCCTTATTTTATGTCATTTGTAGATGACTATTCTCGTGTGACTTGGTTGTTTTTAATGAAAGCTCGGTCTGAATTATTCTCTATATTCGAGACCTTTCGTAAGGAAATAAAAACTCAGTGTGGCTGTCGTATACGTACTTTACGTTCCGATAATGCTCGGGAATATGAATCTGATCATTTTTTAGCTTATCTTAGTAAAACTGATATTATTCATCAGACTTCTTGTGCTTACACCTCTCCATAGAATGGTGTTGTTGAGCGCAAGAACCGTCATTTGTTGGAGGTCACCCGTGCCTTGTTATTTCAGATGAATGTTCCCCGATATCTTTGGAGTGATTCTGTTCTTACTACTTGTCACCTTATTAATCGTATGTCATCCTCTGTGTTAAATGGGCAAAGTCTATATTCTATCATTTTTCCTGGTAAGCCTTTATTTTTTCTGACCCCTAAAGTTTTTGGATGTATCTGTTATGTTCATAATTTGGGACCTGAGTTTGACAAACTTGACCCTCGAGCTACCAAATGTGTATTTCTTGGTTATTCTCGGACGCAGAAGGGGTATCGTTGCTACAATCCTTCTCTCTGTCGATACTTTACTAGTGCTGATGTCACGTTTGTGGAATCTATTCCATATTTTTCAGCACCTTCTCAGCCTTTGGATCTGGACTTTGGATCATCTCTTGTACTACCATCTCTTTCCTCATCTTTAGATATTCTTCTGCCCACTGTGTTACCATCCCCTTTACCTCTCCGTGTCTACTCTCGACATCCTCGCCCATCGACTGAGGTACCCGTATCGTCTTCCTCGCCGTCTTCTGATCGTGATCTATTAGGTAATTTAGACTCTTTACCTATTACTCTTCAGAAATGTACTCGTTCGTGTGTTACTAATCATCCTATTTCTCACTTTGTTTCATATGATGCCTTGTCTCCTGCTTTCTCTTGTTTCACTTCAAAATTATCAACTATATCTATCCCTAAGCATTTACAGGATGCATTATCTGATCCGGGTTGAAGGAAAGCTATGGAGGAGGAGATGGATGCCTTACATCATAGTGGTACTTGAGATCTCGTTCCTTTACCTCTTGGTAAATGAATTGTTGGTTGTCGTTGGGTGTATACTGTTAAATTTTATCTGGATGGTTCTGTGGAGCGTCTCAAAGCCCGACTTGTTGCAAAGGGTTTTACTCAGACTTATGGTGTTGACTATGAGGAGACTTTCTCTCCTATTGTTAAAATTTTCTCTGTTCGTGTCTTGATTTCTTTAGCTGTTAATCTTGATTGGCCATTGTTTCAGTTAGACGTTAAGAATGTCTTCCTATATGGTGACTTGGTTGAAGAGGTATACATGGAGCAACCACCTGGGTTTACTGCTCAGGGAGAATATGGTAAGAGTGTATGTCGGTTGAAGAAATCTTTGTATGGTTTGAAGCAGTCACCGAGGACATGGTTTGGTAAGTTTTCAGATGCAGTTTTAGAGTTTGGTCTCCTTCGATGTCAGACAGATCATTCTGTGTTTCATAGACAGATAGATGCTGGATATATTCTATTGGTGGTCTATGTAGATGATATTGTGATTACTGGAGATGATTCTGAGGGGATTGCTAAGTTAAAAATATTCTTACAGGATCGATTTCATACTAAGAGTTTGGAAAAACTCAGGTATTTCTTGGGTATTGAGGTGGCTCTATCTAAGCAGAGTATTTATTTATCTCAGAGAAAATATGTACTTGACATGCTAGAGGAAGCAGGTTTGCTGGGTGACAGACCTATTGATGTTCCTATGGATCCGAATCAAAAACTCTTGATGGATGATGGTGCACTGTTTGATAATCCGGGTCGATATCGCAGATTGGTCGGGAAGCTCAATTACCTCACTATTACTCGACCGGATATTTTTTATGCAGTCAGTATAGTAAGTCAGTTCATGGGGTGTCCTAGAGTACCACATTGGGAGGCAGTTATTCGTATTCTGCGCTATCTCAAACTTGCTCCTGGATTTAGTCTGTTATATCGAGCTAATGGACATCTTAGAGTGGAAGGTTTCTCAGATGCTTATTGGGCTGGTTCTCCTTCTGATCGGAAATCAACCATTGGTTATTGTAATCTCTTAGGAGGTAATGTTGTCTTATGAAAAAGTAAGAAACAACCCGTGGTAGTAAGATCCAATGCTGAGGCTGAGTATAGGGCAATGACACATACGACGAGTGAATTGACTTGGCTACTACATTTCCTCCAGGAAATTGGGTTTCCAGTTCAACTTCCTTTACAGTTGTTCTGTGACAACCAAGCAGCTATCCATATCTCTGCCAATCCGGTGTTTCACGAGAGAACTAAACATATTGAGGTTGATTGTCACTTTATTAGGGACAAGATTGTAGCTGGGGAGATTACAACTCCATTTGTGAAATCTGAATATCAGCTTGCAGATATGTTTACCAAAGTATTGAGTCGTACACGTCTTATAGCGATTTATTCTAAGCTTGGATTGTATGATATATATAGTCCAGCTTGAGGGGGAGTGTTAAGAGTATTAGGGTAGTATATGTAAATTGTTAATAGTGTTTGGGTAGTATGTGTAAATCTTATTATTGTGAGTTGACTATAAATGTAAGTGATGTATGAGAGCTAGGGTATGTTTTTTAAACTCTCTCTATTTTCCTCTAATGCAATGTTAATCCTCTAAACTTAACAGATATCATATTCAATACCCTCATGTACTAGGATTTATAGACATGCAAGACATCCACTCAAGTGAAAAGTTGCAACTCTTGACAAAATCACAATTATTCCAAGTGTTGTGTTGGTTCATATTCAAACCACCTACACTTCTCTCTCTATGATCTTTCTCCTCATGCATGGGAAAATACCCACCAAACATTGCATCAATTCATGAGTCAAATGTCCAAATGTGATCACTCAATTCATGAGTCAACAATTTTGTGGAGTTGAGGAAGAGGACGAGGCATTCCCATTTTTCAAAATTTTGATTCAGCAGGCCAAGATGAGGAGTGTGAACAACCATAGGATTTTTTATCCCTTGCTTATCTTGTCAAAACACAGGTACCTCTACAGTGGCATTGGGAAGAGTACCATTATTCTTGGCCTGGCCTCTTGGGCGGTTTAGTTCAATCACCTTCTCCTTCGAGCAGCTAGTTTAGCCGTTAATGGCTTCACTATCAGCATCTACCCCTTTGATAGAGAGGTGGGTTCCATTAGTTACTGATGTTGTTTGTTTTGGTGTTGGAAGCACTCTAGTGTTGTCGGTGATGGCATTTAAGGTGGCCTCTTTAGTAGCAAACCCTTTAGTTATTCTGGGGACATAAACAACATTAGTTGCAGTGTTCAATATGAGCATTGGAAGTGTTTGAATTATGTGGTTCCATTTGTAATAATAGTGGAAGAAAAGGCAGTGGAAGGGATTAGAGAAGGGGGTACAAAGAGGGGGAAGGAAGGAGCAAAAGGAGGGGTTAGAGCCATTGCTTCAAATTAGCAAAAAGTGCGACATTGACTATTTATACTCTGATGCGTGTCCATAAAACAATGCTGCACTTACGAAATCCCTTAAAAAACTTTTCTTAACTAATAAATGTGGATCATCGGACAGTAGATATCATTAACTTTTTTCAGTAGGAACTAATGATCTAAAACTTTGTAAGGGTTTTGATAAGCACATCATTACTCGAGTTGAGAAACAGAGAGAGTTGAATATGCGCCAAATGTAATTTTTATTATATATTTTTGTTTTTTATGCTTGAAATTTTTGTTCTACCTAAGTTGATGCATTTAATTTGAGTTTGACTTGGGTGCTAAAAAACTAAGAAGTAATACTATGACTTGACCTAACCTAATTCAATGCAGTTATTAGTTAGTTGTATGTTCCAATGTTAAATAAAGCTTATTTTCAATCCAACACTTGTAATTGATTAGGTCTCTAAATTGGAAAATGTTATTTGGACCTTATTTAGGTCTCTAAATTGGATTAGTTGTGGGTTCCATCTAACATTAGAACTCACAATTAATCTAATGGTTATATTGAAGTCGCATCATTAATTTCTCAAATAAAGGTCCCTATAGCATTGCTCCTCCAAATTATATCCAAATAGCACTTTCCAAATTTGAGACCCTCAACCAAAGTTAAATTTGATAGTGATATTTTTGACCAATTTCAATCTGGAAATTTAAACTTTCTGCTCAAGTAAGTGAAAATCAAAGTTTGGGTTTGATCCCAACCAAAAATTCTAATCTATCTTGATCCCAGCTCACTGGTTTAGCACCTGGTTCAAATTGCAAATCATTGGTTGCTGTTCAGTGCTTCATTTACTGGTGTTCTTATCAAGCTCATTTTATCCAGATAATAATATCTGTAATCCTCTTCAAACAAGAAAAAAAAAACTGCCACCTCGCACTCATTTCATAAAATAATGGTGAAAAGAGATGTAGTTTAACTTCTTTCACTATAGGAAGGAATAAAGATACATTAAGTTTGATTCAAGGAGGTCAAACAAAACCAATGCAACTTTTTTTTTTTTTTGAACTGAAAACCAAATGCAATTACATAAATAGACTTAGGCGAAGACGAGGTAAGAATGAAAGGAAAACACCACCCTCGGGCAGTCTTATAAAAAGCAAGGAAGCCAAATCTCCTTCATTGTCTTTTTGGCACGCTTAGAAAATGACTTGAAGGTTATCGACCACTATCTTGTCCACTTGAAATGCTTTGGCAAGCATATCAGCTGGCAAAGGCGGGTTTGATCCAAAAACAGCATTAGCCACAGTAATGACACCAGGATTCTGGCTGCTCAAAGCAGAGATCGAAACAGCACTTCCATACCCCACGTTTCTTTGGTAGTGAACAAGGCCAACTGGAAAGACAAACACATCACCCTTCTGAAGAACTTTTGAAATGAATCGGTTCTCAGGGTTGGAGGTCACAAAGCCAACTTCAAGTGTCCCTTCTAGGACTGTCAAGATCTCTGTGGCACGAGGGTGCACGTGGGGAGGGAGAACACCCCATGCTGCATAGTCAATCCGAGCCAGAGAGATACCAAGGGTGTTCAATCCGGGTATTTGAGCCACATTGACTGGAGTAACCAAGGAGCCAAACCGGTTGGATGTATTGCCAGCTACATGAAGCCCACTGAAGGAAAAATGTGCAGGCTGCACAAATTTTGGGTCCATGCAAGCCCGACCATTAACGAGGACTGTCGACATACAGAAAATTTAGCCATGGGGACGAAATCTAATCGGGGTATAATAAAAAAGAATCAACAAAAAAATTATGAAATAAAGTAAATGGTATGAAACATTTTTAAAGCGTTATATTTGAACCTGGACTTGAAGTGTCTGCGACGCAGAAATCTTGCAAGGGACTGGGCTCAAAAGCCATTGCCATAGCACAAGAGAGAGCTACCAAACTTAAAATCATAATAAGATTTGCCATCTTGATTATAAAAAGGATGAAAAAGAAGGTGGATAAAAGCAAAAATATAATGTAAAGATTTGGAGTTGTGAAACAAATAGATCACTAGCTTTCTATATATAGGTAGCATGGGTGGGACTTATGGACTGAATGAGGAGGGAAGAAGAGGTCTCTTCCATAAGATATGTTGCCGTCTGAAATTTAAAATATATGTTGAAAAGGTCACAAATATATCTAGATGTACCGTACGCCGATTGCATGAGAAAGGGTTTTCTGTTTTTGATACAATAGACGACAAGGGCCAAATCACGCTACAACGTGTATTGGATCAATGAGACCTCTTTTTGTCACTTGTTTTTGGATACAATAGACGGCAAGTGCCGAACAATCCTAGCAGTATCTTCCACCCTTACTCTTTTTTGTACTCTATTCTAAAAAAAAAAGAGTAAACATTGTTAAAAACCTTCTTCAATATTAAAAAAAAAAAAATGAAGTTTAGAAAAATATATAACTAGATGAGCATGGAAGTTCGCGAGGTGTTTAACTTTTCCAATTCCTTTTTGTATTTCAATCAATATTGATTTCTTATTGGTGCTTTAACCCAGAATAGTATATGAATGACAGTCAATGAAAATGGCTTTTTGCAAAATTTTGTATATGTATTTCTTAAAAAAAAAAATCATGCAATCTATATACACTTTATTATATCTTTATATTTTACTTATCTAGGAATAATGAGAAGACTCTATTCTTCTCATTCTAATTTTTTAGAATTTTAAAAATTTTAATTTAAACTATTTTATTTGGGTTCTTCCTTTTAACCTTAACTTATCTTTTGTTGCAGATAAAGACAACACTTTCTACCAGTAAATTTCAAAATACAAATCCTATGCACCTTTTCTCATTTTCAAAATATTTAGCACATCTTATGTCCATGCACCTTCCCCTTTTTTTTTATCTCTTTATAGCTTGTTTGGTTTGATGGAAAATGGGGTGCATGAAAAATGTGGTGGATGGAAAGTGTATCCTTTGTTTAATTCCAACGAAAACAGGGATGGAATGAAAACAATGGTGGAAACATACTCCACCCCGCCCGCCAATTTGTTTCCTCCCAAAATTGGAGAGAAAAGGGGACGAAAAATCGAATCTAATTAATGAGTCAAGTTGGTATAATTACATTTATGTCCTCAGTATTTGCTTTCTTCTTAAATGCGGCCACAGTCTGCTATCCACACATGGCTGAGTCTTTTCTTTAAAAAGACCACGTGTCAAACTTCTAGAAATGCTACATGCCATAGTTGGAATAAATTGAGTTGTGTAATTATTGATCAGTTATATCTCTCATAATGTATTCTTTTAAAAAATTTATTTGTTAGAAAAAATATGTTTTTCATAAGTAAAGGTATAATGGTAAATTAAATTTCTTTCCTTTCATTTTTCCTCTAATACAAACAATAAAAAATTAATTCCTCCAACTTTCGATCCATCATACCAAATAAGGAGAGAAAATATTTTTCCTTCCTCAAAGGATGGAAAGTCTAACCCTCTAACTTTCGATCTCTCCTACCAAATGGATCATTAGTAATTGTTGCCTGCTATGTAACTTCCCACTTAACAACTTCTCACCTCCCTCTCACACGCGCCTCCATTATTCTCAAACCACGTAAAACAAGGGGTGTCAATTTTTACAAACCCGGCCCAAACACAAAAATTAAAAATAATACGATTAGTTAACATGAGTAATAAATGTGTCAAATTAAAGTTCGACACGATTAACGGGTACTGTATATAAAAATAAGTATTTAACGAATATTGTAGACATTAAATAAGAAATTTTTAATTTTTTAAATGAGTTGTTGTAGAATTAAATAATTTTTTATTGACACGAACCTGATACATACCAAAACGTGATTCGACACAAAAATAACACGACAAAAAATAATATGACACGAAAATGAAACGGTTATGACAAAATAGATACACCTTACGATAAATACGACACAATAGATACACCTTCTTAAAACTATGTTCCTGTATCTCTCCATATGTTCTACATAAAAAACCACACTACCAAAAATGCACCTTCCCACACCTATTCACCTTCTCCACGCACACAATCCCAGCATTAACGAACAATCATCAGTGCGCCTAACCATGACCTCTTCCTTCTCATTTTCTATGTGACACTTGTTGTCTGCCGAGATTGTCAGCCTTGCTGGCCTCAACTTCGATGTCGTCGAGAGGATGACGCCGGCTGTAATTAGAGTTGTTAATTGAACTGTATTATTTGAGTTTAGTTTGGATTTGACTTAGGTTCAGTTCGTTCAGGTTCGGTTCGTTTTTTAAATGCACCTAAACTTGAGCAAGTATTTACGCTTATTTAAAAACAAGTCTGACAGATTCGGCTCAAACTCAATAAGCTCGACTCGTTTATGTGCAAATACTCAAGCTTGATTCGGGCTCGACTAATTTTGAACTCGTTCAGGCTCAACTCGTTTTTTAAAAGAATCGAACTTGAACAATTTTTTAGACTCGATTAAGAAACAATTTTTTTAAGTTCGACTAACCGTCCTAATTATGATCCTCCAAAATAAAATGACTTTGGTGAGATTTTTACCTTCATTAATTGGATGGAAATCAAGACTCCTTTTTTTTTTTTTTTGAACCACAGAAAGATTCCTTTTTTTTAGCTAATCACAAATTGCACTCTAAAAAATCATTCGAATTTTAAGTTATACCCTCAAAAAATCAAATATCTCAATTTACACTCAAAGATAGAATTTTATATCAATGCGCACCTGAAACTAACAAACGTCTAAAAACTAAATGGATAAATTACACCTAAACTTCTTCATACTTGTCACTTAATCACTTAGACCCTCATATTTGAAATATTACACCTATATCTCTTGAAAATCTAAATATGACTAAAAATGTTCCCCCAATTGGGCATCCAAATAATTATGTTTAAGTGATGTATTGTATTGAATATAAAGAACATTATATAAATACTCACATTATATTGGACATTCAAATGATAAGTTTGATTTTAAACTTTAAAGTATAACGAGCCTACAAAATAAATAGTAATATAAAAATTATAATTTTTTATTAGGATAAAATCATGTTTTTAACTGTTGTGTTTACAAATATCAACGACAAGAGATTAAGTGTTACACGTGCACTAGCATTAGGAGGTGCAAAAGTAATATTCTAAATACGAGGGGTTCAAATGATTAAGTGACAAACTTGAGGTGTCTAAGTGTAACTTATCAAACTAATTTTAGACGATAAACTTACGGTTGTTAGTTTCAAGTGTCCATTAATATAAATTTATATTTTTAAGGGTATAAATTAAGATTTTTAATCTTTGAAAGTGTAAATTGAGATGAAAACGGTCATTGAGGTGCAATTTGCAAGTAACCTTTTTTTTTTCTTAGTTTGCGATTTTTATGATTATGATCATTTCCAAATTTCGTTTCCTCCCTTTCATTGACGAGAAAAGAAAAAGAAATAAGTATTTAATCTCCAATTTCTAGGAATTCGGGTGTATGGACTTGAGAAAAATAGTAAACTGTATTTTATTGATTATACTAGAACTAGATTTCTTAATGCTCTATTTAAGATGTAATTGAGGTCTTGGGGAGAAACAACTACCCTTTTTCACAGAACGTGGGCCCCCAGATGTGTTCTTGTCATTGTTTAAGTAGCTCTCATTTGTGGTTTGTCTCTGCTGCGATATTTTGTTATCAATGTCCCTTTTTCTCGAAGTATTGTTAGAAGGAGATATAAAATTTTGATATAAATTTATGCTTGTGTACAATAGTGAAGCATTCAAT
>CM042201.1:10053847-10075443 GCA_023539305.1 Ilex asprella
ATATATATATATATATATATATATATATAGGAATGCTCAAACCCCTAATCATTCACATAGTGAAAGGAAACCCCCTAATTGCAACAAATTTACAAAAAATAAAAAATTAATTAATGAACATAAAAGCATGTGTCATCTGGTGTTTAACAAAAGTTGATGACCTTGAATTCGAAATCTTCTATGATTTATTATTAGTTTTTAATTTTTTTTCTAAAATGCTAAAAAGGGGATTTCAAAGCCTAAATGATGGAATTGGACCCAAAATTGAAGGATTTTATTGCAAAGCATTGAGTCGTGATTGTTGACCCAATTCGAACCAAACGACACTGGTCCCGCTTAATTGTGATTCCTACCAATTTTGCCTATCTATCACTTTGTAGCTTTTTATTACATTTTGAATGCACGGCAGTCCTTCCACTCCAAAAATCTATTGCCACTTATTCTACATCAGAAGAATCCTCTTAAATTAACTTGTCCTCGAGTTAATTTGGGGAAGCTAATTGAATCTCAAACAAGTCTTGGACTTTGAAAGTGCTAGAGATGGTCATATCCTCAGGGAGACAAACAACATAAGCATTTTATTGATCTTTTTCAAAATTTGGAAGGAACTGATCTTCTTCTTCTTGAGCTTTTTGTAAGTCTCAACTGGTAATATCTCTTAGATTAAAGAACTATAATCATATCACCAACATTCAAAAACTTATGTTGTTTTTCTTGTCTAGTGTTTATTTATACTTCGTTGTCAATGCTTCCAATTGTCGCCTCACCTTTCCATTCATCTATGATAGCTTCCCCAACATATGATCAACCACAATTTTCCCCCCTGAAAGCTTTGGTAATGGCACCAGATCAAGTGTGTGTAAAGGTGCCCCAATTTAGGCTAGGGAATGGGGACTTGCCAATGGAACTATTTGGCACATTGTAAGAAAGCTCTATTTGAGACAAAATATTATCCTAATGGCTTGAATGTTCCTTGTAAAGGCTCCACAATTTTTTCCCCAATATATAGCTCAACACATATGTCAGTCCATTGGTTTGTGGATGGCTCGAACAACTTTATTGTAATGAAGTATCCAACCCCTTCCACAAAGTCCACTAGAAATGACCAATGAATTTTTTGTTATGGTCGGAGGTAATGGTCTTGGGAATACCATGTAAACGAACAATCTCTTGAAAGAAAAACTTAGCCACATGAGTATCTTCTATGGTTTTCCTGTGTCACATAAAATGTGCCATTTTGCAAAACCTGTAAACAACAACATAAATTGAGTCTGCACCCCGTTGAGTCCACGAAAGACATAACATAAAGTACATCGATAGATCTTCCTAAGGTGCACCTGGTGTAGGTAAAAAAGGTGTAGAGATCAGTATTCTGCGCATATCCCTTAGTAGTCTGTCACATGTAGCACTGCTTGACAAACCGTTGCATATTCCTCTGTAGTTGGGGACAAAAATTGCACTCCTCAACCAAAGTGGTACTCATATCTCTACCCATATGTTCCCTTAAACCCCCACTGTGAGACTTCCAAATGATGTGCTCACATAATAATCCTTGGGAATGCAAAGACGACTGGCTTTGAACAAGAAACCATATGAGATTCAAAAACCCCTTCAAGACCTCAAGTGCTTCCGGCCAGTAACCCCAAATTTGCTGGAAATCCTCATCTTCTACATACAACTCCTTCAAATAGTCAAAGGCAATCACCTCACTAGGAATAATGTTCAACAATATTTTATTTGTGATGACATCAAAGTCATCGCAAAAAATATAAAATTCTAAAAGATGACAATAAAGCCGTTGAAATTTCAGTAACACAATCAAAAGCATTACAAAAAAAAATTGAAGCTTTAGTGATAGCTTTAATGTCATCTCTCAAACGTCCATATTTTTTGTGATGACATCAAAGTTGTCACTAAAACCATGCATGTTTCAGTTACAGCATTAATGTTGCTATAGAATTCATGAAATTTTAAATGACCACTATATGTTTAACATAAAGTTCTTGTATCCCACTTTTGTTGATGACGACAACATTTTGTCACTATTTATAGAATTTCTCTATCATTGGCACAAAAAATTCTTCTCGCCAAAGGTTTCAATGAACACACTTTTTTCCTTGCTAATTATTTTCTTAACTTTAGGGACTTATTGGCATAAGCATCAGAGTGTATCCAGATCACTTAGGTTGGTCTCTCTCCTTCTCTGATCTTTTATTGTTTTATGTAAGTTTTATGGTATTTGGGTTGTTGGTGTTTCACCTTCTTGTTCTTCATTATGTTGTTGAATTGGTTTGTGTTTTAAACTTGATGCATTGTTCTTGATGTTTTCATTCTTGCAAATTCTATTACAACTTTGAAACAATATGTCTATTAAATTGTTGTTCTCTTTGTTTGTCTTGTTTTCCACAATAAAAAAGGCAGTAAGAAAAAGAATAATTGACTCTCCGGAACATTAGATATCCCCATGACTGACAGGCCACTGTCAGAAACAACGGAACTTGATTTTGTACCCTCTGCATGCTACCCAAAAATGTTACAATTTCAAAAGACATAAAAGTTCAAAGAGGCAATTATCTTAGCGCATCAAACCATACAATCAGCATTCGTAGTTTTTGGGGTTTTGAAGGAGAAGGAAGGGGAGGGGACACAAAGATCTAAAAATTCTTTGTCATCACATTGGTGTTAACATAGACCTAAGTTTAGTGAAGTTAATGATAAAAAAATGAAGTAATTAGAGCATTGAGTATTAAGCCTCAACATTAGGAGCTAACTCTCTTGAAACAAAGGGTGGGGGGGCAACTTGAAAAACCTTTGATGGTGGACTGGAATATCATGCTTGTAAAAAAAACTATAGCAATGTCAAAAATGCAAAGAAGTAATGGAATATCATGCTTATAAAAAACTATGAATGGCTGGTCATATAGCTAGAGAAAATCTTCATGCCAGAGCAATTGATATCAATTTATTACTAAAGGATAAAAACACCCTTTTGAAGTAACCAACACAACCTGTCTGTCTGTGTTCTTCCTCAACCCAATCTACAACATTTTATAAAAAAGAAGAAAAGAATTCAGCATCACCACACACAAATCCTAACCCTCCATAGTCAATACTGCATCTCGGTTACTTCTATCAAAAGACACGATAATCCTAAGTTGAAACCATCATGTCTACTTTGGTATGCATTATGACTATGTTAATTGTACTTTGTATGCAACATCCATCAGCCCATGAAGTGAAAAAAAAAAGGGAAAAAGAAATCACTTTGATTTCATTTTACTGGGCATAGAATAGGGGAAGGAAAGAATAATGAAGGAAATGAGTTATATCCTTCTCCAAACCTAATTCCTTGTAAACTGAAATCTTTTCAGTTGAAAATGAATAGCAATCTTGATTTATTACTAGATTCAAGAGGAGATTCATAAGTGGAATTGATCAATTCACTAACTTAAAGGAACATGGTTTGATGAAATTCATTTATCATTAGGAGGAGGTTGACTGCATTACCTGGATATCTTGGCCTTAACTTGATCATGTTCTTTGATGAACATGGCATGAACAAATAAAATTTTGGGATAACTTCAGAAGACATAAAAGTTCAAAGAGGCAATTATCTTAGCACATCAAACCATACAATCAACATATAAGTTGTGAAAAGTTATGAATCTCTATAATTTTCTCTTACAATATATGCAAATTAAAAAATCGATAAACTATCACATCAAAACAACGCCCCAAAAATTATCTCATTATTTGTGATAGGTCTATCATCAAAAAAGAAAAAAGCTAACATTCAAGCATTCTTCTTACTACAATTAAGCACACCACTGACACCAACTATCTTACTCATCAGTACATAGCAAGTATAAGATGTATAACACGTTTAACACTCTCAAATTAAGCATGATCCATTGCAATACATTCCAAATACCAGAAGTAGATTCTAAAAAATAAGATATTATCCCCTAGCAGCAACATTCGCAGTCAAAATTACAGATGTCCATAGAAAACCAGAGTGAGTAACAACCATTTCCTCATAACATTAGCAAGAGAACAAAAAAAACTAGACCATTGACATAAAATACAACAAGGTTTTCGTTTTCTTTTCCCTCGTACCTTTCTTATTATGATGTATGGTTTCTGTGAAAATGTAGAAAGAGATATAAATTGAAAATGTTTAATTGTAGATTTTTACATTGTTTGGGAATCGAGCAAACTCAATTGGCCTCTTGAAGATCGTAATAATATTATTCTGATTCTGATTTATGGAATTCTTACTTTTTGGAGACCCATGTTTTACTTTCTCATTTACAATGTTCTTTTTGTTGCAGGACTAATCAAGGAATTATTGTTGTTTTGGGCTTTTGGTTTTTACCTATGTGGATCAAGGAACATGCTATATTGGTTGCTTTGTTTGAAAATTTTCTTTCTTATAGATTGCCTTTATTTACACTGTGAATTATGTTTAAAAAAAAACATTTTTTGTGAAAGTAAAAATGGCCAACAACATTTCAATACTATCTATAAGCAGCCAAAATGATATTCCAATGAGCTATTGATATATAAGGAGACCAACAAAAGAAAAAGAGGTACAATTTGATCAGAAAATGCCTCAAAGTTATTGTAATCAAAACATGATGAACAAAGAGAACATGACAAACATATATGGATGTGTTAATATAGATTGCTATGCTTACAGGGGTGGAACAGATGCTTAGATGAGAAAGACAAACTTTGAAAAAGGAATAACGGACATACAACTGTCAAAACCTTGGAGCATTATTTTATCCTCTATGTGTATATATGTAGTTTCATCTCTCTTTCTCTTTCATTTTCTTTAAGCTTGTGCTTTATTTTTGGCTGGTAATCCGGATTATGGATGAAGTCAATGATTGCAGGTAGAAGAAGGAATGTCCCAACAGTTCAATCAAATCAAACTGTGGCTTCACGAACTGGACCAAATCAAAAGTAATTTCATTGTCTAAGCTGCTACCAGATGTAAATGTATGGAAGAATTATGTGTCTTGAATCCAATTCTTGCTATAATTTTTCAGATAAACCACTTGAAATCACTTACAACTATGTGGATGGGGCAAGCCATAGGCGAGTGATCTAGGTAAATGGCCATATATGTGGTATCTTGTGCTACTGGTCTTGAATTTAATCTAACAAGCATTGTGAAATGCTTGCACTTTAATATTTAAGTTGTACACATTAGTCTCTAATGTATGAAGGATGCTCTTAATTAGTAACTTATTCATGGGGATTAAGTTCTTGTAGAGGCAATTCAACAAAATAATTGGACCTGTAAGAGCCCAGGCGGTCGTTACAACTCCAGCAATTAACAGGCTGCACCAGTAGGGAAGAAAACCTTAAGAAAAGGATGTGTCGTGATCACTGGAGCATCCTCGGGGTTGGGTCTGGCCACAACTAAGGCTCTGACTGAAACTAACAGGTTGAGTTTGGTTCTTTGCGCTAACTTGATTCTGGCCCATATGAAACCTTTGTTGGTGTATAGGATGGTCATAGTGGGCCAGAGACTTCCCGCTACATCAATAACCATTTTTTTCAGCATCTCAAGAGTAAGTGGGATTCTCTAAAACATGATTAAAGTCTTTAATAGCAAACTCTCGTGTAGCTATTTAGTTCACTTTTGGTTCAACCTGTTAGTAGGATTAGGAAGCCAACCGTGGCATATAATTCATGTCATACTTTGTAGTTGTGTTTGGAATACATAACTAACACACATATTGCAGGATTCACCTCAGACCAAGAGTCTGAAATGAATATCAACAGAGCATAATGTGTGGCATGTAAATGACCTAATACAGACGAGCTCTTTGATGGCCCAAAACTTAGTAGCAACTTCCTCTTTGTATACTCCTGAGCACCTCAAGAATGAAGGTGCATAATCGCGAAAATCTAAGACACGTGCCAATATTTTGAGCAAGAGGAACATTGGGCATAATGATCCCCTCATGCTTTTTCCACCTACAATATTACACCACCAAAGCTATGGTTGAACAATACAAAAGATCATCCAACAAATTGCAAATTCTCAAAATATAGAATGAACAAATGAAAATGAAAATTTTGTATTTATTAGCTAAGCTAACAAATTATATAATATTGAGTCTGTGGAATGAACAATTAGAACAGGTGGTGAAGGCACAAGAACAAGTTGTTGCCTGTACTTTGCACCATCTCACTGTAGAGGCTATTGATGCGGGAAAGAAGAAACTCTATGAGGCAAAGGTCTGGGTGAAGCTGTGGTTGAACTTCAAGGAATTCCAAGAATTCAAGTATGCTAGCGATGCCACCTCATTTACCTCTTCAGATCTTGGCGTTAAGAAAGGTAGATAAGCATGAATTGATGCAGTTCCCTTCAAAAAAAATTCTAGAACTTATTACACATGACATGCTATCCCCTCCTAAGAAACTACACTAACATTCTAGCTCAAATCATCGAATGTTTCTTGAAGTATCAAGTGGAGGGTAATGGAGTAACACTAGAAGCCTCTCCTCCTTCCTGTTTCTTTCCTATAGGCTCCTTTTGCTTTTGATTTTTAACCAATCTAAAGAAGTAGACCAAGATTATCTCATGGAAACATAATTAGAATGGAAGCATAAAAGAGTAGTTATGCATCATGTTTTATGCTAAATGGTTTCTATGATTATTTAGGGGGGGTTTCAGCTCTGGCATTCATGTCAAGTAGATGTTTTGATAATTTTAACATTCTATCTATTCAATTGCAAGTTGGAAGCGAAGTTGCAGCCTTTTAATAATTGACTTTGTTGTTTTCATTTCTGCAGCCTTTCTTATCTTTTTTTCTTTTTAGCTTGAAGAAATCGATAAATGCACCAAATATTTTTCTCTATCATTTAAAGCTTCTAATGATCTTATCTTATATAGACTATTGATGCAACAGTCACAAAGGAGAACAATTGAAGAGAGAAAAAAGAGAAAGGACGAAGCATAAAGAAGTGCCTGAGAGTTAAGAGACTAACATATATTCAAAATTATTGTAATCAATCATTTTTTTTTCATTTCAACATTAAAGTGATATATGACCTATATCTCATTCCATGTTTACAAACCTTGAGTTTGACGATGTGTTATCTGATAACTCCTCTTGTGTTGTTCAATAGGAATCTTTTACTTTCTGTTGATTACATTCACATAATGGAGATAGCCCTTGAGTGAAATGATGCCAAAACTCATGCTCACCTTCACTTGTGTATGTTGGCAATTTGGTTAGGAAAAATTAGTTCACATCCTTAGTATACAATATTTCATCCTTAAAATGATCCACATGCAACGCACGTGGGCATCAACTAGTAATAATAAAACTACCAATTATACTTTCTTTTGGACCAAAAATTCCTAGTCTTTAGCCTAGGCTTCCAAAGTCGATTGTATTAGTCCAACCAACCAATAGCTGCGCCATCAGGAGGCCTCACTCTTCAGTCCCTAGGTTGACAAACAACATATACTAAATAAGTTCGTTATGCCGAACTTTAAGCTCTATGATGGCAAAATGGACCCTTTGGGCCTCCAGCATCTCTACCTAAAGCTTATGGCAGTACATCGAAATAAGAAGACCTTGATGTTATCATGTTTGCAAGCAGCTTTGGGGAGTTGGTGATGACGTGGTTCAACCACCTCAAAAGAAACACTGTCAATATTTGAGTCTAATTGGTCAAATAGTTCACTGTTCGGTTCATCACAAACAGTCGACACCCAAAGAAGATTGGCATGTTACTTCCATTAAAAAAACTAGTGAGAGCGAACATTGCAAGATTAAGCCCACCATTATTGGGAGACAATGAATGAGAAAAAAAAATTATAACTGGGATGTTATGAACTAGGGCCACAAGAAAAATAATAACACAATGAAGTAGAAAAATAAGAGCACACAAATTTTACGTGGTTCGGCTCAACAAACAAACTTACATCCACAAACTCAACATAGAGACAAGATTTCACTATTTAAAGATTGGAGATTACAAAACCGTTCTCATAAACAAAGGCAACAAGAGAACATATGTCTGCACTATCACTATTACAAAATTAATAGTGCTCACAAAATCTTCTTCCCAATAAAATTAGTGTTCCAAAGAAGACCTAAAACCAAATAGAGCAAAACCTAATTTCTTGATCACTTGTTCTGGTCGTCCATCGGCAAGCCACAAGAGATGTCCTCTGCAATTTCTTATTAAAGCTTCTAGAAAAGACAAAACCAAAACCCATTCAACTTGACATTACCTCTTTAAAGTCAATTCCACCACCAAAGTCCATCACATGATGGACACCTTGAGTTCTCCCAATGTGTCAACTTTCTCCAGCAAGGTAAGACCTCTCCAATGAAGATATTTAGTATGTCATTAATTCATAAAGTATTTGAAACCAACTCAAACACTTATTGCACCAAGTAATGGGCCATCCACGAAGTGCTCCACCATGAATCCAAATAATTTTAATATTGGATCAGGTTTTAAACGAAGTGGAACACAAGACAATAACAAATCTCCACCTTGGCTTATATTCCATCAAGCCATCCAACCAAAGTGAACTTGACCGCTACCTTCACCAAATACCTTGAAGGGTATGACTCAAATAGTACAAATATCAATCAAGTCCAATCAATGCGTAAACTTGAGCACTGGTACCGACTTAGTAAACATATCTACTAGGTTCTCTATTCTAACAACTTTTTTCACTATGACAATACCCTAAACCATAACCTCACGAACAAAGTGATATCTAACATCAATATGCTTAATCCTTTCATGATACATTTTATTGTTAGTCAAATGTATTGTACTTTGACTATCACAAAATACAATAATCACCTCCTCTTCTAAGCCCATGTCTCTGACCAAATCTCTCAACCAAATTATTTCTTAAACTGCCTCTAATATTGTCATTTATTCTGCCTCTGTAGTAGAAAAAACAACTGTAGACTGTAGAATCGTCCTCCAACTTACAGTGCACCCAAATAGAGTAAAAACATAAACTATCAAAGATCTCATCTTATCTAGATCACTTGTATAATCTGAATTAACATAACCGACAATTGTAGAATCGAAACCACCTCTTATACCAAAGACTAAGCCAACATCTTTAGTAGCTCTTAAATAACGAAGTATCCATTTTGTAGCTTGCCAATAAATTTTCCCAGGATTAGACATGTAACAGTTAACCACACTAGCTGCTTGCAAAATATCAGGACAAGTGCAAACTATAGCACACATGATGCTCCCAACTGCACTAGAATAAGGAACAAAAACATAAATTACTCTTCATTCTCACTCTATGGTGATAAAGTTGCTGAAAGTCTAAAGTGAGTGGTAAGTGAAGTCCTCATGGACTTTGAATTTTGTATCCAAAATCAATAAATAACTTTCTCAATATATTTCTTTTGAGATAAATATAAAATACCTATTTTTCTATCGTTGTGAATCTTCATACCCAAATGTTTTTTTGCAACATCCAAATCTTTTATCTCAAATTCTAAACTCTGTTGTTTCTTTAACTTGTCAATCTCTAGCATGCACTTAGCAGCAATAAGCATGTCATCCACATAAAACAACATATATATAAAATAACCTTTTCACAACTGTGTATGATACACATGACTATCATAATTACTCATAGAGTGACCATGATCTACCATAATGGTGTCAAAATGCTTCTACCACTGTCTTGGAGACTGTTTTAAACCATATAATAATTTTTTCAATAAGCAAATATGATCTTCTTTACCTTGTACAATAAATCCCTCTGGTTGATGCATATTGATAGTTTCCTCAAGCTCACCATGTAGAAAAATTATCTTTACATCAAGTTGCTCAAGCTCTAAATTGATTGAAGCAACCATGACATACAATACACAAATAGAGTTATATTTTACAACTGGTGAGAAAATTTCATTGAATTCCACACCCTCTATCTGACTGTAGCCATTTGCCAAATAGCAAGCAGTGCTGATAAAATCAGCCCAAAAATCCTTAAACAATCATACATTAAAGTAAAGAGCATACAACGTGCTCTCTCTAAAAGAGTCTTGTTCATCTTCTCTGCAATCCGATTTTGATTTGGAGTAGATCGGACAGTACGATGTCTCACAATGCCTTCATCTCTATATAACTCATTAAATTCATCTCCATAAAATTCCAAATCATTCTCTATTATGAGACGCTTGACTCTGTTGCCTGTCTATTTCTCAATCTAATTCTTTCATTGCTTGAAAGTCACAAAAAACATCACTCTTATGTTTCAGAAAATATATCAAAACCTATCTTGAATAATTATCAATAAAGATCAAAAGATATCGAGTGTCATCCTTAGATGGAACCTGAGAAGGACCCCAAAGGTCTAAATGCTAATAATCAAATGTACTTTTAGTCCTGTGAATAACTTTACTAAACTTGATTCTACATTTTCCCTAAGACAAAATGCTCACAAAAATCAATCTTCCCAATTTTTTGTTAGCCAAGAAAATCCTTTTTACACAAGTCTTCCATGCCGCTCTCGCTCATGTGGCCCAAACACATATGTCATAACTGTGTAGTATCTGAATCTAAATTTTTTTAAGATGAAACACAAACTGAATCAATCACAGTATCACCCTAGAGAACATAAATGCTATTAATCTTTTTACTTTTCATCAAAACCAGGGAACCCTGAAACTTTCATAACTCCACCTTTAGTAGAAAACCTGTAATCAAAGAAATCTAAAGAACCCAAAGAAATTAAATTCTTCTTTAATTCTGGAATATGTCGAGCATCTATCAAAGTTCTCACAACCCCATCATGTGTCTTAATTTGGATAGTACATATTCCAACAATCTTGCAAGCAATATTATTTCTTATCAAGATTGAACCACCATTGATTGACTCATAGGTGGTAAAGCAATCCCTATTAGGACACATATGATAAGAAAAACCCAAATTCATATTCCACTCATCATTAAAATGCCCAACAGAGACAACAACTGTAAGGACATTATCTAAACCATCAGATGTATCTTCTACAACACCAACAACATTAAAGGAATTGGAAGGATTTGATTTTTTTGTCCCCTTTTATTTTTTAACTTAAAACAATCACGCTTATAATGATCAACTTTGTAACAATAGAAACATTCAATGTTATTCTTTTTCTTCCTAAATTGTGATCGATATCTAGATTTTTTTCCTTTATCCGTATTTCTCTCAATGGATTGACATCTATTATTATTAGAGGAATTATCAATGATTACCCTTCACAAACAGACCCTCGGCCTGAGCTTCACTGTCCTTACCATTCAATTTTGTACGCAACTCTTTAGAATTCAAAGAGGACTTCATATCAACTAAGGAGATAAGTCTCTCTCATACAACATTGAATTAACAAAATTATCAAATGAATTAAGCATTGAACATTACATAATAAGGGCTTCATCTTCATCCATAATTTTAATATCAATATTTTTCAAGTCCATAATAATTTTGTTAAAGTCATCAAGATGTTCAGTAATTGTTCTATCTTCCTTCATCTTGAGGGTATACAACCGTTGTTTTAGATACAAGCAGTTGGAGAAAGAATTAATCATATATAGACTCTCCAACTTTTCTAGAGCCCTTCGGCTTTGTCTTCATCGACGACCTCACAAAGAACTTCATCAGTAAGGGACAACTAAATTTCATTGTGTTTTATCTTCAATATCAGCAAATTTGTCTGATTTGTCTCCTTAGATAGAGATCCATCAATGGCATTTGCCAAACCTTGCTAACGAAGCAATGTCTTCATCATAACCTGCCACAAACTGAAATTGTTCTAACCATCAAATTTTTCTATCTCAAATTTTGTTGTAGCCATCCCAACACCAAAGCTCTAATACCAATTTGTTATGAACCAATGCCACAAGCAAAATAATAATGCAATGACATAGAAAAATGAGAACATACAAATTTTGCGTAGTTCG
This sequence comes from Ilex asprella, assembly GCA_023539305.1. NCBI lineage: Eukaryota > Viridiplantae > Streptophyta > Magnoliopsida > Aquifoliales > Aquifoliaceae > Ilex > Ilex asprella. Next base: position 10,065,818 of record CM042201.1, read on the forward strand.
GCTCAACAAGCAAGCCTATGTCTACAAACGAAACACATTGACAAGATTCCACTATTCAAATGTTGAAGATTACAAAACCGTTCTCATAAACAAAGGCAACAAGAGAATGTATACATGCTCTATCACTATTACAAAATTAATAGTGCTCACAAAATCTTCTTCCCAATAAAATTGGTGTTCCCAAAGAAGAGACCCAAAGCCAAATAGAGTAAAACCCAATTTCTAAATCACTTTTTCTCGTCGTCGATCAGCAAGCCACAAGAGATTTCCTCTACAATTTCTTATTACAGCTTTTGGAAAAGACAACCAAAACCCATTCAACTTGACATTGCCTCTTTAAAGTCAATTCCACCACCAAAGTCGATCACGTGATGGACATCATGAGTTCTCCCAATTTGTGTCAACTTTCTCTAGCAACGCAAGACCTCTCTAATGAAGATATTTAGTATTCCATTAATTCATAAAGTATTTGATACTAACTTAAACACTTATTGCACCAAGTAGTGGCTTGTCCGTGAAGTGCTCCAACACAAATCCAAATAATTTTAATATTGGATCAGGTTATAAACAAAGTGGAATACAAGACACAACACCACCAAAGATTGTCGTTGCTTTATTCAAGCTCAGCTAGACAAAGGAGAACCCACTATCTTAATCGTTGATTAGGATACCTTCTCTCAACATGAATGAACTATTGGCCAGGGTGGAGAAATATAGAAAGGTTGAGGATCAATTGGGGAGAGAGTTCCACAAAGAGCAGCCGAGCAGGAGACCAAATTGCAAGGAGAAGCAAAAACCAGGTTCAATCAACAAGTAAAGGCAAGGAAAAAGTTGGCTACACCTGTTTTCCTCTTCTACCAAAGTAATCATGGCTATCCCAATGTACCGCCTTGCCTCGACCTATCACACAGAAAACTATAATCGAAATCCTTTTTATTTTGCATTAGCTTAAAACCATGTGCATCTAAAGCACCTTCTACAATGATCAATGTAGTTTTATGTAAACCCAGAGTAATAGCATGATGAACCAAAAAGTCTCTAGAACCTATTGTTAACAATAGTGAATTACTATTCTCATTAACAATATTTAACCAATCGGCGAACTGTATACTTCAACCCACATTGGATGTCGATCTCAGGATCTAATCAGTAAGATCCTTAACAACATCAAGGGGAAATCGAACTTCAGGTGGCCTCCTAAGCTGCATGGCAGTTCCTATGAAGAGGAACCCGAAGCTTAGGTGTTCATACCATTATAATATTAGACATATGACCGAAAATTATCAATCATCGAAGTATCACTTGGAAGAGGTTGCTCGGGTTGGCCATCTTGCTCAGTACATTGATGAGGAGAAGACAGAAAAGGATACTATAAACTAGAGGAGATACGGTCGGGGTTAGGCATAAGACTTCATTGGTGTAACATACTTGATTCATCCAATCATGGATCATAACATGGTTACGAATAAAGCCGACAAAGCTTATATTTGGGCAGCAACACCTATTAGAGAAACAAACCAAGATAGTAGTATGTCCAAGTATGTGTTTAGAAGCCCCAAACCAATAAGAATGAAGAACTAATCTTTTTCTCAAATGCGGACTTGATGGCAATCTGTCACCCCCACAATGATGCCTTGATTTTGACGCTTAGAATCACAAACTTTGACATGGGAAAGATCCTGATTGATTAGAGGAGCTCCTTAGAAATCATGTATATCAGACTGCTCAAAAAGCTAGGTTTTGAAAGATGAGGAACTCAAACTTGTTTATGCTCCTTTGATCGTCATTAGAAAAAAAATGTTGGTGAAGGGCAAGGTTAGCCTTCCAGTCTAAGTAAGACCATCTACAACCATGAAAGAAATTAACGAACCCAGATTTTACTAGGCCAGACCCAATTAATGAGCAAGACCTAAATCAGCTACAAGGCGGGTCTAGCCCAATTCATGGATTCAGTCCAGTCCAGAGTTCAAGGAGTCCAAAAAGATTAGAGCATGTGGGAAGCAATTATCGGGATACTCACTCTCGAAGATCAAGGCAACCTTTAATTCTACTTACCTTTTATAGCTCCCTGAATATCTAGTACCTTTACCCTCACGTCACTGCCTTACCTAAGGACTTAATGCCTATAAATTGTAAGCTATCTCTACGTAAGAAACACACCTCTTGATTTATCTCTACCCACTCTACACATAACTTTTCTCTCTCCTAGCTACTGTACCTCTCCCGGAGCTAACATTTATTCTCTCTCTCGTTCACCTTACTTTATGTTGACTCGATATTTACATTATTGTCATTGATTGCTCTATTAATTTTCCATTAATTGTACTTTATCGCATACTCAATTGTTGATCTTGCACAAGTCTATTTTGTGCATCATCAGAATTTATAGTCAATGACAAATTCTACATACAATGCCATCATGGGCCGAACATGGCTACGAGAACTAGGTCGCCGTAGTTGTTTTCATGTGTCCCGAAGGAAAATTAATGATAAGCTAGGGATACCAATCAGGTGCTCACCAAGGTTGCTCATTTGTCTAAAAAAATGAAAAACTTAGAAGTTAAGAAGGTTAATGATGTGGTAAGTGTGCCTTTTGAGGAGCCTTGCACTATATGCAAGTTGGTTGAGCATTCTATTGAGTGTCCAACCATACAAGCCTTTAAAGAGGTGCTCAATGAGCATGTGAATGCCTTTAACCAGCCAAGGCAACATATTTCTCCATATTCTAACACATATAATTCGAGTTGGTGTAGTCACCCAAATTTTAGTTGAAGAAATGACACCTCGGCTCAACCTTCTACCCTTATGTCTTATAACCCTATAAATCAACAAGTTTTCAATCCCAGACAGTCTTCAGGTCCCTAGTCTATGCACCCAGCATCACAAGGGTTTGTTCAAAACCTGTTTGCATAGGGGTTTTCTCCCTAGGGACAAACCAATGTACCTCCCTACCAACCCCCACACAAAAAAAGAATCTTGAAGATGTCCTCCATTAGTTCATTCAAAGCCAAACTACCTTGAACAACCAAACCAACCAAACTTTGAATGATATAAGAACTCAAATGACCAAGTTGACCAACAACATAGATATGATGCAACAAGAGAAGGAAAAATTTCCTACACATACCCAAGAGGATTCGAAAGGCCAATATGGCATTAAGAGTTCTAATGTCATAAAAAATAGTGAAGACCAACTTAAGTCAATCACCATCCTTAGGATTGATAAAGAGGTTGACGATACCATCCTGTCTAAAGTCTCTAAACCTATAGGCAAAGAGACTCAGGGCACCTCCAAATATGGAGAGTCACTTGAGTGGTTCAAGGTTTTTCAGTATAATGATGTAGTGTGTCTCATTCCTACCCCCTATCCTCATCGTTTGAAGACACATGATAAAAAGCTAACCATGCTAAAATTCTTGACCTGTTTAAGTAGGTGAATATTAACATTCCTCTACTTGATGTTATTTGACAAGTGTTATCATATGCGAAGTTCCTGAAAGATCTATTCATTGTCAAGAGGAAGTTAAATGCCCAAAAAGGCATTTTTGATAGAGCTGGTAAGTACTATCTTTTGAACCAATACTCCACCCAAGTACAAAAATCCCGACTGTCTCACCATTGTTATTACTATTGGGGATTACTGGGTTTAACAAACACTTCTAGATTTGGGTGAGAGTGCAGATCTCCTACCTTTCTCGATCTACAAACAGTTAGGCTTGGAAGAGTTGAAGCCCACTTTAATCTCTATCCATCTTGCAAACTGAAGCATGAAGATATCTAGAGGGATAGTGGAAGATCTATTGGTTCATGTGGATAGGTTATACTTTCTTGTTGATTTCATAGTACTAGACACTACACTTGTTGATAATCCTGCTGCACAAATTCCCATAATCTTAGAACGTCCATTTCTTACCACGTCAAATGCACTGATAGATTGTAAGAGTGGTGTCATTAAATTTTTTTTGGGAATAGGATTGGTGAATTCAATATTTTTCATATAGTAAAGCACTCAGGTGGTGAGGGAGAATTTTGTGAGGTGGATGTAGTTGATGAGTGTGTAGAGGAAAGGTTTAACAATTCTATCTTTTCTGACCCTTTGCAAACTTGTCTAATTAATTTAGGTCCATGATGAAGAGAACTTGGAGGCTGTCTTTTATACTAACTTACTTAATAATTTGCATGAGTTATGTGGAGTTTAGAGAAAATTAAACAAAAAATTGTTTTGTGGTGAAGTGAAATCTCGAGTAGAGTCGGGTGTTGGGCTATTGGAGCCTGATTGACCCCTTCTTAATAAAACAACCCTTGTGTATAGTATATTAGTTAGATAACTTCTTTATTTTCTTTTTAGATAGTTTTTTTTTATATGCTAATTTTCTTTTCTTTATTTGGCATTTAGTTTTATTTAAGAGCTTCATTCAAGTGTTCACTTTTTCTTATCTTTTCAATTTTATCATTGCATTGTCATTGTTGCATTGAGGACAATGCAAATTTTAATTTGGGGGTGAAGGTTACACCATTGTTTTGTTTTTAGTAGTTTTTGATAGTTTTAGTGAAAATTTTAATTTTTTTTAAAAAAAAATATATCTATTTGGATGATAATTATTGTTTCTTAAGAGCTGTAAAAGTTAGATTTGTTATTTGATACTCAAATTGTTTGCATGTTATTACTTTATAGACTTTTATTCTATGCTTGAATATCATGGCTATGTGTGTATTTGGAACTCAAATTTTGTTCACTATGACCATGTAATTTTTGTTGAGGTTTATGAGATAAGATTTATGTTTTGAAAAAACTCGACATCTATAGTAGAGATACATGTATACACCTTGTGAGTTTTGTAATTATAATTCTTGGAGGGTTATAACACATTTACTTGGATGTTAGCCATTTTAAATATGTTGTTTTTAAATAATCTAATTATTTTAGTTTTGGTTAGGAGCATATAAGTAATTAGTTGGCTATATCTCAATAATAATCAATACTTTTCCATGTTTTTTAGAGGATGATTTTAGGTCATTTTTTAACTTTATCTGAGCTTAAGATTGTTCTTTCATTTCATTGTCTTTAGGATCTGTGATTGAACCATGATAAATTTTTATTTCTTTATCTCAAATATTAGTCAATCCAAGTAGAAAAAGATATATACCTTACCTTAGTTATCCCAGATTTGTATTCATTTGATATATTTTTGGGATTGTGGTAAATTATTCAACCATGAATGAATGAAAAAGAAGGATGAAGAAAAAGAAGAAATACATAAGAATTGGAAAAAATGTGATGAAATATGAAAGAATGTTGAATGTGAAAGCCAAAGGCTTTTGTGAAAAGAGTGAAGGATAATAGTTTTTGTGTTGTATCAAAAGAAGAGTACAAGTATGGAATATAAAATTTGTCTATGGGATAATTTCTTTTGAGTCCTTAATTTCCTTCATTTCTTAAACCTTCACCCAAGACCTCAATACAATCGGATAAAGCACTATTTGATTTTAGGAGATATGATTGAGTGGATATGATTTAATACCTAAGAGATATACCAACTACCTTATTTTTGTGTCATTTAACATTCCTTCATGAAATTATGTCAAGGTTGTTTCGTTTGAATTATGCTCTTTATTTTTGAGACATATGTGAGTATAAATTACTTTGACTACATAAATTCAATTCTCACATATACATGAGTGAAATAGTAATTATAGTGAAAGAATTTTTTTCTGAGTGTGAAAACCTTGGTAAGATTGGCATCGAAACTAGCCTTGAATAGCTAATAGGACTATGAATTTTGTTTGATAAATCTCTTGAGTTACATGATCATATCACACGCGCACGAGATTAGGATGCTAACATGATTATGAATATTTGTGCATAGCCTTTAAGTCTGTAGTAGAGTTGTGTGTTGAATTAATTTAAGTAGATGTGGTGTGTCTCTAGTTTCACAGTGATAAAAAAATAATAACTTAATTTTAGATGGATAAATTGATGTTTGTAGGTATCTTCTTTGAAAATTTTCACGAGACAGCATTCGTCCACTAGGGATAACCTAAGGGCTGAATGGCTTAGTGCATAGGCTAAATTTAGGTTTGTAGTTAGTTTTGATTTAATTTTGAAAAAAAATTGATTTTTTTGTGCAAAACTACCAGGAAACTTGTTTCCTACCGGTAGAACTCTGTACTGTCTGGGAAAAAATAAAAAGGAAGTTTAACAGGTTAACTCAATTCATTCCCTCAAAATAAAAATACCCAAACTCTCAAACACTCCCTATAGGTTCTGAAAAATCCTAGGCAATCCTCCTTAATCCTCAAGTCCCTCAATTACTCCTTTGATTCTTAGTTCTAAGTGTGGATTTTTGGTAATGGCTCCAAAAAGGGTTTCACATCAAGGCTCTCCAAATGAGGTTTCTTGGGTTACTTTGTTCTTCGCCTAAGTTATCTTCACTTCTATGACATCCAAAGTTGTTGCTAGCATGGCTAGGACGTTGGGTGGCCAAGTGAAAGCCCATACAAGGTTTTAGCCAATGCAAAAGGGAATAGGCAAATGGTGGTTTTTTTTATTCTGAGGGAAAGCCTGATCCTCCTATGCCTAAGAAGAGAAATAAGTTTGGGTATAAGGAGACTATTGAAAAGAGAAAGATGATGTTTGAACGAAGGGTTGATGCAAAGAGTTTAGGGAAAAATTCAGTTGTTCGAGCCATTATTGATTTTGGGCTCGAGTTCTTATTTAAGCTATTTGAGGGGTATGTTTTGTGTCTTTGCAGTGAGTTTTACATGGGCTTGACTGTTGTGGATGCGGATTTGATGATTTTAAGGATGATGATTTATGAAAAAGTGATAAAGTTCACTCTAGCGAAGATAGCTACATACCTGAGATATGAGAGGCCTGACCTCTCTAAGATAGACGGCCATCATGTAGAGTTTGCATCCAAGTACCCTTTTGAATGTCAAGGAATTGTATGAGAAGCCCGAGGAGTGTAAGTGAACTTTTATCCACGGCCATCTGGAGGCCGAATATAGATGGTTAAACAAGATCCTTCATTGCAATGTCTACTCCAAGGACTCAAAGAAGAAATTGGGTTTAACAACCCGCCCTAACTGTTAAGAGCTCTACGATGTCTAAGGATAGTTCCAAGGGTAAGAGTATGGCCACTCCTTCTACTACTGCTGATGCTACTAAGACTGTCCCTACCTCTCGAGCTATTGTGCACCAAAGAATTAGTAAGTTGGAGGAGAGGTTCTGTGGTATTGAGAGTGAGGTGAGAGTTGCTAGATGTTCTTAGGAGAGGGTGCAGTCGAAGGTAGACATGTGTATGAGGATCTTGAAGAGGCTCTTTGAGGATTGATCAAATTCTATTGAGTCTAACTCATAATGATCATTTATCAAAGAGTGACTCTAGTTATCAAATGTTTGAACAATCGGGAGCAATTTACTTACGATACTTAGTTGGCATTCATAAAAAGTATCGAATGAATTATGAGTTCAATACATCATGTTGGTGCTTTTCCAGAAGTCATTTCTAAGGGAGACTGCTTCTACCCCTACTACTATTACTAGGCTAGGGTCTGTTCTTTTTGCTACTACACCTCGTAGTGTGGATATGGAGAGTAGTAGTGAGGAGGATATCTCTGATGAGGAGGGGATGCTTCAGATTCTTGGTGATTGACTTTTGGACCTATTTCCGTACTTTTGGTGTAATACGTTCAGAGATCTAGGAGTTGAGCCAAGGGAATTGCAGACATAATTAGGAAAAAGGTCAATGCTACCAGTAGGTCTTCTACCGATTCAACAACAAGCAGAATTATTTTTATCAGTAGAAGTTCATTCCTACCGTAGAAGTGAAACAGAGACCTTTGCTACCAGTAGGTTGATATTGTTCTATCGGTAGGTCTAAAATAAAAGGATGTTATACCAGTAGCTGAGAAGAGCTACCAGTTTGTTAGAAACAAATAGCCGTTCTACTGGTCAGTAGTTTTGTGATTTCTACCAGTAAGTTAGTGTATTTCTACAATGAGTACTCTTTTGGAAATCTGATATGCTGGGCTTTAAAAGGGTCGTGATTGAGGAATTAAAAGATAGGATTTTCAACGAAAACTCTCCTATAAATACCCAAGCCTAGTCAGAGAGAAGGAGATGGTCATATTCACCAATCCATCGTTCTTTCTTTCGTTCTTCTTCTCCTAGGGTTAGAACTAGTGTTTTCTCCTTCCGAAAGCTCTTCCATTGCTTTCAATTCAAAGTTTTGTTCTACATTTTAGTCTTTAAATTCTTGTAAGGCAATTACTTTCAATTCTCTTTTGTAAATAATTACATTCTCTACAATTAAATTCAAGGTAATTTCCCTTACTCGTAATTTCAATACAAGTTTATTTCTTGTTCATTTATAATTATGCTTTCTTCAATTGCTTTCGTTTTTAATTTCAAAATAAGTGAGTAGTCATTTTTCGATTTGATCGGATGAGAGAGTCTCATCCATGAATGGGGATTTTGACCTAAATTAGGGTTTTTCTAAAGAATGAGTTCTTTGGTTGTTCGAATAATTAAAATTGAAAACACATTCGATATGTATATCTCCTTACTTATCCGTAGACAGTTAAGTTTGACATGGATAATTCTTGTAATCATTGCAATCGATGTGAATGTAATTCTTTTAAAATTAGATGAATCAACTTAAATGCACAATTGTTATTTTCAATAAATATTAGTTTAATATTTTTCGCTTGAGTACGTTTCAATACAATCTCAAGTAAAATTTAGATCAAAATATATGTTCACGGTGAGATGAACTTTGACAATTAACCGGCCTTTTTTTTAGTTGTTATCCTTAGTTGATAATTCCTTCAAACAATCTCCTTAAAATTGAGTTTTTACATTTTTTTGCCTACCACCCATTTGAACAACTCATTTTTTTCGAGAAGATGGCGTCGATAAATCGACTCAATTACAAAGCGTGAATCTTCCTATGCTTGGGAAACCTTTGATATTTAATCCACCCTTGAGATAAAAAGCATGAACGTCCAACTTTCGTTAGCAATCTGTTGGAGCCAAATTTTCAAGCACGACTCAGTCAGCTATTGAGGAATACCACAATTGTTTTGGTATTTTTGAAAGCATCAATATCTTGTTTGCAAAATCTGGACTTGTTTTCAAAATAAATTGGATTCAAAAAAGATGAAAACACATCCCAAACAACTTTTATTTTTTTATTTTTTTTGATAAAATTAAAAATAAGTGGTGACCAAACACAACCTTAATTTGACTGGCATGCTTTGTCTGCTGTGCCTGTTGGTTTGTGTGAAGTTGATATCTGGTGGATTGAGCTGAAATGTTGAAGAACTATTTGCAATTGGTTCAGATTTAGACTGTTTTTGCAGTCTGCATTGGGATTTTTCTAGAATCTGGGCTCTTCTGCATTGGTCTATTTCTGAGTATAGAATGGGGCATGTAGACAAGAGTTTTTTAAAAATCAGGGGTTCATAAATGTAATTAGAAATGGTTTAATCCATTTTAAATGATTAAAGCCATTTTTTCATACTTTTAGAAAATTTGTTCTTTGATTCTTGTAAATTTTTTTTTTTGGAAATAACATTTTCTCTTTCTTAAAAAAAAAATTGGTCAAGCATATTTGGAATATTTT